>JAWPHD010004280.1:0-192220 GCA_037043455.1 Cyrtodaria siliqua | reverse complement strand
CATTCACAGAGCTCCAGATAAACTTTCCCGTCAAAGGCTTGCTTATAAAAACTGCAGTGTTGATTTTAAAGTTTGACCGGTAATTATAATGGTTTTGTTTTTTTGTTTACAAATTAAATACATGTATGCTACTTGTCTACTGAAATGGTAGATTTTGCATCTAGTGATTTTTTTCCCCTTTCTAAAGGTACATTCTGGAAACATCATATATCACTACATAAAAAAAATAAATGGAAGTATATTTATCATTAAAATTCTAGCATTAAGCTAGTACGATACAACTAATGACTGGATTTGTGACATAATAGCCCTTTATCTCTTAACACGTCATTGTTTTATAGCTGTTGCTATACGATCAGTATCTTATATCACTGACATGATCTTTCATCAGTGTTGCGCATTTTTAGTATTTTATACTGGGCTTTTGTTTCAGTTCCAATCATCCATGAATAACCCTAAAAATAGCTTATCCGGAACACTGATTGATTACATATATTTTTTCGATTCAATTGGATTTCATGAAAAAGATGAACCAATTGCAAAAATTCAAAAATCTTCACAGCCCAATCAGGTACAATGAATTGGCCAATGATCTATAAACAGTAACTTAATAAAGTTTCGTTTATAACATACTCGGTAAAAAAATAAATGGACAAAAAGTTATAACTGAAGTTGTAAACCGGAATATACATACAACTATTACAATCGCATATATCTTTAATTTGATACTAATTTTACATTTTTAAATTTGAGCCAAAAATGACCGAGCTATGATATCACAAATCGCGTAGAGATCATTACTGAAAACGTGCAGAACTATCACAAATCGCGTAGGGATCATTACTGAAAACGTGCAGAACTATCACAAATCGCGTAGGGATCATTACTGAAAACGTGCAGAACTATCACAAACCGCATAGGGATCATTACTGAAAACGTGCAGAACTATCATAAATCGCGTAGGGATCATTACTGAAAACGTGCAGAACTATCATAAATCGCGTAGGGATCATTACTGAAAACGTGCAGAACTATCACAAATCGCGTAGGGATCATTACTGAAAACGTGCAGAACTATCACAAATTGCATAGGGATCATTACTGAAAACGTGCAGAACTATCATAAATCGCGTAGGGATCATTACTGAAAACGTGCAGAACTATCATAAATCGCGTAGGGATCATTACTGAAAACGTGCAGAACTGTCTAAATAGCGGCGTATCTACTCAATGTTGAATGTAGGGCATACCATTTACACGGACCCTTGGGTATTTTGTGATATTCTTTCTCTATTATTTTTCGTTCAATTTGAAAACGGCTTTCGTGTTTAAGTTATGTACAAATGCCTCTATCCGGTGACGTACGTATTTCAAAATTACAATATGCAGTGGGTCTCATTTGTAACTGAAACTTCTGCACAATTTTAACACTAACCCCTATGTCATTTACGATACCATTTTTTTGTCAATTTATTCTCGAGTTCAGCAATGTTCAGCTTTTAAAGTAACACAAATGTATCTTTCAAATGGTAAATGAATTATAACATTATGACGCCTATTCCATTGTTTAACATAACTTACCAACTGTGGGCCATTTCTTTTTTTACCGAGTATATAATAAACATGAAAGGATGGCCTAGGGCCAGTTTCTATACTGACCTAGTTTTTCAGGCAAAGCTTCTATAGTATCTTTCAGTTGTACAGATTCCAGTGCTGTCCATATTTTGGTATCGTTCATTTCTCCAGCTGGGTCTAGATTGTACCTGAAACAAATAATACCGATGGTGAACTCTTTTCATCAACAGGTGTTTTGAAGCAAATTATTATTAAATTGTCCAAATTGTCACATGACTTTCTTCGTCATGGCCATTTGTATACATGTATATCGAACAATGAATAAAAACCACGACCTGCATGTCGAGGGTTATGATTAAGTAGTCCAGACTTGAGATTTGACCACCACCAAAGTCAATAATATGAGATATTCGTTCCTTTCATACCCATATAAGGAAAATTCTGGTGGAGTTTGGTCTAAATCCTGCAAGGAATAAGCAAGACAGGCATGTCATAGTGGAGACAGGACGTGACCTATATTTCATCCGAAGTGAATATCCAGTGGCCATATTCTTGACCGAAAGCAACGCAAGCCTTAATTAAGAATTAAAATTTATGACTTATACAAACAAATCATTCAGTTTTCCATACCAAACTATTTTATCAACAATCAGTAAATCAGATGGAACATATAGTCTAGCTTTGTGTATTTGCAAATATATATGGAACTAAAGGCAATTACGATTGTGATTGAATTGACACCAATAAATCTTTCAAATCCCCCATATTTCTGCAAAACAAATCCTGCCTACATATCACGCAAATATTTAAAAGTTACAAGTATATCAAAAAGATTAAAAGTATATAAAACTAGAAGAAACACAGAAAATAAAAATAATAATATAGTACCCTTGTATTAAATTCGTTACGCATCATCAAGTGAATGCCATCGAAAGTGAAATCAGTTACCTGTGACAAGTGTAGGCAATGGAGACTCTTTTTGAAGAAAGATGATGCATAACAATTTGTTACAAGGGGACAGTTTTATAACTTTTTTTCTCTGTTTCTTCCACAAGAGACACAAGTCCCTTGTGGGAGGTTTTGAACTCAAATTGGGACTCAGGTGAGGGAATTTACACTCAAATTGTGTCTCTTGTGGAAGATTTTGCACTCAAATTGTCTCTTGTGGAATTGACTCTTGTGGAAGATTTTAAACTCAAATTGTGTCTTGTGGTATAAAAGATAATAATACAGTACCCTTTTGTTCTCAAATTCTCAAATTGTGTCTCTTGATGGAGATATTTGCCCTAAGTATTGGTCATGCAAAAGGTTTAAGATTTTCAAAACCTGAGACAAAGTTCAAGCTTTTTTACAGTGGGTGTTGCGGTATGGAGCTACAAATGACTAGAAACAAATTACCAACCTTATGGTTCCAGTAAACAGTATAGGATCCTGAGGTATAATAGCCAGTTTGGACCGGAGATCTGGTAGCGCTATGTGAGATATATTTCTACCGTCAATCCGTATTTCTCCCTCCGTTATCTCGATCATTCGAAAAAGACTCAATGTGAGAGAAGATTTGCCGCTGCCTGTGCGACCACATATACCAATCTGGAATATGGACATGAAATATAACTATCGATGCCTGCAATTGTTAGTAAAAAAAGAAAATTTCGAATTTGACATTTCTAGCTTCATAATTCATTATCTCAACTATTTTGGTTATTTAGACTTGCTAACAGACAGAAGATATAGAGGAAGTCCATTTCTAACTAACAAAGCTGTGGGATAAAGTAACTTGCTCGCAGTCAAGGTCACAATGTCAAATAAACTAAAAATTCAATTACACTGTCATTTTTTCATATTTTTGCACATAACTTGGTATATGTAATCGTCTATAAAAGATAAACAACATATCAATCAATTTTTATATTTCGCAAACTCGAACGTCTGCCCTGGGGCCCAGGCAAACTCGAACGTCTGCCCTGGGGCCCAGGCAAACTCGAACGTCTGCCCTGGGGCCCAGGGTGGGTGGGGTGGGATTTGGGATCATTTCTTTTTTTTTTTGTAATTATGTCTCATGATGATGGCTCTGCACCCAGGGTACCTCAGGGGGGTAAAAAGTTGTAATTGTTTTCGCTCCGAGCCCAGGGGCCCTCATTGGGGTCAAAAGGTCAAATAAACAAAATATTCAATTACACTGTCATTTTTTTATATTTTTCCACATTACTTAGTATATGTAATCGTCTATAAAAGGTAAACAACATATCAAAAGATTTTTTTATTTCGCAAACTCGAATGTCTGCCCTAGGGCCCAGGGTAGCGTGGGTGGGGCGGGCAGGGGGGATATGGGGTAAACAATTTTTTTTTGTAATTATCTCTTAAATTAAACATTATGATGATGGCTCTGCACCCAGGGTCCCTCAGTGGTGTCAAAAGGTCAAATACACTAAAAATTCAATTACACTGTCATTTTTCCATATTCTTGCACATAACTTGGTGTATGTAAACATCTATAAAAGATAAGCAACATGTTAAATGATTTTATTATTTATTATATCGAACTCGGAGCGTCTGCCCGTGGGCCCAGAGTGGGGTGGGGGGAGTGGGGGGGGGGGTGGTATACATTTGTTTCCTCCTATGCTATAGTTGGGTCTGGAGGAAGGGGCATCAAATACACTAATAATGCAATATTACGGTATCATTTTTTCATACTTTTGCACATTAATTGGTATAATAGTCATCTAATAAAGAGATACACAGCATGTCAAATGATTTATTTAAAACTCGGGTCGTCTTCCCTGTGGTTCGGGTTGGAGGGGGTGGGTGGTAGGTGGAGGGTAACAGGGGGTAAATTTTTTAAAAATTATTTCTCAAAGGAACATTTTGATGAAGGGATTACATTGTATATACTGTGGGGCTGTGTGTTTTTGTGTGGGGTGTGTGTGTGTGTGTGGGGGAGGGGGGGGGGGGGGGGGGGGGGGGGGTGCGTATAATTAGATATATACTATCTGGAATATCCCATTCCTGCCTAGCATAGCATCCAGTACCTTTAATCAGAGTGACCTTTGGTCAGTTAAATCTAAATGTTGAATCAGTATGAATGACATTTTTTTTGTGTGTGTGTGTAACTCTAATGTTTATAGTCCTTCCGATGCATACCTTCTCGCCAGCATATATGGTGAAGCTGACATCGTGAACGACTGGTTCCAGATTTACATCGTAACACAAACTGACGTGCCGGAACTCGATCTCTCCTTTCGTAGGCCAGCCCACCTCCTTGCTGCCCTCCTCTGGGGGAAACATAAAACATCTGGCTTCACTACGTGTTTATGAAGACAGCTAAGACTATATGATTATCATAATAATAAAGCATCTCAAATCAGGACACAATATAGGAAATATTGGTTTGTATTCAAACATCTCGCCATTACCACTGCAATACAGATTTGTTGATTACCTCTATACAGTTTTTTGAGACATTAATACTGATTACATTATAGTTTTTGAGATATAAACACTTTCTTAAATATGGTTATTAAGGAAATAACTTTTTCAAATGTTTTACAATATTTAACCATCTCGTTAAATGAATAGTAAATGTTGAGTTTAACCTATTTGTGGTTTCAGTATTGGAGCCTTCCCTATATACTGTGAAATCATTATATTTCGTGGGGGATTTAATTTCGCGTATTTCGTGGTTGACTCAAGCCGCGAAATCAAATCCCCACGATAATAAATGTCCAAGTGTTTGAATTAAGTAACCAGTATGTGTACGAAAACTGCTTAAACATTTGATTTAAGTTTATTATCGTTGTCATCATCTACAGAGTACTTACCTAGAGGTCGGCAATTTAAATTGAACACGTACAGATTTTATATATATAATCAACACAAATAAATAGTAAAAAACAAAACACAGGCAAACATATAAACATTTAAAACGCAATATAGTACGACTTCTTTGTTACATATCAATTAGTACCATTATCGTACAATCAACACAACTTAACACCCCTTAATTGAGGTATCGCCATTCATAAATATTCATGAGCTAATTATAGTTGTTAGCCAATAAAATCACAGAGATTTGACACACATCGACGCAGGTGTCCGCCATTTTCTTCCCAAACAAAAAATGGTGTCAAGACAGGGTAATAAAAAAAGCAAAACAACGGGTGATCACACAATATCACCCGCTAAGTCAAAACAACGGGAGATCACACAATATCACCCGCTGAGTAAGTGTGTTCGGTGTTATTGACCTGGGTTAATTGTTTATTAGGGAAAATCTGACGTAATTTGCCAGACAGCACTGCCAATATGTAGGCTGAGGACGTGTTTGCACTTACAAATCTGGGTCAAATTTATCGATAATGCGTTTCAAGATACAGTGCTTTTTTCAAGATTTTTTTTTCCACAATCAGAAATGCGCGAAATTACATCCCCTCGAAACTGTCTTTTTGGAAAGAATCGCGAAATTTAATCCCGACGAAATAAAATGATTTCACAGTATGTGGTTTCAGTATTGTGTCTAACCTATATCTGTGGTTTCAGTAATGAACCTAACCTATATCTATGGTTTTAAGATTTAGCGTTACACATATAATGTGGTTTCAATATTGAGCTATATCTGTGGTTTTAGTAATGAACCTTACCTATGTCTATGGTTTCAGTATTAAGCCTTCTAATCTATATATATTCTTTCATTATTTAGCCTTACCTATATAATTCTGTGGTTTTGGTAATGAACCTGACATATTCTATGGTTTCAGTATTGACTCCTACCTATATCTGTAGTTTCTGTAGAGCCTTACCTATATCTGTAGTTTCTGTAGAGCCTTATCTATATCTGTAGTTTCTGTAGAGCCTTACCTATATCTGTGGTTTCAGTATTGAGCCTTACCTTACCTATATCTGTGGGTTCAGTATTGAGCCTTACCTATATAATTAATATGTACTTTCTGTATTGAGCCTTACCTATATCTGCGGTTTCAGTATTGAGCCTTACCTATATCTGTGGTTTCTGTATTGAGCCTTACCTATATATGTGGTTTCAGTATTGAGCCTTACCTTACCTATATCTGTGGGTTCAGTATTGAGCCTTACCTATATAATTAATATGTACTTTCAGTATTGAGCCTTACCTATATCTGCGGTTTCAGTATTGAGCCTTACCTATATCTGTGGTTTCTGTATTGAGCCTTACCTATATCTGTGGTTTCAGTATTGAGCCTTACCTATATCTGTGGTTTCAGAATTGAGCCTTACCTATATCTGTGGTTTCAGAATTGAGTCTTACCTATATCTGTAGTTTCTGTATTGCGCTTTACCTATATAATTATGTAGTTTCAGTATTGAGCCTTAATACCTATATCTGTTGTTTCAGTATTGAGCCTTACCTATATCTGTGGTTTCAGAATTGAGCCTTACCTATATCTGTGGTTTCAGTATCAAGCCTATATCTGTGGTTTCATTATTGATTCTTATCTATATCTGTGGCTTCAGTATTGATTCCTACCTATATGTGTGGTTTCAATATCAAGCCTTTCCTATATGTGGTTTCAGTAATGATTCTAACCTATATCTGTGATTTCAATATCAAGCTTATATCTGTGGTTTCAGTATTGATTCTTACCTATATGTGTGGTTTCATTATTGATTCTTACCTATATGTGTGGTTTCATTATTGATTCTCACCTATATCTGTGGTTTCATTATTGATTCTTACCTATATCTGTGGTTTCTGTATTGAGCCTTACCTATATCTGTGGTTTCTGTATTGAGCCTTACCTATATCTGTGGTTTCAGTATTGAGCCTTACCTATATCTGTGGTTTCAGAATTGAGCCTTACCTATATCTGTGGTTTCAGAATTGAGTCTTACCTATATCTGTAGTTTCTGTATTGCGCTTTACCTATATAATTATGTAGTTTCAGTATTGAGCCTTAATACCTATATCTGTTGTTTCAGTATTGAGCCTTACCTATATCTGTGGTTTCAGAATTGAGCCTTACCTATATCTGTAGTTTCAGTATCAAGCCTATATCTGTGGTTTCATTATTGATTCTTATCTATATCTGTGGCTTCAGTATTGATTCCTACCTATATGTGTGGTTTCAATATCAAGCCTTTCCTATCTGTGGTTTCAGTATTGATTCTAACCTATATCTGTGATTTCAATATCAAGCTTATATATGTGGTTTCAGTATTGATTCTTACCTATATGTGTGGTTTCATTATTGATTCTTACCTATATGTGTGGTTTCATTATTGATTCTCACCTATATCTGTGGTTTCATTATTGATTCTTACCTATATCTGTGGTTTCTGTATTGAGCCTTACCTATATCTGTGGTTTCTGTATTGAGCCTTACCTATATCTGTGGTTTCAGTATTGAGCCTTACCTATATCTGTGGTTTCAGAATTGAGCCTTACCTATATCTGTGGTTTCAGAATTGAGTCTTACCTATATCTGTAGTTTCTGTATTGCGCTTTACCTATATAATTATGTAGTTTCAGTATTGAGCCTTAATACCTATATCTGTTGTTTCAGTATTGAGCCTTACCTATATCTGTGGTTTCAGAATTGAGCCTTACCTATATCTGTGGTTTCAGTATCAAGCCTATATCTGTGGTTTCATTATTGATTCTTATCTATATCTGTGGCTTCAGTATTGATTCCTACCTATATGTGTGGTTTCAATATCAAGCCTTTCCTATCTGTGGTTTCAGTATTGATTCTAACCTATATCTGTGATTTCAATATCAAGCCTATATCTGTGGTTTCATTATTGATTCTTATCTATATCTGTGGCTTCAGTATTGATTCCTACCTATATGTGTGGTTTCAATAGCAAGCCTTTCCTATCTGTGGTTTTAGTATTGATTCTTAGCTATATGTGTGGTTCCATTATTGATTCTTACTTATATCTGTGGTTTCAGTATTGATTCTTACCTTTTTCTGTGGTTTCTGTATTGAGCTTGGTGTATTCATCCACTCTCTCAACAGCGTTCATCATCATTTCCAATTCTGATGAGTTGCGGACAATCCAGTTTAGATAGTTGGACACCTACAATATGAACATTATTTGGTTACAGTAACAGACTGATGCAAAATATGTACATGTATACATTTTCTATCCCTAAAACACTCTGTGTGGGTATTTTCCCTAATCTGTTACCATTTCTAATGGGTATGGGCCCTAATCTGTTACCATGTGTAATGGGTATGGGCCCAAATCTGTAACCATGTCTAATGGTTATGGGTCCTAATCTGTTATCATGTCTAATGGGTATGGGCCCTAATCTGTTATAATGTCTAATGGGTATGGGCCCAAATCTGTTACAATGTATAATGGGTATGGGTCCTAATCTGTTATCATGTCTAATGGGTATGGGCCCTAATCTGTTACCATGTCTAATGGGTATGGGCCCAAATCTGTTACAATGTATAATGGGTATGGGTCCTAATCTGTTACCATGTCTAATGGGTATGGGCCCTAATTTGTTACCATGTCTAATGGGTATGTACCATGTCTAATGGGTATGGGTCCTAATCTGTTACCATGTCTAATGGGTATGGGTCTTAATCTGCTATAATGTCTAACAGGTATGGGTCTTAATCTGTTATAATGTCTAACGGGTATGGGTCCTAATCTGTTATAATGTCTAACAGGTATGGGTCCTAATCTGTTATCATGTATAATGGGTATGGGTCATAATCTGTTATAATGTATAATGGGTATGGGTCCTAATCTGTTATAATGTCTAATGGGTATGGGTCCTAATCTGTTACCATGTCTAATGGGTATGGGCCCTAATTTGTTACCATGTCTAATGGGTATGTACCATGTCTAATGGGTATGGGTCCTAATCTGTTACCATGTCTAATGGGTATGGGTCTTAATCTGCTATAATGTCTAACAGGTATGGGTCTTAATCTGTTATAATGTCTAACGGGTATGGGTCCTAATCTGTTATAATGTCTAACAGGTATGGGTCCTAATCTGTTATCATGTATAATGGGTATGGGTCATAATCTGTTATAATGTATAATAGGTATGGGTCCTAATCTGTTATAATGTCTAATGGGTATGGGTCCTAATCTGTTATCATGTATAATGGGTATGGGTCCTAATCTGTTACCTTGTCTAATGGGTATGGGCCCTAATCTGTTATCATGTCTAATGGGCATGTACCCTAATCTGTTACCATGTCTAATGGGTATGGGTATTAATCTGTTATAATGACTAACAGGTATGGGTCCTAATCTGTTATCATGTCTAATGGGTATGGCCCCTAATCTGTTATCATGTCTAATGGGTATGAGTCCTAATCTGTTACCATGTCTAATAGGTATGTACCATGTATAATGGGTATGGGTCCTAATATGTTATCATGTCTAATGGGCATGTGCCCTAATATGTTACCATGTCTAATGGGTATGGGTCTTAATCTGTTATAATGTTTAACAGGTATGGGTCTTAATCTGTTATAATGTCTAACGGGTATGAGTCTTAATCTGTTACCATGTCTAATGGGTATGGGTCTTAATCTGTTATAATGTCTAACGGATATGGGTCCTAATCTGTTACCTTGTCTAATGGGTATGGGCCCTAATATGTTACCATGTATAATGGGTATGGGTCCTAATCTGTTATCATGTCTAATGGGTATGGGTCCTAATCTGTTATCATGTCTAATGGGTATGGGCCCAAATCTGTTATCATGTATAATGGGTATGGGCCCTGATCTGTTATCATGTATAATGGGTATGGGCCCTGATCTGTTATCTTGTCTATCAGGTATGGGTCCTAATCTGTTACCATGTCTAATGGGTATGGGTCCTAATCTGTCATCATGTCTTACCGTCATCATGTCTTACAGGTATAGGTCCTAATCTGTTACCATGTCTAATGGGTATGAGCCCTAATATGTTATCATGCCGAATGGGTATGGGCCATAACTTGTTATCATGCCGAATGGGTATGGGCCATAACTTGTTACCATGTCTAATGGGTATGGTCCCAAATCGGTTACAATGTATAATGGGTATGGTCCCGGGACCTAATCTGTTACCATGACTAATGGGTATGGTCCCAAATCTGTTACCATGTCTAATGAGTATGGGCCCTAATCTGTTACCATGTCTAACAGGAATGGGCCCTAATCTATTACCACGTATAATGGGTATGGTCCAAAATCTGTTACCATGTCTAATGGGTATGGGACCTAATCTGTTACCTTGTCTAACGGGTATGGGCCCAAATCTGTTATCATGTCTAATGAGTATGGGTCCTAATCTGTTACCATGTCTAATGGATATGGGGCCTTATCTAGTTAATTACTCAAATTAAACACAAACAGAACAAAATATCTTAAACTGGATGGCAGTAAACAATTTTGATAAATATCTGAATAATAACCTACCATGAGTGCATATGCAATACACAGTCCAATGAAGGCAGGGTCTGTGTTGCCTGCTAGACCGGCACTTAAACTTGCCACGGAAGACGTAAACACAAGTATGCCGCCCATATAGTCCTGAAATGAAGACAATTATTGTTCAGGGCGCTTGTTTCAGCCAAAAAATTTCAGCAATAATATGAGCAATTTTAATATAACATATAAATTATAAATCACTGAAACTGGAATGTTGAGTTGTAAATAAAAATACCTAAGATTTGGAAATCGGTTGAGAAATAAATATTTTACTGCCAAAATGCCTTTTTTGATGGAGCTTTTTTCATGTAAACTCCTTTTTGCTGGGACAGCAGAAAATGAAGAAATTTGAATTATTATTTCTGTTATAAATTTTGGTGCTGCAGAACTTTGGCTCATGCATTTTTATTCAATAAATACCGTGGTACGTACCACAGTATACCATGTAAGCTTTGTAGCTGCAAAAACATGAATTCATATATTGTAGGATAACATAAACATAGGACTATTCTACTAGCTCCATAAGTAGCCATAAGAATCATAATCTTACCACTTGACAGTTTGTTATAAGTTTTAATTATTTTTATTTACTTATTTTTAATGAGATTGTCTACATTGTCTATAGTTATTTATTTGTTTGATTAGATGTGTTATATTCACAAAGAAGCAGCAAACAAATGTGAATTAGAGAAATAAAACACATTTTTTCTTCGGTAATTTCCCTATATTTCTCGATCACGGAAAGAGCCACAGTACCGATACAGACCCAAACATACGGCGGCCCAAGCTAACTACCGGTGTTAACCAATATTATTATATAATGGTAATACCGCGCAGCTCTAATAATCTATGCTGCAATTTGTTAATTGAATATCTATTGCATTAATACTGGATCTACTGTAACAATAATGAAACTTTAACCTTACTAGATATTTGCTGCAATTTCATCAGTATTGCAGTATACACAGCGTTAATTTCCGGATGTATGCTGCAACCTATCAATATTGAAGTTACTACAGTATTTACAGTATAGATACTGCAATCATACAGATGCTGCAATTTGTCAACTTTGCCATAGCTACTGCACTGATCAGAGCTTTTGAGCTTTTGAGCCTTGAATGTGATCCTGCCTTTCGTCATACGAGAGAAAATAAAATATTTCAGATCAACGTACTCTCGTAATATTCCTTTTATTATACGACACATTCATCGAAAAATTTAAGAAAAGAAAGCAAATGTATGACGTTAAAACTGTTTAGGCGACACACCATGCTGCGTGCAATGTATCCTCAACTTATCATATGACCTTGTATCACCCAGCACTTTTCTATTTGCAGTTCCATTAGTAGTTTATGCTCCAGATAAGAAATCTAAGTATAAAATTACAAAGGGACATAACTCTAATTTGAATGAAGACAGAGTTACAGTTCTTGCACTTTGCACTTCCACACATTGCCCTATATAAAAAAATTTTTTTTTTTAAAATTAGCTAATTCTATACCTATTGTAAGCGATTTCCATCTCACGTACTTCCCATTGCCTTCCTGGGTAGAACCAGTACTAAGCAATGCAGATAAAGTGGCTTGCTCAGGGACACAACACATGCGGTTATGGCAGGGATCGAATCCACGACTTTTGGATCATGGGTCCAATGCTCTACCACTAGACCACAGCGCTCCGCAAAACACTATCATTGTGTGAAGTTTCAGTGCAGTCCCATCAGTAGTTTTGAAGATAGACTCAGGACAAAAATTCTAAGAATAAAATTACAAAGGGCAATAACTTTAATTTGAATGATGACAGCGTTAAGGTTCTTGCACTCTGCACTTCCTCTATCATTATGTGAAGTTTCATTGCAGGCCCATAAGTAGTTTTGAAGATATGCTCCGGACAAGAAAGTGTGATGGACACATGGACGGACAAAGCGGCAACTATATGCTCGCCCTTCGGGGAGCATGATAAAAACACACCACAAGCACACTGTTTTAATAGTATATGTGCCTTTTAAGTTTCCAAGTACAAATAGTTGTCTGTATCCTTTTTGTATGACGACTTCATGTGTATCAGTGCAATTGTGCTAGCTTTCATAAACTTTTCATTTATTGGTTACAGTATTAATCCAATTACAACAAAGGTATGTTAAGTTCCTCTTCAAGCAATACAAAAGAAATTAATGCACGTAAGTTGATACATCGCGCCTTTTTACCACATAATATTATGGCATATTGAGAAAATGTCTTTTAGAGCAAAAGATATTTTCTCAATATGCCATATATGGTAAAAAGGCGTGATGAAATCATTGTTCCAAGATGGCCGCCTCCATGTATATTTCTTTGCAAATTTCAACTGGACATTTTCTCAATATGCCATATATGGTAAAAAGGCGCGATGAAATCATTGTTCCAAGATGGCCGCCTCCATGTATATTTCTTTGCAAATTTCAAATGGACATTTTCTCAATATGCCATATATGGTAAAAAGGCGCGATGAAATCATTGTTCCAAGATGGCTGCCTCCATGTACATTTCTTCGTAAATTTCAATAAGTCATATCTCCTTTATTTTTCATGGCATTTTGATAATTCTTCCCGCTTTTTTCAAGTTTTTCAAAGCCCTTTTAAATAAATCTGTTTGAAAATAGTGCATTAACCCCTTTAAAAAGTGTACATCAAGGGGGGCATTCGAAGGGGGCATAAAAATAAAAGCGTAGAAATGACCAATTTTAAAACATCAAATGTTTAAATGTCTGGAACACTATTTCACTGTTGCGCTATTTGGTGTACGAATTATTTTGAAATTTTATGGAAATAGGATGACAAACTTAGGAGGAATTGAGCAGACCAACTTTACATTAAAAAAACTTTAAAATCCTGTGACTGCCAAAAATCATTCACCCAGAATGTCCTGACAATATGCACCACTAGATATCAGACTGATACTTCCTGTAAAGTTTCATGAAAATCGGATGAACAAAGTAGGAGGAGTTGCACAGACAAGCTTTTGCTTCGAAAAACTTCAAAGTCCCATAACTCTGCCAAAAATCATTTACCTGGAATGTCCTGATAAAATGCACTACTAGACATCATACTGATACTTTCTGTGAAGTTTCATGAAAATCGGATGGGAAACGTAGGATGAGTCGAGGGACAAGAAAGCGGGACGGACGGACAAACATACATACATACAGACATACATATGGACATGATGGGAACTATATGCTCACATGAAGATTTCGGGGAGCATAATAAAATGAGGTACTAACTTTAATCTTAATAGATATTTCAAGACTGCCATGTGTGTGTCCCTTTACTGAGCATCTATACAAAATTCAAGTGACTTTTTACAGTGGTATGGAGACACTTAAACATTACATACACACTTATATTTTCTGGAGATATCCAACAAACTAATATAAACGGACTCATTAGCAATGATTCTTACTCACAACTTAGCATAGCTTTTGTGATGAGGAATTCGCTACAGGAAAATAATATTTTTGCAGGTGTTAACATTCAACTGATTGTCTGAAACTTAAAATCGAAATGAAAAATATGTTGAGAAGTTTTTTACTGCTCTGAGTTCTTGGAAGGCTTGGACATGTAACTGGAAATCCAATCAGTGATGCCAAGGATTTGTACAGGATTTGTACAATCCTTGGTGATGCCGAAAGTGAAAACAATGAGAAAATGGACTGCAGAACTATTCTGGACTTGGGAACACAATTTAACCAACCAATGCTTATGCTTATCGGAAAAGCTATTACACAAATAGAAGAAGAAATAGCTCAGAATAGAAACAATATCAACAACACGAAGAAGAGCATTCTAGCCCAGATGCAAGTTGAGAAGGAGGAGCTCCATTATGAAATGTGTCGTCTGCATCCATGTACAGAGTGGTCAGAGTGGACGGATTGTCCCGCAAAAATGAAAGGTGATTTCAGCAACATCTCAAGGACATGTAGTTCAACACCTTGCACTTCAGCAGAGACCAGGGAATGTGAAGGAACCTGGCAATGCCCAGATGACTATTATGTCACAAAACATGGATTTTGTCTGAAATTCTTTAAAATCGGAGGGTCTAAAGACAATGCTGAGGCTACCTGTCAGAAAGATATGGGACATGTGGTGAATATAAACTCGAAAGAAAAGTCTGATGATGTTCATGAGCTTCTGGAGAACCACAACATGGGAGATAACTGGATATGGCTAGATGGTCACAGGAAAAGTGTCAGCTCTCCATGGGAATTCTCCTATCAATCGGTCCAGGTGAGCTTCACAAACTGGCATCCTAGACAACCAAGTAATAGAACTGATGACTTATGTATGGGAGAATGGACTCGATCATCAAATGTATCAAGAGCCTGGTATGACATTGATTGTGGACATTATTCTGAAGTCTACTTCATCTGTGAAATCCCATAATCATTTTTGAATCACAACAGAACTCTCTTATTCAAGGAAACTGTTTTCATAACTTGTACAAAAAAAAGAAACTTGTTTACAGCAAATCTTTTATTTTTTATTTTGTTTCATTATTATCTGTCTTGTAACAAAACAATTAAGAAATGAAATGTCTTGCATACCGGATAAGGTTATCCGCGTTTTACATTGGGTGATGGAAAGCCTGATCTTACACATGGGGAAAAGTCGCGTGCTGATATCAACAATGACAGATGCATGACGTCACTGTGTAAATATACATGCAGCATGTTAGTAGTTGGCGACATCAACGCACAGAATGTAAATGATATGGAAGAAACAAAATCAATCATGGGTATCCGGTTTAGATAGGGAAATTTCAACCCTCAGTTTAACTGTTTTAATTGGAACCTCGGCAAAGCCTTGGTTCCGATAAAAACAGTTATACGTTGTGTTGGAATTCCCCTGTCTTCACCGGATACTCATGAAAGACTGTTATACAATATTTTGATATTTCTACGAAGTATAAAAAACATAAGCCTTGTTTAAAGTGCTAACTTTAAATTAGCTAATGTTTTTCATACCCCGTAGAAAAAGAGAACTATCGAATTCAATCCTATTTACATTATGTTTGTTCTATCTGTTTTTTAGAGTTGAACTAGAACTGTTGCCGGAGGCGGATAAATACCTCCATCTGGCAACTTGTTGTGGGGTGGGTAAACATACAAGACTTTGTTCCTATAAGATATATAGACATACAGTTATATTATAGAGAAAAAGCCCGGACAAGAATTTTCTATTTGACTAACAAGTATGAAATGCATTAAAAATACTGAGTGGAAAATTATCGAACCGGAACGTCACGACAATATGCGCATCTCCTCTTGATATTGATGCTTAACTGAGTGGAAAATTATCGAACCGGAACGTCACGACAATATGCGCATCTCCACTTGATATGATGCTTTGTAGCAAGTTTCACGACATTATAACATGGGGTTTTAGAGAAATAGCCCGAACAAGAATTTTCTATTTGACTACCAAGTATGAAATGCATTAAAAATACAAAGGGCCATAACTCAGTGAAAAATTATTGAACCGGAACGTCATGATAGTATACACATCTCCACTTGATATTGATACTTCCTAGCAAGTTTCAATAAATTCTAACAAGGAGTTTTAGGGAAAGAGCCCGGATAATTATTTTGTATTATATATATTAGAATTACAAAGGGTCACAACTCAGTGGAAAATTATCGAACCGGAATGTCACGACAATATGCGCATCTCCACTTGATATTGATGTTTTGTAGCAAGTTTCACGAAATTATAACATGGAGTTTAAGAGAAATAGCCCGAACAAGAATTTTCGATTTGACTACCAAGCATGAAATGCATTAAAAATACAAAGGGCCATAACTCAGTGGAAATTTATTGAACCGGAACATCATGACAGTATGCATATCTACCACTTGATATTGATACTTCCTAGCAAGTTTCAATAAATTCTAACAAGGAGTTTTAGAGAAATAGTCCGGACAAGTATTTTGTATTATATATAATTAGAAATACAAAGGGCCAAAACTCAGTGGAAAATTAACGAACCGGAACGTCACGACAATATGCACATCTCCACTTGATATTGATGCTTTGTAGCAAGTTTCATGAAATTATAATATGGAGATTTGTATAAATAGCCCGAACAAGAATTTACTATTTGACTACCAACTTGAAGTATGAAATGCATTAAAAATACAAAGGGCCATAACTCGATGGAAAATTACTGAACCGGAATGTCATGACAGTATGAATATCTCCACTTGATATTGATATTTCCTTAGCAAGTTTCGCTAAATTCTAAGAAGGAGTTTTAGAGAAATAGCCCAGACAAGAATTCGTATTATATGTATATATATAGAAATACAAAGGGCCATAACTCAGTGGAAAATTATCGTACCGGAACGTCATGAAAGTATGTGAATGTCCACTCGATATTGATACTTCCTAGCAAGTTTCGTGAAATTCTAAGATGGAGTTATTGAGAAATAGCCCGGACAAGAATTTCGCCTACGGACAGAATTGTAATTAGAAATACAAAGGGCCACAACTCAGTGGAAAATTATCGAACCGGAACGTCATGACAGTATGCATATCTACCACTTGATATTGATACTTCCTAGCAAGTTTCAATAAATTCTAACAAGGAGTTTTAGAGAAATAGTCCGGACAAGTATTTTGTATTATATATAATTAGAAATACAAAGGGCCAAAACTCAGTGGAAAATTATCGAACCGGAACGTCATGACAGTATGCGCATGTCCACTTGATACTGATACTTCCTAGCAAGTTTCGCAAAATTCTAAGAAGGAGTTATTGAGAAACAGCCCGGACAAGAATTGCATCTACGGACAAATGGACGGACAAGCTGATTCCAGTATACCCCTCACTACATCATTCAAACAAAACAAGTTCATCAACGAATAAACTACCTTGTTTGTTTGAGCTCTGCCACAAAGGTAAATGTTTTTTCACTGGGAATTGAGGCGCAACAAGACGCAATAGTTTATTGCAGGCACGTGCAGTAGAAATGGAAATATTATAAATTATACATCTTTTTCATTTCTAATGTACAATACCGTTATTGCCACTTGCAGTGAAGGAAAAAATTGAATCAATATATATAAAAGAAAGACAGCATTTAAAGATATTAAAATATGTTGCTTATTACGATAATAAAGAATTAATTCATTAATTAAACAATTACTGGTGTCTGACCAGTTTTCTGTGCCTAACAGTTTTCGTGATATTCAGTTTAAATGCATTTTTTTCTCTTAATGTTCATTCCGGATGTTTTTTGTTTTTTTTGACACTTTCATCAGAATGGTAAAGACAAAAAAAAAAAGTATACTAGCTTCCTATGATATCAAGGGTTCTATGGTGTCACGGTAGTGTCCAACCTATAAAACAGTATGCATCTCTGCTAAAATATGATAATTATTTTATAGATGTATGACTTTAGGTACATATAATAAAATAATTGAAAAAAATAAGTATAGTTATCATAAATAAAAGGATATTTCAAAATAATGCAAAAATGTTGACAATTTCCTTATGATCTTTAAAATTCATCATCCCTAGTCTCCATAAATGCAATTTCTATTATCTTGAAGGTTATAAAATTCATTAATTTTTAGTCTGATGAGTCTGTTGTACATTACTGTTTCTAGAAATGGTCAATTAACCAGTTACTAACAAATACAGGATACACAATACGTGCATACCTTGATACCATAGAACTTTTAAAATAATAAGCTCAATGAGGGTACAAATCTAACTCTGACATTTTTACTTAAGATTGATTACATTT
The DNA here is from genome assembly GCA_037043455.1 of Cyrtodaria siliqua. Taxonomy (NCBI): domain Eukaryota; kingdom Metazoa; phylum Mollusca; class Bivalvia; order Adapedonta; family Hiatellidae; genus Cyrtodaria; species Cyrtodaria siliqua. The sequence goes on along the minus strand of JAWPHD010004280.1, from coordinate 173,436 downwards.
TATATCATAACAATTCAGTAGAAGGGTCACAGAAAGCATTCGAGTTTCCTTTTTCTTTAAATATTGTTTACATTTTTTTTTCTCCGTCAAACCATTTAAGTACCATGATACCATAGAACACCATGCTATATAAAACTTGTTTAAACTAAAAAGAAAGACCAGCAGCAACATATTTTGTTGACCTTTGTTGTAAAGAGAAATGATGTGTCTACATGTGCACAAGGAGATTTCTTTGAGAGTATAACCTCTCTTTTTGGTAAGCAGGATTCAGACCATTCTTTTTAGAGTATAACTGTATTCCTGAGCAAAGACTGGCATAAGGTACTCCGGAGGTTGAATTTGCACCTCTTTTCATATGCCGGATGCCTGGCCAATTAAGAGGTTATTTAGTACACCTAATTGATAGAGTATTCCGGATGCCAGGCAGTATAGAAGACGATAAAATGGTTATTTGAAAATAGTAACTTGCTGTTCCTAGAAGCAGACACATTGCATCATAAATGTAAAAATATAACCAATTAAAACTGTTGTATCAATTTAAATAATAAAACAAATACATTTTTCTTTTCAGTATTTTTCTTAAGCAAAGAGAAGCAACCTGAAAATAATTAATGTAGGAAAGAAAGAATACTTTACTACAACTGTTTCATAAATGTAATGGGGAAAACTTTTCGACTCAACTTTTCGACGCCTTGTCTATTCACTGGGCATCTAAGTTGAACAAGAAGCAGTCTGAGAGACAGCCATATCCCCCACCTCCATGTTTTTTCCTATGTAGCTCATAGAACCCATGATTGGGTGCTTTGTTGAAAGGAAGTTTTATCAGTGCACATAAAGCAGAAGGTAAAATGTAAGTATAACACTACAAAAGGCAGTAACTCTAATTTCAATCTGATAAACAGTAATTGTTACTGCACTCTGCACTTCCTCTCATTGCCCTCTCTATCTTTGTGCGAAGTTTCATTCCAGTCCCATTAGTAGGTTTTAAGCTATGCACCCAACAAGAATAATAAGTATAAAACTAGATGTAGTCGATGGTGAGCCATCGCAGATCCCCACCTTTTTGAATTGAATTGAATGTTGTTTAACGGCTCATTAACACAGTATAGTTTATTCAGAGCCGCCCCAGAGAGAGGGGAAGGATACATAGGAATTCGGGAACCGTGCCCTACTCTTATTATCGAATAGATTTCAATGGTTCTTTAACGTGCTCGGAGGATAGACCGATACACGGGACCGCCCTGTTTACGCCCCCATCGGACGGACGAGGCTAAGGGAAAGTGTCTTGCCCAAGAACACACCGATGAAACACAGTGGCACCACGGAGGATTGAACCCGGGGCCTCCGGTTACAAATCAGCAGCGCTACCGACTGCGCCACGCCAGCCCTCTCCACCTTTTTGAAGTGCAAGTCAGAGAATACATGGATTATCTCCCCTAGCTCCATTTTCCGAAATTGCATCAAAAATTCTCAAAAGTCTCATGCACATCCCTGGCAATATGCCAATCAACCCTCAAAGTTTGTATCTGCCATACATCATGATAAACAATACCATAGCTCTCTGGCAACAGTAGTCTGAAAAGATGTCCTCAAAACATTTACGTTTCACTTCATATACTGAATCCGAATAGATCACTATTTAAAAAGCGCATGGGAATAAAAAGTTAAAACGAATCACTAAGAATATAGTTTATATATCATTTAATATATCGTACATGGTGACCATCAGTCAATAAACCAGCTAGGGTAACCAAGAAATTGACAGTAAATTAAAATTGAAGTAGAAAAAAAGGGCATAAATCTGTCAAAATAGGTTGTAGAGTTATATGACTTGTGCATGCCATGTTTTCTATTTATACTGAATATACCTGTGAAGTTTTTTATGAGTTCGGCCTGGCGGTCTCTGAGATATGAGCTTACCGAAAAAAGGTTGACTAAGAAATTTACTAAGTATAAAAGGAGAATAACCTTGTCAAATATAGGTTGCAGAGTTATATGACTTGCGCGTGCAAGTTATCTATCTATACTGAATACATGTGTGAAATTTTATGGAGTTCTGGCCAGTGATTTGTGATATATGAGCTTAACAAAAACGGTTAACTAACGCTAACACCAAGGCAAGTCGAGTAACTTGCCTTTTCTGCGAAAAGTCAGGCTAAAAAAGTGGATGTCTTTGTCTTAATAATATAACAAGATCACTGAAAACTGTTTGGCATTATTTTCAGTCTGGGCTATTCCAGGAAAAGATCTCAGAGGAGAAGGAACTCAAAATATTTAGTTTTCAGGTACCACTGCCATAACTTAAATTGCTTGGACACCCACCACCGCCAGAATAAAAATTATAAATGTGAACATGTATTTTATACAAAAAAAAACATTATTTCACCTAGATAAGATGTCTTAAGAAATATGTAATATTAAGAATCATAAAATGCATGGCATTTCTACCTGTTATAATGCATGATTTAGACATTATTTAAAATACATGTATTTAGAAATTTAAGTATTTGCACGTTTTATATTAAAATATTCTAGAAGGGTGTTCTGCGGAGGAACACTTGTGTCACCTGCCATGAGTTTGGTTAGGTTGCAGGTTAAAGTTTTATAAAAAGGGGCATAGCTCTGCCAAAATGAAAGTCGGAGTTATTGGACATGTGTAACAACATTCCTTGTCAGAGGTAAGACGAAGATGTGTGTGAAGTTTCATGAACATAGGTCAAATACTATTTAAGTTATGGCCAAGGTTGCTGGCTAAAGTGCTAAGCAGACGACACAATAAAAGAAAGATTCAATTTGAAATGGATTCAGCAGCCCGTTTCAGATTTTTCATGTCATTTCTTAACCCGCTACATATATAATGGAATGTTCTTTCTTTGAATTAAGACCATTCCATTTATGTGAAAAAGGGGTGTTTTGGAGAAAATGACTGATCAGCAGCCAGACATTGTACCCTATCAGCCTGTGAGTTACTCACAGGCTGATCACAGGCTGATCACAGGCTAATCTCTGGGTTTACAATTGACTCAAAGGCTATTATAGTCAGGCTTAGCGGGTTAAAGGTTAATGGTGATGGGAAACCTGATCCGGGTCGTTAAACCCAATTTAAATTAAAAATTGTAAAATGTGTAAATAGTTAAATGCCTCAAAACTGGAATGCATGTTATGGTTTAATATTAAGACTTGTTTTTGAATGTGCAAACAATTAGTATTGTTTATTTGATATTAAAGTTATCAAATATGGTCATATTATAGAGCTTATTTCATTAAATGATTTTAAAAAAACTGTCTATATCATACCAGTGTTGTTTGCTTTTATATTATAACCCATTTAATAGTGTTTATATATATAAACATCAACTGCAAATGCAAAATTACAAGTGGGTTACATTGGCACATATATATTTTAGTAGTTGTGTGGTGACTTTTAAACAAGATGATCAGTTTTTAAGGTTTCTTATGGATTTTTTTTTTGAAAAATCATAAAATAAAAATAACAATAATAAAACAAAAAAAAGTAATAATAGACAAGAAATGTCACAGTAAGTGACAAATGCCCTTGAAGTGACCTTTGACCTCTAAATGTGACCTTGAACTTGGAGCCACGGACCTGGATTTTGTGCGCGACACGTCGTCTTGTTGTGGTGAGCACTTGTGCCAAGTTATTTGAAAATCCGCCAAGGAATGCCAGAGTTATTGACCGGACACAATTTGACCTTTGACCTCTAAGTGTGACCTTGACCTTAGAGCCACGGACCTGGATTTTGTGCGCGACACGTCTTATTGTGGTGAGCACTTGTGCCAAGTTATTTGAAAATCTGTCCAGGAATGCCAGAGTTATTGACCGGACACAATTTGACCTTTGACCTCTAAGTGTGACCTTGACCTTGGAGCCACAGACCTGGATTTTGTGCTTGACACATCGTCTTATTGTGGTGAGCACTTGTGCCAAGTAACTTGAAAATCCGTCCAGGAATGCCAGAGATATTGATCGGACACGATTTGACCTTTGACCTATGTGTGACCTTGACCTTGGACCTGGATTTTGTGCGCGACACATCATGTTGTTGTGGTGAACACTTGTGCGAAGTTATTTTAAAATCCGTCAAGGAATGCCGGAGTTATTGATCGGACACGATTTGACATCTGACCTCTAAGTATGACCTTGACCTGGGTTTTGTGCGCGACATTTCCTGTTGTTGTGGTGAGCACTTTTGCCAAGTTATTTGAAAATCTGTCCATGAATGTCAGAGTTATTGACTGGACACGAAAGCAGTTTATTTTGACCTTTGACCTCTAAGTGTGACCTTGACCTTGGAGCCACGGACCTGGATTTTGAGCACGACATGTCGTCTTGTTGTGGTGAGCAATTGTGCCAAGTTATTTGAAAATCCGTCCATTATTGTCAGAGTTATCAACCGGACACGATTGTACAGACGAACGAAGATCCTGACTGACAGACGGACAGTGCGACTACTATATGCACCCATTCGGGGGCATAAAAATATATATTTATTACATTTCTGTTGACGTAGATGTCATCCATGCATAAACTGATTTAAAATATAATAAACAGATCGATGGTAGACGTGTGGTTCTTTTCACGAACGAGCGTATGCGAGTGAGTGAAAAAACGAAACCATCTCGTAAAGGATTTCCCTATAATCGATCCCAGCAGCAGTTAATCTCTATATATTAAAAAATTTATATACTAATAAAAAGAAAAAGGCAAAACATCTGGTAAAGTTTGGTAAAGATCAGATGAAAAATGAAAGCCCTATCGTATTAACGAGGCAAAATATAGCATTTTTAACTAAACCAAGGGCCATAACGCCGCTGTTACTCGTCCGATCTGGCTGGTTTTCGAACTTGTCCGAGCTTTCATTGATATTAACAATCTGGTAAAGTTTGGTAAAGATAGGATGAAAAATGAAGGCCCATGGCCAGTAGAGCTAAAAATCATCAGCTCTAAAAAGTAGGTCAAAGATGAAATCCATGGTCCAAAAGAAGCACTACCCAAGACACAACTACGTCAAAATAGAAAAAAAAATCTTCGAAATATTAAGCCATAAATTAGGTTTAAAACATCTAATGCATAATTATAGATCATGAGAAAGTGAGGTACAGTCCACACTCAGTATCTTGAATTTCAAGGGACCGGGAGAAAAGTTTGAGTTATCCGAAGTTCGAATTAAACTATTTCGGCAGACTTGTCTTCAATTTTATTACCCCACCCACCAGTTTTACACTATACATATATATTACCGATATTAGCCGACTTTTACGTTTTCTTCCTTCGTATATGTTTATGAATATGTTTCTTGGTCCGATCTGGCTGGTTTTCGAACTTGTCCGAGCTTTCATCGATATTAACAATCTGGTAAAGTTTGGTAAAGATTTGATGGAAAATAAAGGTTCTATCGTCATAATTTTCGCATTCAGCCAGTAGAGCTAAAAATATTACAAAAATGCACACCCCACCCCACCCAACCAATATAATTTAATTAAATTTTACCCACTCCCACAAGAACAAAAATACCAATTTTACCCACCACCACCATAAATAGGGTTGTGTTCCGACCCCGCCTGAGATTTTTTCCTGGAATAGCCTTCCCCGATATCAACTTAAAGGTCATCGTGTATTGTGTACAGAAGGCTAAACCTTCTTAAATGGGTACTAAATGACAAAACTACATTGATTTTAAATTGTTTTATTAACAGTTCATGAATGTGCCGGAAACTGGATTGATAAAAGTCTAGTTACATGATATTATTATTATATAGATTATTTGGTAGGTAGGCCGGTTTTTCAAATTTTCAAAAAATCAAAGTAGAATTTATGTCATTAAAAAGATGCTTTGTTTTCGTAAGATGTTCAGTAAGAAAAAAAAGAAAAAGAAATTTTGACTGTAAAATATTTATTTCTCAACCGTTTTTTAAAAGTGAAGTAGTTTTATTTACCACTAAAAATTCCAGTTCTAGTGATATGTAACTGATGTAAGTATTATTTGAATTGCTCAAGTTACTGCAGAAAAACCTTTGGCTGAAACAAGCGCCCCAAACAATAGGGAAATAATTGGGCTTTAAAAGTTACAGAGCAGAAACAAATCATATCCTATACAGATTTGGGTAACATTGTATTTCCTAATTACTTTATGAATATATATTTTTTTAAATAAATATTTTTATGGAACATACCAGTCTAATGCCAAGCCATCTGTTAGCCGTTTGATTAAACAGGAAAGGTACGACATTAGTGTCTATGGCATTTAGCGCCACCTGGCGGAACCTAGCTTGTGCTCTACAAAAGATATAAACAAGAAATGATTATAAAGTTATAAATATTTTATAAATATAAATATATTAATATACATTATTAATTTCTGCTGAATAAAACTTGCCTTAACCATTTGCTCCCTGTCACCTCCCAATTTTCACTCCCATAGCCGTTATAATGTTAACCCTTAACCCGCTACATGTATATAATGGACTGTCCTTTCTTTGAATTAAGACCATTCCATTTATTTGACAAAGGAGTGTTTTGGAGAAAATGACTCATGACTCATCTGCAGCCGGACATTGTAAACCCTGATTAGGCTGCGAGTTTAATACTCTCAGGCTGATCTGGGTTTACAATGGATGCAACGATTATTATAGTCGTGCTTAGCGGGTTAAGGGTTAATGCGAAACTATTGCCTCTTGTTCCTTGCTTATATATACATGTAGTGTATAAATACTAACATATACTTAAGGCTAAAAGATATGCACGGTTCAAAAAATATAACAAAATTCCTTCTAAACGTACCCAAATTTAAATATTTTCAAACGTACGTATCGAACCGTGAATTGATCAATTGTATTGAAAACCGGGTGACAATGTTTAAGGCGATTGCTTTGGACTACGACAGCTAATGATGAATGTAAAAATTGAAACCATTTGAAAAATATGATAATATAAAGAGCCGTGCAAACCTTTTGGCCTTAAGTATATATATACTCTGTAAAAAAAGTTTTGGACCATGGCAGTGTTCGAACCCGTACAATGATCGCTGAACCTTGACATTCAACCATAACCCTTATTATCTCAGTTGATAATTCACAATAGATCAACAATCAACAATAAATATCGTTTACAATGAAAGTTTGCGAAAAAATAATAATCTTTTTATTGGTTACTCGAATGTGTCCATAACTGTTACTTTTAATGGACTTTGCAACATTTTTTACAGACCCTTTGTGTGTTCGCAATATTTTTTTAAAATCAAATCTTGTTTGGAATTTACCAAAATTCTACCAAATTAACCGGGTAGGGTAGACCTAGGTTACTAAAAAAAGATACTTAAATTCTGTCCAGTAGTTTTATTTTTATATGACTTTATATACCCTGGTCCAAAACTTTTTTTGATGAGTATATATATGGAAACAAAAATGGAAACAGACTCAAACAAAATGTCACATACAATGATTTTAAAAAAGGTCAAATTCATAGCAGAGTCGTTAAATAGAGATTATTTTTAACTGCTGGGATCGATTAAAGGGAAATCCTTCACGAGTGGTAGACGTGTGGTTCTTTTCACGAACGAGCGCACGCGAGTGAGTGAAAAAACAAAGCACGTCTACCATCCAGTGAAGGATTACCCAATAATCGATCCCAGCAGTTAAATAATCTATTTATTACATTTTAAATTACGTTTTTCAAACAAATATTCGCTTTATTTAACGTTATCAGCGGATGACGTCGACGTCAGCAACACTTTGTTGAAGTCACGCCTCAACATCGCGACGTTAGTTATTTTTGTGTTCTGAGTTAGCAACCTTAGTTAATATTGTGTTCTGAGTTAGTTATTAATATTGAGCGATAATGAATATTCTTGCACTGAGAAATCCCGATCTTTCACGCATAGAAATGTAATAAACAAATATTACTTAACATTTAAAACTGGGTTATGGTCACCTTTGACATAATGCCGTAGACCAATAGGGGCATCTCAACAAGGGCACTACAATTTTAAGATTGTAGATCAAACAGTTCACAAATTATAGCCAGAACTTCTCATCCAAAAAGGGGCTGAAGTTTCACCATGGGTATTATTTAATCTGTATAAAAATAGTAGGTCACCAGTTTACGAATTACAGCATTGAAACATTTTTTAATGTTGGGTCACAGTGACCTTGACCTACTGACCTACTAACCTAAAGCTTGATAGGGGTCATTGTTGTATTGAGGATCTATTATTTCCCGATGCAACCTGGCCATTGAAAAAGCATGGAAAGCTTGCTTATTTACTGCTAACATGCTACATGACTGGTTAGCTCAAGTGTATAAATTGAGACCCAATTTGTTTTTTCTTTGAATAGCATTGTTATATTGAATAGTACCTAGGACATAGCTAAGTATTACTCCTATTGAATAGTACCGAGGACATAGCTATGTATTACTCCTATTGAATAGTACCTAGGACATAGCTATGTATTACTCCTATTGAATAGTACCTAGGACATAGCTATGTATTACTCCTATTTTACTTTTACAAAGAAAAAAAAATCAAGTTTACAATTAAGCTGCACTAAATATAAAACGGTCTGACAATTTTTTACTGTATTTATGCCCCGAAGTGGTATTGACCTTTGACCTCTAAGTGTGAGCTTGACCTTGAAATCACAGACCTGGATTTTGCGCACGACATATCGTCTGGTTGTGGTGAGCACTTGTGCTAAGTTATTTGAAAATCCGTCCATGAATGTTGGAGTTATTAACCGGACACGAAGGCACTTCTTTTTTGACCTTTGGCCTCTAAATGTGACCTTGACCTTGGAGCCACAGATCTGGATTTTGCACGCGACACGTTGTCTTGTTGTGGTGAGCACTTGTGCCAAGTTAATTCAAAATCCGTCCAGGAATGTCAGAGTTATTGACCGGACACGATTGTATGGAGTGACAGACTGACTGATCGATGGTGCGAGTACCTAATGAAAAACCTGCTCTATGTTTTGTTTACTTCATACATTTAAAATTTATTGGGAGGGCCTCATCATCTGATATAAAATTGAGTAACACAATTTCCTCATGCAAATGTGACTTACAGCTATCTATACAAATTCTCTTTCACTCGCCTCTCGACAAATTACAGCTTGGACAGTATTTTTGAAAATCAATGTCAGGTCATGTGACACTGACCTTTTACTTACTGACTTCAAAATAAATAGAACTTATCTTCTTACTGCAGGAAGTATTAGTTTGAAGTTTGAGGGTTGTAGATATAATATGTTCTGACTGTTGGCATAGACCACATTCTACCATTAATACGTCCCATTTTTCAAATGGTCATGAAAAATAATGGTTAAGCTACAATTATAAGAAGTCTTGGAGAACTTTTTTGTCTTTAATATTTGTTTTCCTTATTTAACCATTGCATTATTGAAGTTTTGCATTATTCAACATTTACATTCACAAAACAGTGACAGCATGCTATGCTGGATTGAAATTTTACATGGTTAAGAATATATGAATCTTTCATGGGTATCCGGTGAAGATAGCGAATTCCAACCCGAGGTATAAGTGTTTTTATTGGAACCGAGGCTATGCCTATATTCTGATTAAAACACTTATACCGAGGGTTGCAATTCCCCATCTAAACCGAATACCCATGATACATTCTTTTCCTTGCATATCAGAGACATGTTGTGCTTGGCGCTGCCAGCTAATCATGTTTCGCATGTTTTCCTGCATACTGATGTTGGTGCACGCATGACATATCTTAACCCATAAAGATAAGACTTTCCATCCCCCATGTAAAACGTGGATAGTCTTATCCAGTATGCAAGAAAGAGCATGTTTTACACCACTGTTATACCTATGGTAAGTTGATATAAAAAGATGTAAAATAGGCATAATTTGGCGCTAGAAAGGCTTAAATAAAGGAACACTGTTACAATTATAAATCTTACGTACTTGTAGGCTCGAATAGTCTGCAATCCATTCAGAGTCTCGGAAAAATGGGAAAATATGGGTGATTTGGTGACACTGTCTAATCTCTGAAGTTCTCTGAAATTGGAAAATATGTTTGAATTGATGACACTATCTAATCTTTGAAGTTCTCTGAAATGGGAAAATATGGGTGCTTTGGTGACACTGTCTAATCTTTGAAGTTCTCTGAAATGGGAAAATATGGGTGCTTTGGTGACACTGTCTAATCTTTGAAGTTCTCTGAAATGGGAAAATATGGGTGCTTTGGTGACACTGTCTAATCTCGGAAGTTCTCTGAAATTGGAAAATATGGGTGATTTGGTGACACTGTCTAATCTTTGAAGTTCTCTGAAATGGGAAAATATGGGTGATTTGGTGACACTCTCTAATCTCGGAAGTTCTCTAAAATGGGAAAATATGGGTGATTTGAGGACACTGTCAAATCTCTTAAGTTCTCTGAAATGTTTTTTTTTTTCATGACTAAATTAATACTGAAAATATCATACTGGCCAATGTTCACATCGAAATTGTCTTTTTTTTTCTTTTTTTTTAAATTTCCTGGTATTTTAAATCTTAGTTTTTACAGTATCTTCAGATTTTTGATCCTTTGAAGTTTGCCATGCTTTTCATCAGTTAAATTATGTTACTTACAGTGAAAGAGCTTGCTTACTGAGCCTAAATAGATAAGTAATGACGAGGAGCTTACTGAGTGCTTTGGGAAACCATTCTCTATGATTATTTAACATAGGTGGCTCCGAACACTCCTTAAAATTATTTTTTCTCTGAATTAAGCACAAGTGGAATGCATACATGTATTCAGTCACTACCTTGCGATTATATATTTGTGTAATTGATCTATTTCAACTTTTTAATTATGCTTGGCCAATATGTAGAGAATATTATGTCATACCCTTTACAACCAAGTTTATTAGACGAGGTTTAGAAAACAAGAAAGACGAGGCCATGCCGACTAGTTCTCCATTTTTACCTGCCGAGCCGTGTAAGAGGTATGACTTAGTATTCTATCTATCAGGTACGCTACATGGTACTAGTTTTGTTCTCGCCTCTCACCGCTACAGGTTCGAATCCCACTGGTAGCTCAACGTGTGAAAAAGTGTCAATTCTTGCGGATGGCGGCGAGGTATATAATACTGGTTCTCCTCAAAAATAAATTGGTGGACTGCCTTCACCATTAAAACTTGACATATACATAGCCTAAAATGTGCTGAAACCTCAAACAAACAAACTGGTTTTATCTATTAAACAGAATGCTACACTTGAAGTGTTGAAGTATTGTAAGGAAGTTTATCACATAATCTTAAATAAAGTTTTACCACTGGTACATACCTGGCTGTGGCCATGTAGAACTTCTGCATTAGGAAGTATAAAATAAGAATGGGTACTACTGCTAGTATGAAGTAAGGTGTTCCAATACAGTTCACCACAATGGCCGAAACTGTCGCAAAGGCACAACGCAAAAAGGCATCCCATGTTCCAGGAATTTTCTGTAAAAAACACAAAAATATATTCAGTAAAACAGTAAAATCCCTCCAGAAGACTTAGTTTAAAACATAACACTAAAAAGCATCACATGTTTTAAAATCTTTTAGTGATGAAAATTAAATTTTATACTTTGAAAACAGTTAAATCTTGAACTAAAGAAGAAATCAAAAGGCACAACATAAATACAACATTTATTTCAGCCAAAAATACCTTTGCAGTTTTCATTAAGAAGGGATAAAACTTCAACAGGTTTTTATTTACACTGTATGTTAAGACTTGGCGGCCATGGATTAAAAACGAAAATTTGTTTTTAGGACCAACTAGAAATCACCTGTAATGACACCCAAATTGCCTCTAAAACTGGGACGTTTTTGATAAAAGAAGTTGTAATACACAAAACAAAAAATATATTTTGATATTTTTATGTACCTGATCAATTTGACCAATATCTGAAGAAAATCTATTGAGAATTCTACCACTTGGATTAGTGTCAAAAAATCTGAAAAAGATAACTCATATATAAATATCTTCATACTGCAGATTGTTACAATAACAGAATACAACATTCTGATGAGATGGAGGCTTGAGGATGATCTTAATTATTTAAAGCTTTCTTTTTGTTTTTATTCCAGCTGATACCTGTTTTAACTGTGTGTGTTCATTTGTTTTTTGCCAAAAATGTACTCTGCAAAACATTATGTTTCTCAGTGCATTAGAAGCTTGCCAAACATTATAGTAAGGAAAGGATTAAAATATTTTTTTCCTGAAGTTCATCAGAGCATAAACTTTGATGAATCATGCACCAAAATCATCACACTCTAATAAAGTACATAAAAACAGTACAATAATTATGATAATTCCTACAATTAATTTATTGTTCGGTAAAATATGTGTTTAAAATGCATTTATTTATTCGTCCAAATGCTCATTTCTCCTTTCTGGGATTGCATCATATCTGGACACCTTTGTTTCCTCCGTAACACTCAAAATCATAAAATATCGACGGAGCGATTTTTTAAAAAGTTTATTGCAACAATGACCACAGGATGCGACTCAATGAAATGCAGTAAAGAGCATAAGGTCGGAATGATAGAAGTTGGTTCATCCTCATATATACCTCATTGGAACTCTTACAATGGTGTTGAGCATTTTGGCATGAAGGTTCTTCGCGCCCCTCACACCCGTAAACTGGAGGGCGAAGCCCGAGCACAGGGTGACGAATATTGCACTGAGGGACAGGGTAAGATATACATGGATATAGCTGCTGGTATCAAACACCTGCAATAAACAGAACAACAGAGAATAAAACGTAAATAAATAAAAAATAAAAAATTGTGTTATAAACGAATGTGAAAATATTGTAATAAATTCTATTTCAAATATGATGTTCAAAATAAACTATTTCCTGATTTAGAACATTGGTTGGTTGAATGGTATTTTTCGCAATTTTACGCATATTTTAGATGATATATTTGTTTGTGGGGAAGGCAGATCACCCACTTATTAATGGGTATAACCAGTACAGTATACCCCCTTTAAGAACATAAATTATTTGTTATTAAAAGAAACAGAATTCTATTTTTTTTGCATACAATTGAAATGGTAACCGTCATTTGGAAATGTTTCATTGCAAAGTGAGAACAATTAATGTTTTATTTCCAAGAGTGCAAAGTTGAGTAAAAACTCATTTTATAATAGGAATTCATCTGTCTATGTGTTCATGTATGTGTGGTAGTTAGTATGTACAATTCTGTGAAAATATACCACAGAACAAACTGGCACCTTCTTCTTTATTTGTAAATAAAAATATTCTGTTGATGAAAGCAATGAGAATTCTAAAATTGTGTAACAAAGTTTATTTTTAATAAACCATTAACAAATGTTTACTGTCAATGCTGCAACATTTCAGAACCATTAATATTATAATTTGATAGAAATCACTGATATTGACAAGTTATTTTGAAACAGACTGAAAATAGATTGCCTTGACACGTACCTCTGTAGAATTAGGTGTCTTGTTATTAACGAAGACTGTCGACTTGCTGGCCCAGATAGAAATCCAAACGTTCGTACAGACAAGTAGAGACTGATTGGTCACGAGTAACAGGAAGACAAGGACCACAAAGGGCAGGCCGCACGCGGCCAGATGTGTCAGGTACACCTTGATACCGACTGACCCCACCTCACGGTGCTCCTTCTTGATCAGTTTACCAGCTGCACCTTTCTCTCCACTAGCGGCACCACTCTCTAATGAAACAATTATTATTGTCAGAAAACTCATAGCCAGAATACAAACAGATGTGATATTGCTTAAAGGGACACTGTCCGTAAGTAAAGGGACCCTGCCCGTAAGTAAAGGGACACTGCCCGTAATTAAAGGGACACTGCCCGTAAGGGACACTGTCCGTAAGTAAAGGGACATTGCCCGTAAGTAAAGGGACACTGTCCGTAAGTAAATTGACACTGTCCGTAAGTAAAGGGACACTGCCCGTAAGTAAAGGGACACTGTCCGTAAGTAAAGGGACACTGTCCATAAGTAAAGGGACACTGCCCGTAAGTAAAGGGACACTGTCCGTAAGTAAAGGGACACTGCCCGTAAGAAGGGACACTGTCCGTAAGTAAATGGACACTGCCCGTAAGTAAAGGGACACTGTCCGTAAGTAAAGGGACACTGCCCGTAAATAAAGGGACACTGTCCGTAAGTAAAGGGACACTGTCCGTAAGTAAAGCATATATTGAGCATAAGCAAATAACTTGCAGATTTTTATTCAGTGAAATGTTAACATGGAAACATGAGAATAGACCCAAATAAGTATGTAGTAATAAATTCGTTTATTTGAAGATTTTTTTTTTTCATTGTTCGTAAACATCACTGGGACAGCAATATTTACATTTACATGTGCCCATGTGATATCCATTAGCACAGTAGGTTTTCATTACAATATACACTGCATCACATTACTGTCCCGTGTATCTCATTCGGGAGCACGTTCGTTTTACCCACAAGTGTAATTTTAGTGTAGGCTTGGAGTTCAATCCCACAAAGTTATTTGTACTGCTATTGAATTCTGTCAGAACATATTGTTTCTAATTAGTAAATATGCAATAATCATGGTAGTTATGGCATGTTTTCAACGTAATTATTTTGTAATTTATAAGCTAAAAGTTACGGCTAATGCTGCTTTAAAAAGACACTTGGCATTATTTTTCCTTTCCAAAACTCACAGCAGTACTCCCTTAAAACACTGCGGATTCCTTTTTGTTTATTCAGAATAAAAAAAATCTCAATTATTCCGACAATTTTTCAGTCTGTCAGCACTCGCAAATGTAAGCACTCATCAAAAAATGCAAGTACATTTTTCTGTACACAGCGGGTTCTGCCACTTAAATAAATTGGTTCTCAAACTGTTCTCAAGCTTAGAATTTGCAATTATCAAAAAAATAAAAAATAGCATAAAATAAAAGGCTGACCTTCCGACTGATTTTTTTCCAACAATGTTACAGAAAACACAGGTATTATTTTATTTGGCCTTATGAAGTACTTATATTGTTACTGAACTCATAGAATACAGACGGATGTGATTTTGCTGAAACAGACACATAGAAATTTAGATTTTTTTAATTCTTGGTGTCCCGTTACTATTTCTATACAGCTTGCATGCTTGGATTCTGGACTATTTGTGGTGCATTGCTTGTATGTAGGGACCTATGTTTTAAGTCTCATCCGAAAGGCTGGTTAGGTGGGAACTACTTTTAATTATTTCGATAATTAACCCAAATCAGTCCTGTCTGGGACTGAATCTGCAATCCCTGGTCAAATCCTGATGCCATCCATGACACCATGGTGGCCACCCATAAGCGTCATAAATAACGAGGTTGGCATTATATCCTATTAGATCATGAATACAAGATTAAAGAACTGCTACTCGTCTAGGCACGAACATACGTTAAACCCGTATTTCCTGTTTTTGTGCGTGTTTTTTCAATTAAGTCTATGAATAGGACAGTTGTCTATGGGCATAATAATCCTAATAGAAAACAAAGGCACTGCTGATGTAGTTCAATAAGGGCACAAGGTAGATAAGCGAAGTGTAAACTGAGTTACCTTCTATAATAAAGGTGGGGAGGAGTGCGGGTGGGAACATAATAATAAGGTTTAAAGTCCCTCTAATAATTTCAGGTTCAACAGAGTTACTGAAAATTAAATCAAATTTATTATTTTTATAAATAAGTCCATAAATGGGCAGAAAAAAATTTAGTTATAGGTCTCCCAATACTCCCTTAAGCTTCCTACTCACAAGTACATACTATAGTAGTAGGTCTCCCAATGCTCCCTTCCTACTCACACGTACATACTATAGTAGTATGTCTCCCAATGCTCCCTTCCTACTCACACGTACATACTATAGTAGCAGGTCTCCCAATGCTCCCTTCCTACTCACACGTACATACTATAGTAGTATGTCTCCCAATGCTCCCTTCCTACTCACACGTACATACTAAAGTAGTATGTCTCCCAATGCTCCCTTCCTACTCACACGTACATACTATAGTGTATGTCTCCCAATGCTCCCTTTCTACTCACACTTACATACTATAGTAGTATGTCTCCCAATGCTCCCTTCCTACTCACACATACATACTATAGTAGTAGGTCTCCCAATGCTCCCTTCCCACTCACACGTACATACTATAGTAGTGTGTCTCCCAATGCTCCCTTCCCACACACACGTACATACTATAGTAGTGTGTCTCCCAATGCTCCCTTCCCACACACACGTACATACTATATTAGTATGTCTCCCAATGCTCCCTTCCCACTCACACCTACACACTATAGTAGTATGTCTTCCAATGCTCCCTTCCCACACACACGTACATATTATAGTAGTATGTCTCCCAATGCTCCCTTCCCACTCACACGTACATATTATAGTAGTATGTCTCCCAATGCTCCCTTCCCACTCACACGTACATACTATAGTAGTATGTCTCCCAATGCTCCCTTCCAAATCACGCGTACATATTATAGCAGTATGTCTCCCAATGCTCCCTTCCCACTCACGCGTACATATTATAGTAGTATGTCTCCCTATGCTCCCTTCCCACTCACGCATACATACTATAGTAGTATGTCTCCCAATGCTCCCCTCCCACTCACGCGTACATATTATAGTAGTATGTCTCCCAATGCTCCCTTCCCACTCACACGTACATACTATAGTAGTATGTCTCCCAATGCTCCCTTCCCACTCACACAAACATAATATAGCAGTATGTCTCCCAATGCTCCCTTCCCACACAAATGTACATATTATAGCAGTATGTCTCCCAATGCTCCCTTCCCACTCACACGTACATACTATATTAGTATGTCTCCCAATGCTCCCTTCCCACTCACACATACATATTATAGTAGTATGTCTCCCAATGCTCCCTTCCCACTCACACGTACATACTATAGTAGTAGGTCTCCCAATGCTCCCTTCCCACTCACACGTACATATTATAGTAGTATGTCTCCCAATGCTCCGCTCCCACTCACACGTACATATTATAGTAGCATGTCTCTCAATGCTCCGCTCCCACTCACACGTACATATTATAGAAGTATGTCTCCCAGTGCTCCGCTCCCACTCACACGTACATATTAAAGTAGTATGTCTCTCAATGCTCCGCTCCCACTCACACGTACATATTATAGTAGTATGTCTCCCAATGCTCCGCTCCCACTCACACGTACATATTATAGTAGTATGTCTCCCAGTGCTCACACGTACATATTATAGTAGTATGTCTCTCAATGCTCCGCTCCCACTCACACGTACATATTATAGTAGTATGTCTCCCAATGCTTCGCTCCCACTCACACTTACATATTATAGTAGCATGTCTCTCAATGCTCCGCTCCCACTCACACGTACATATTATAGTAGTATGTCTCCCAATGCTCCCTTCCCACTCACACGTACATATTATAGTAGTATGTCTCCCAATGCTCCCTTCCCACTCACACGTACATACTATAGTAGTATGTCTCCCAATGCTCCGCTCCCACTCACACGTACATATTATAGTAGTATGTCTCCCAATGCTCCGCTCCCACTCACACTTACATATTATAGTAGCATGTCTCTCAATGCTCCGCTCCCACACACACGTACATATTATAGTAGTATGTCTCCCAATGCTCCCTTCCCACTCACACGTACATATTATAGTAGTATGTCTCCCAATGCTCCCTTCCCACTCACACGTACATACTATAGTAGTATGTCTCCCAATGCTCCCTTCCAAATCACGCGTACATATTATAGCAGTATGTCTCCCAATGCTCCCTTCCCACTCACGCGTACATATTATAGTAGTATGTCTCCCAATGCTCCCTTCCCACTCACGCATACATACTATAGTAGTATGTCTCCCAATGCTCCCCTCCCACTCACGCGTACATATTATAGTAGTATGTCTCCCAATGCTCCCTTCCCACTCACACGTACATACTATAGTAGTATGTCTCCCAATGCTCCCTTCCCACTCACACAAACATAATATAGCAGTATGTCTCCCAATGCTCCCTTCCCACACAAATGTACATATTATAGCAGTATGTCTCCCAATGCTCCCTTCCCACTCACACGTACATACTATATTAGTATGTCTCCCAATGCTCCCTTCCCACTCACACATACATATTATAGTAGTATGTCTCCCAATGCTCCCTTCCCACTCACACGTACATACTATAGTAGTAGGTCTCCCAATGCTCCCTTCCCACTCACACGTACATATTATAGTAGTATGTCTCCCAATGCTCCGCTCCCACTCACACGTACATATTATAGTAGCATGTCTCTCAATGCTCCGCTCCCACTCACACGTACATATTATAGAAGTATGTCTCCCAGTGCTCCGCTCCCACTCACACGTACATATTAAAGTAGTATGTCTCTCAATGCTCCGCTCCCACTCACACGTACATATTATAGTAGTATGTCTCCCAATGCTCCGCTCCCACTCACACGTACATATTATAGTAGTATGTCTCCCAGTGCTCACACGTACATATTATAGTAGTATGTCTCTCAATGCTCCGCTCCCACTCACACGTACATATTATAGTAGTATGTCTCCCAATGCTCCGCTCCCACTCACACTTACATATTATAGTAGCATGTCTCTCAATGCTCCGCTCCCACTCACACGTACATATTATAGTAGTATGTCTCCCAATGCTCCGCTCCCACTCACACGTACATATTAAAGTAGTATGTCTCTCAATGCTCCGCTCCCACTCACACGTACATATTATAGAAGTATGTCTCCCAGTGCTCACACGTACATATTATAGTAGTATGTCTCCCAATGCTCCGCTCCCACTCATACGTACATATTATAGTAGTATGTCTCTCAATGCTCCGCTCCCACTCACACGTACATATTATAGAAGTATGTCTCCCAGTGCTCACACGTACATATTATAGTAGTATGTCTCCCAATGCTCCGCTCCCACTCACACGTACATATTATAGTAGTATGTCTCCCAATGCTCCACTCACACGTACATATTATAGTAGTATGTCTCCCAATGCTCCGCTCCCACTCACACGTACATATTATAGTAGTATGTCTCTCAATGCTCCACTCACACGTACATATTATAGTAGTATGTCGCCCAATGCTCCGCTCCCACTCACACGTACATATTATAGTAGCATGTCTCTCAATGCTCCGCGCTCACTCACACGTACATATTATAGAAGTATGTCTCCCAGTGCTCCGCTCCCACTCACACGTACATATTAAAGTAGTATGTCTCTCAATGCTCCGCTCCCACTCACACGTACATATTATAGAAGTATGTCTCCCAGTGCTCACACGTACATATTATAGTAGTATGTCTCCCAATGCTCCGCTCCCACTCACACGTACATATTATAGTAGCATGTCTCTCAATGCTCCGCTCCCACTCACACGTACATATTATAGTAGTATGTCTCCCAATGCTCCGCTCCCACTCACACGTACATATTAAAGTAGTATGTCTCTCAATGCTCCGCTCCCACTCACACGTACATATTATAGAAGTATGTCTCCCAGTGCTCACACGTACATATTATAGTAGTATGTCTCCCAATGCTCCGCTCCCACTCATACGTACATATTATAGTAGTATGTCTCTCAATGCTCCGCTCCCACTCACACGTACATATTATAGAAGTATGTCTCCCAGTGCTCACACGTACATATTATAGTAGTATGTCTCCCAATGCTCCGCTCCCACTCACATGTACATATTATAGTAGTATGTCTCCCAATGCTCCACTCACACGTACATATTATAGTAGTATGTCTCCCAATGCTCTGCTCCCACTCACACGTACATATTATAGTAGTATGTCTCTCAATGCTCCACTCACACGTACATATTATAGTAGTATGTCTCCCAATGCTCCGCTCCCACTCACACGTACATATTACAGTAGCATGTCTCTTAATGCTCCGCGCTCACTCACACGTACATATTATAGAAGTATGTCTCCCAGTGCTCCGCTCCCACTCACACGTACATATTAAAGTAGTATGTCTCTCAATGCTCCGCTCCCACTCACACGTACATATTATAGAAGTATGTCTCCCAGTGCTCACACGTACATATTATAGTAGTATGTCTCTCAATGCTCCGCTCCCACTCACACGTACATATTATAGAAGTATGTCTCCCAGTGCTCACACGTACATATTATAGTAGTATGTCTCCCAATGCTCCCTTCCCACTCACACGTATATACTATAGTAGTATGTCTCCCAATGCTCCCTTCCCACTCACACGTACATACTATAGTAGTATATCTCCCAGTGCTTCTTTCCCACTCACACGTACTGCTCCCTTCCCACTCACACGTACATACTATAGTAGTATGTCTCCCAGTGCTCCCTTCCTACTCACACGTACATCCTATAGTAGTATGTCACTCAATGCTCCCTTCCCACTCACACGTACATACTTTAGTAGTATGTCTCCCAGTGCTCCCTTCCCACTCACACGTACATACTATTATTAGTTATTGGGTTTGTTACTGACCCCCTACAAAAATATGTGGGGTCAGTGAGATTTATAGGGGGCGAGGCAATAGCCGAGTCCCCCTATATATCTGACTGACCCCACATATTTCTGTAGGGGGTCAGTAACACACCCAATAACTGATTTATTGCATCGAGCACTTCTTTTAAGGCAAATACCGATATTTAACCCAATTTAATGGAACGTCAACGTCATTGAGACGTTCGCTCAATTTGACGTCATGACGTTGACGTCACGACCGGTAGTTGAAAAACATTATTAATTTACTTATTATGTTTGCTACTAACATCTTAAAGAACTATATGCAAATGATTTAAACTTTGAATAGGAATTGTAGTCAATATTGTTTTAGTGACCCTCTATGAAATCTTCTGACCCACTATAGAATAATAGAGGGTCACCATGTGATCGCTCTAATCCAATGAAATTCCTAGGATTGTGTGCGAGGTGCAATAAAGTAGTATGTCTCCCAGTGCTGCCTTCCCACACACACGTACATACTATAGTAGTATGTCTCCCAGTGCTCCCTTCCTACTCACACGTACATACTATAGTAGTGTCTCCCAATGCTCCCTTCCCACTCACACGTACCGCTCCCTTCCCTTTCACACATACATACTTTAGTAGTATGTCTCCCAATGCTCCCTTCCCATTCAAACGTACCGCTCCCTTCCCACTCACACGTACATATTATAGAAGTCACGTAAGAGAATTTAGCAAGTACAATCCTACATTTCACCTTTATTTTGATCTTCTTTAGCATCCTTGACTTCATCTCTCCTCACCCCTGACATATCCAGAGTGCCAGGGCCACTCACTGTAGATACCTGTAACAGTCAAAACACACACCTCAATAAATATCAAAGTGCTTCTTTACTATACTGTACCAGGGCTTTTTTCCCTTCATAAAGCAGAGGTCAATATTCACGGCCTCTTCCCCTAGCACAAAAAACATGACTTTTTTCCACTCTTTGGCTGAGAAAATACCTCTTATTCAGGGTAAACAAAAATGCACACCCTGTTTGCATATCTGCACACTCAAGTTTTCAATTCCTGCCTAATACACAGCTCTCCCTATATCTCAATATTGGACTGGTTTTTTCTCTCCCTATTGAAGGGCCTGGGCGTCTTCCCCTATTTCAAAAAGCTTGTGCTGGACACATATTACATGGGAACAAATATAGCTGCTTAGGGTGATATTTGATGCACCTGTAGGTGGAGGATAGCTTACATTTGTACTTGAATATTTCATGTTATTATACCTCACTGTAAACACTCCATGTAAAATCCCCATACCCCACCCTCAATGCTTACATTTGTACTTGAATATTTCATGTTATTATACCTCACTGTAAACACTCCATGTAAAATCCCCATACCCCACCCTCAACGCGTCATAGCGGGTGATAGCGCAAAATATCATCACGCTAGATTTTTGAAAAGCTCAGTTCTAAAAATATATTTTTTCAACAACCACAACAATTTTTTCTTCATTATCGAGTATATTAGTATATTAGGAGTATTTGTTCGACATTATCATTTCGAGGGTTGGCAATATCCACTGGCACCCTCAAGAGGATGTGATATTTACATATTAAAGTTACACTTAAGACTACATAGATTCTTTACCCATATGTGTAGCAAGAGTTTTGACTCTTACATTTCCATTTGATAGTTTCTTTACTGATACATGTAGCAAATGTTTCATTAGTTTCTCTACTGACATGTATACAATTGCTTTTCTCTCCTACCTTTCCATTATGGGAGTTTCTCTGCAGACATTTATAGCAAGAGTTTTGTCTCTAATCTTTCTTTAGTTTCTCTACTGACATTTATAGCAAGAGTTTTGTCTCCTACCTTTCCAATAGTTTCTCTACCGACATTTATAGCAAGAGTTTTGTCTCTGACAGTTCCATTAGTTTCTCTACCGACATTTATAGCAAGGTTTTTGACTCCTACCTTTCCATTATGTTCTCTACCGATATTTATAGTAAGAGTTTTGTCTCTAACCTTCCCATTAGTTTCTCTACCGACATTTATAGCAAGAGTTTTGTCTCCGACAGTTCCATTAGTTTCTCTACTGACATTTATAGCTAGAGTTTTGTCTCTGACAGTTCCATTAGGTTCTCTATCGACATTTATAGCAATAGTTTTGTCTCTAACCTTTCCATTAGTTTCTCTACCGACATTTATAGCAAGAGCTTTGTCTCTAACCTTTCCATTAGTTTCTCTACCGACATTTATAGCAAGAGCTTTGTCTCTAACCTTTCCATTAGTTTCTCTACCGACATTTATAGCAATAGTTTTGTCTCTAACCTTTCCATTAGTTTCTCTACCAACATTTATAGCAAGAGCTTTGTCTCTAACCTTTCCATTAGTTTCTCTACCGACATTTATAGCAAGAGCTTTGTCTCTAACCTTTCCATTAGTTTCTCTACCGACATTTATAGCAAGAGTTTTGTCTCTAACCTTTCCATTAGTTTCTCTACTGACATTTATAGCAAGAGTTTTGTCTCTAATCTTTCCATTAGTTTCTCTACCAACATTTATAGCAAGAGTTTTGTCTCTGACAGTTCCATTAGTTTCTCTACTGACATTTATAGCAAGAGTTTTGTCTCTGACAGTTCCATTAGTTTCTCTACTGACATTTATAGCAAGAGTTTTGTCTCTAACCTTTCCATTAGTTTCTCTACCGACAATTATAGCAAGAGTTTTGTCTCTAATCTTACCATTCGTTTCTCTACCAACATTTATAGCAAGAGTTTTGTCTCTGACAGTTCCATTAGTTTCTCTACTGACATTTATAGCAAGAGTTTTGTCTCTGACAGTTCCATTAGTTTCTCTACTGACATTTATAGCAAGAGTTTTATCTCTAACCTTTCCATTAGTTTCTCTACTGACATTTATAGCAAGAGTTTTGTCTTTAATCTTTCCATTAGTTTCTCTACCAACATTTATAGCAAGAGTTTTGTCTCTGACAGTTCCATTAGTTACTCTACTGACATTTATAGCAAAAGTTTTGTCTCTGACAGTTCCATTAGTTTCTCTACTGACATTTATAGCAAGAGTTTTGTCTCTAACCTTTCCATTAGTTTCTCTACCGACATTTATAGCAAGAGTTTTGTTTCTAACCTTTCCATTACCTTCTCTACCGACATTTATAGCAAAAGTTTTGTCTTTAACCTTTCCATTAGTTTCTCTACCAACATTTATAGCAAGAGTTTTGTCTCTAACCTTTCCATTAGTTTATCTACCAACATTTATAGCAATTGCCTGTCTCCTACCTTTCCATTAGTTTCTTTACTGACAGGTGTATCGTCTTCAGAGGGCTGTCTTTGTGTACTGACTTGTATGCTAGGCAGATGGTCGATAGTGTCATCCGTTTGACCTTCTGAATATTTACGACTGAAACGATATCAAAAAGTCAAACAAATTGAAGACATATGGGGAACCTTTCCATTCATACTACATTTCGACCGACATTACATCAAAATATCATCCGAAATGTTCACGGTTAATTGATAAAAGATGGAAGTAACCAGATGTAGAGCTAAATTGGCCTACCTAGCACTTTCAGCAGATTTGGACTCCTTTAATGCTTTCCTCCATGACTCGTACAGGTCTGGGTGAGTCTTCTTCACTTCTGACAATCTACCCTGGTACTCTATCTCTCCATCTTTCATCACCAAAATCTAGAACATTATGTAGAAAGTACAGGATTATAATCTAGAAAATGTAATATGTTCAGGAAAAAGCAACTGAAGCTGTACATTAGTAAATCTAATAGAACTGAATGTTTTAGATGGCTCATCAACATATTATAGGTTATTTAGAGCCACCCAAGAGAGAGTGGTGGATACATAGAAATCTGGGAACCTGCCCTACTCTTACTAACATGCCTTATTACATACTTACTATAAATAGTAACATATTTTAGTAGAAAAACAATGATTATCAGTCCTTTTCAAAATACATAATCGGCACACTGTGCCATTATGGATTATGGAAAATCGACACAGTAGCAACAGACTGTTCGCACGCGAAGACGTCGACGTCATCAAGCAACACGAAATCAACGCCAGCAAGCACCAAACGTCATAGTGGAGAGCTATAGAGCGGACGTTGAAATCTCAACTGCAGTTTTAAACTGCCCAGGAAATATTGATTTCGAAATAAATAATTATTGTGAAAGACATGTTTTTTAAAAAAACAACAGACAAGGCAGAAAACTGATTTAAAGTAATTTATTAATTTAACAGAATTCCTTTATTTGCAAAACAATTTTTTGCACCTTTAGACTAGATCTACTTGTATGTTTAAATCGTAGGGCTAACTTCTTGTTCTTCTTCTCCATTTATAGTAAGGTATGTAATAAAAAGGTAAATATACGACAAAAGGCACACTATGGCCTATATTAACCTCTAATTAATGGCCCAAGGGCCATGCATTAGATGTGCCATTATCAACAAAAGGCCGTATAGTTCCCTTTTTATTACATACCTTACTATAAAGGAGAAGAAAAACAAGAACAAAATGGTACGATTTAAACAAATAAGTAGTCTACAGTAGGATGCAAACAATTGTTTTGCAAATAAATGAATTAGGCCCATGTTAAATTAATAAATTACACTTTCCACTATGACGTTTTAAGTGCTTGATGGCGTTGATGTCATGTTGTTTGATGATGTCAACGTCTTCACGTGCGAACAGTCTGTTGCTACTGTGCCGATTTTCCAGAGTGCAGATTATGGATGTTGAGAAAGGAGTGATAAACACATTTTTTGCTATAAAATATGTTACTATTTATAGTAAGGCATGTAATAACACACGATAATTCGCTATTAACAAAACACCTCTTCTTAAATATAACTCAATCGTGAGTACTAGGCTTATGGAGTAATCTCCATACTTACACTGCGAGCGTAGTTAAGGTACTGTGGCTGATGGGTAACGAGTAATCTCCATACTTGCACTGGGAGCGTAGTTAAGGTACTGTAGCTGATGGGTAACGAGTAATCTCCATACTTACACTGTGAGCGTAGTTAAGGTACTGTAGCTGATGGGTAACGAGTAATCTCCATACTTACACTGTGAGCGTAGTTAAGGTACTGTAGCTGATAGGTAACGAGTAATCTCCATACTTACACTGTGAGCGTAGTAGTTAAGGTACTGTGGCTGATGGGTAACGAGTAATCTCCATACTTACACTGTGAGCATAGTTAAGGTACTGTGGCTGATGGGTAACGAGTAATCTCCATACTTACACTGTGAGCGTAGTTAAGGTACTGTAGCTGATGGGTAACGAGTAATCTCCATACTTACACTGTGAGCATAGTTAAGGTACTGTGGCTGATGGGTAACGAGTAATCTCCATACTTACACTGTGAGCGTAGTTAAGGTACTGTAGCTGATCGGTAACGAGTAATCTCCATACTTACACTGTGAGCGTAGTAGTTAAGGTACTGTGGCTGATAGGTAACGAGTAATCTCCATACTTACACTGTGAGCGTAGTAGTTAAGGTACTGTGGCTGATGGGTAACGAGTAATCTCCATACTTACACTGTGAGCATAGTTAAGGTACTGTGGCTGATGGGTAACGAGTAATCTCCATACTTACACTGTGAGCGTAGTTAAGGTACTGTGGCTGATGGGTAACGAGTAATCTCCATACTTACACTGTGAGCGTAGTTAAGGTACTGTGGCTGATGGGTAACGAGTAATCTCCATACTTACACTGTGAGCGTAGTTAAGGTACTGTAGCTGATGGGTAACGAGTAATCTCCATACTTGTACTGTGAGCGTAGTTAAGGTACTGTGGCTGATGGGTAACGAGTAATCTCCATACTTGCACTGTGAGCGTAGTTAAGGTACTGTGGCTGATTGGTAACGAGTAATCTCCATACTTGCACTGTGAGGGTAGTTAAGGTACTGTGGCTGATGGGTAACGAGTAATCTCCATACTTACACCGTGAGCGAAGTTAAGGTACTGTAGCTGATGGGTAATGAGTAATCTCCATACTTACACTGTGAGCGTAGTAGTTAAGGTACTGTAGCTGATGGGTAACGAGTAATCTCCATACTTACACTGTGAGTGTAGTTGAGGTACTGTAGCTGATGGGTAACGAGTAATCTCCATACTTACACTGTGAGCGTAGTAGTTAAGGTACTGTGGCTGATGGGTAACGAGTAATCTCCATACTTACACTGTAAGCGTAGTAGTTAAGGTACTGTAGCTGATGGGTAACGAGTAATCTCCATACTTACACTGTGAGCGTAGTTAAGGTACTGTAGCTAATGGGTAACGAGTAATCTCCTTACTTACACTGTGAGCGTAGTAGTTAAGGTACTGTAGCTGATAGGTAACGAGTAATCTCCATACTTACACTGTGAGCGTAGTTCAGGTACTGTAGCTGATGGGTAACGAGTAATCTCCATACTTACACTGTGAGCGTAGTAGTTAAGGTACTGTGGCTGATGGGTGAGTAATCTCCATACTTACACTGTGAGCGTAGTTAAGGTACTGTAGCTGATGGGTAACGAGTAATCTCCATACTTGCACTGTGAGCGTAGTAGTTAAGGTACTGTAGCTGATGGGTAACGCGTAATCTCCATACTTACACTGTGAGCGTAGTTAAGGTACTGTAGCTGATGGGTAACGAGTAATTTCCATACTTACACTGTGAGGGTAGTAGTTAAGGTACTGTAGCTGATAGGTAACGCGTAATCTCCATACTTACACTGTGAGCATAGTTAAGGTACTGTAGCTGATGGGTAACGAGTAATCTCCATACTTACACTGTGAGCGTAGTTAAGGTACTGTAGCTGATGGGTAACGCGTAATCTCCATACTTACACTGTGAGCGTAGTTAAGGTACTGTAGCTGATGGGTAACGAGTAATTTCCATACTTACACTGCGAGCGTAGTAGTTAAGGTACTGTAGCTGATGGGTAACGAGTAATCTCCATACTTGCACTGTGAGCGTAGTTAAGGTACTGTAGCTGATGGGTAACGAGTAATCTCCATACTTACACTGTGAGCGTAGTAGTTAAGGTACTGTAGCTGATGGGTGAGTAATCTCCATACTTGCACTGTGAGCGTAGTTAAGGTACTGTGGCTGATGAGTAACGAGTAATCTCCATACTTGCACTGTGAGCGTAGTTAAGGTACTGTGGCTGATGGGTAACGAGTAATCTCCATACTTGCACTGTGAGCGTAGTTAAGGTACTGTGGCTGATGGGTAACGAGTAATCTCCATACTTGCACTGTGAGCGTAGTTAAGGTACTGTAGCTGATGGGTAACGAGTAATCTCCATACTTGCACTGTGAGCGTAGTTAAGGTACTGTGGCTGATGGGTAACGAGTAATCTCCATACTTGCACTGTGAGCGTAGTTAAGGTACTGTGGCTGATTGGTAACGAGTAATCTCCATACTTGCACTGTGAGCGTAGTTAAGGTACTGTGGCTGATGGGTAACGAGTAATCTCCATACTTATACCGTGAGCGAAGTTAAGGTACTGTAGCTGATGGGTAACGAGTAATCTCCATACTTACACTGTGAGCGTAGTAGTTAAGGTACTGTAGCTGATGGGTAACGAGTAATCTCCATACTTACACTGTGAGCGTAGTTAAGGTACTGTAGCTGATGGGTAACGAGTAATCTCCATACTTACACTGTGAGCGTAGTTAAGGTACTGTAGCTGATGGGTGACGAGTAATCTCCATACTTACACTGTGAGCGTAGTAGTTAAGGTACTGTAGCTGATGGGTAACGAGTAATCTCCATACTTACACTGTGAGCGTAGTTAAGGTACTGTAGCTGATGGGTAACGAGTAATCTCCATACTTACACTGTGAGCGTAGTTAAGGTACTGTGGCTGATGGGTAACGAGTAATCTCCATACTTACACTGTGAGCATAGTTAAGGTACTGTAGCTGATGGGTAACGAGTAATCTCCATACTTACACTGTGAGCGTAGTTAAGGTACTGTAGCTGATGGGTAACGAGTAATCTCCATACTTACACTGTGAGCATAGTTAAGGTACTGTAGCTGATGGGTAACGAGTAATCTCCATACTTACACTGTGAGCGTAGTTAAGGTACTGTAGCTGATGGGTAACGAGTTATATCCATACTTACACTGTGAGCGTAGTTTAATAAGGTACTGTAGCTGATGGGTAACGAGTAATCTCCATACTTACACTGTGAGCGTAGTTAAGGTACTGTAGCTGATGGGTAACGAGTAATTTCCATACTTACACTGTGAGCGTAGTTAAGGTACTGTAGCTGATGGGTAACGAGTAATCTCCATACTTACACTGTGAGCGTAGTTAAGGTACTGTAGCTGATGGGTAACGAGTAATCTCCATACTTACACTGTGAGCGTAGTAATTAAGGTACTGTAGCTGATGGGTGAGTAATCTCCATACTTGCACTGTGAGCGTAGTTAAGGTACTGTAGCTGATGGGTAACGAGTAATCTCCATACTTACACTGTGAGCGTAGTTAAGGTACTGTGGCTGATGGGTAACGAGTAATCTCCATACTTACACTGTGAGCGTAGTTAAGGTACTGTGGCTGATGGGTAACGAGTAATCTCCATACTTACACTGTGAGCGTAGTTAAGGTACTGTAGCTGATGGGTAACGAGTAATCTCCATACTTACACTGTGAGCGTAGTTAAGGTACTGTGGCTGATGAATAACGAGTAATCTCCATACTTGCACTGTGAGCGTAGTTAAGGTACTGTGGCTGATGGGTAACGAGTAATCTCCATACTTGCACTGTGAGCGTAGTTAAGGTACTGTGGCTGATGGGTGAGTAATCTCCATACTTGCACTGTGAGCGTAGTTAAGGTACTGTGGCTGATGGGTAACGAGTAATCTCCATACTTGCACTGTGAGCGTAGTTAAGGTACTGTGGCTGATGGGTAACAAGTAATCTCCATACTTGCACTGTGAGCGTAGTTAAGGTACTGTGGCTGATGGGTAACGAGTAATCTCCATACTTGCACTGTGAGCGTAGTTAAGGTACTGTGGCTGATGGGTAACGAGTAATCTCCATACTTGCACTGTGAGCGTAGTTAAGGTACTGTGGCTGATGGGTAACGAGTAATCTCCATACTTACACCGTGAGCGAAGTTAAGGTACTGTAGCTGATGGGTAACGAGTAATCTCCATACTTACACTGTGAGCGTAGTTAAGGTACTGTAGCTGATGGGTAACGAGTAATCTCCATACTTACACTGTGAGCATAGTTAAGGTACTGTAGCTGATGGGTAACGAGTAATCTCCATACTTACACTGTGAGCGTAGTTAAGGTACTGTAGCTGATGGGTAACGAGTAATCTCCATACTTACACTGTGAGCGTAGTTAAGGTACTGTAGCTGATGGGTAACGAGAATGACCGTCTTCTTCCTTCGTAATAATCGCTTTAATATCACTTCTTCAAACACGTGTTTGCCAACGTGGGCATCTAGGGCTGATAGGGGATCATCCTGGAGAACAAAAAGAATGTTATGATACCCGACTTGACTGAATATTAATTTTGATAATCTGTTGAGAATGACAGTGTTTTTTCAAGCAAATTTGTAGTCCATAAAAAAGTATTATGAACAAGAGACAAGCCGGGTTTTCCAAAATGTGAAAGATGAGTGCCTGTGTGTTTGGTGAGTATTTAATAGAGCTTTTCTAAATAGATATTTTTTTGGAGTGGGAGGACGCCCACCGCCTGCCTGCCCGGTTTTGTGCCAAACTACAAGCCTTTTTTCCTTCAAAAAAAACGGCTAAAAATTATGCTATTGAAGTATATTTTCTTTAAAATAACATTTTAAAAATAGTGCGGATTAATTGTGAAGTAAAAGGTTAGAAATAATCTTAGGCTATGATATTGTAGAAGTTATATTATGATATTGTATGAGCAATATTGTACAAGTTATCCTAGATTATGACATTATAGGAGCAATATTGTACAAGTTATCCTAGATTATGACATTATAGGAGCAATATTGTACAAGTTATCCTATATTATGACATTATAGGACCAATATTGTACAAGTTATCCTAGATTATGAAATTAAAGGAGCAATATTGTACAAGTTATCCTAAATTATGATATGGTAGGAGCAATATTGTACAAGTTATCCTAGATTATAATATTGTATGAGCAATATTGAGGGAGTTATCCTAGATTATGATATTGTATGAGCAATATTGTACAAGTTATCCTAGATTATGATAGTGTAGGAGCAATATTGTACAAGTTATCCTTGATTATGATATTGTAAAATAGGTACAATTACGGCTATGGGGACATTTGTAGAAAACATTTCAGGCTATAAATAGGCATAAATAAGCAATATTGTACAAGTTATCCTAGATTATGATATTGTATGAGCAATATTGTACAAGTTATCCTAAATTATGATATGGTAGGAGCAATATTGTACAAGTTATCCTAGATTATGACATTATAGGAGCAATATTGTACAAGTTATCCTATATTATAATATTGTACGAGCAATAGTACAAGTTATCCTAAATTATGATATGGTAGGAGCAATATTGTACAAGTTATCCTAAATTATGATATGGTAGGAGCAATATTGTACAAGTTATCCTAAATTATGATATGGTAGGAGCAATATTGTACAAGTTATCCTAGATTATAATATTGTATGAGCAATAGTGTACAAGTTATCCCAGATTATGATATTGTATGAGCAATATTGTACAAGTTATCCTAGGTTATGATATTGTAGGAGCAATATTGTACAAGTTATCCTTGATTATGATATTGTATGAGCAATATTGTACAAGTTATCCTAGATTATAATATTGTAGGAGCAATATTGTACAAGTTATCCTAGATTATAATATTGTATGAGCAATAGTGTACAAGTTATCCGAGATTATGATATTGTATGAGCAATATTGTACAAGTTATCCGAGATTATGATATTGTATGAGCAATATTGTACAAGTTATCCGAGATTATGATATTGTATGAGCAATATTGTACAAGTTATCCGAGATTATGATATTGTATGAGCAATATTGTACAAGTTATCCGAGATTATGATATTGTATCAGCAATATTGTACAAGTTATCCTAGATTATGATATTGTATCAGCAATATTGTACAAGTTATCCTAGATTATGATATTGTATGAGCAATATTGTACAAGTTATCCGAGATTATGATATTGTATGAGCAATATTGTATGAGTTATTATTGATTATGATATTGTATGAGCAATATTGTACAAGTTATCCGAGATTATGATATTGTATGAGCAATAGTGTACAAGTTATCCTAGATTATAATATTGTATGAGCAATATTGTACAAGTTATCCGAGATTATGATATTGTATGAGCAATATTGTACAAGTTATCCGAGATTATGATATTGTATGAGCAATAGTGTACAAGTTATCCTAGATTATAATATTGTATGAGCAATATTGTACAAGTTATCCGAGATTATGATATTGTATGAGCAATATTGTACAAGTTATCCGAGATTATGATATTGTATCAGCAATATTGTACAAGTTATCCTAGATTATGATATTGTATGAGCAATATTGTACAAGTTATCCGAGATTATGATATTGTATGAGCAATATTGTATGAGTTATTATTGATTATGATATTGTATGAGCAATATTGTACAAGTTATCCTAGATTATAATATTGCATGAGCAATATTGTATCAGTTATCCTAGATTATAATATTGCATGAGCAATATTGTACAAGTTATCCTAGATTATAATATTGCATGAGCAATATTGTACAAGTTATCCTAGATTATAATATTGCATGAGCAATATTGTACAAGTTATCTTAGATTATAATATTGCATGAGCAATATTGTATCAGTTATCCTAGATTGTGATATTGTATGAGCAATATTGTACAAGTTATCCTAGATTATAATATTGCATGAGCAATATTGTATCAGTTATCCTAGATTGTGATATTGTATGAGCAATATTGTACAAGTTATCCTAGATTATAATATTGCATGAGCAATATTGTATGAGTTATCCTTTATTATGATATTATATGAGCAATATTGTATGAGATCCTAGATTATGATATTGTATGAGCAATATTGTACAAATTATCCTAGATTATTATATTGTAGGAGCAATATTGTACGAGTTATCCTAGATTATGATATTGTAGGAGCAATATTGTACAAGTTATCCTAGATTATGATATTGTAGGAGCAATATTGTACAAGTTATCCTTGATTATGATATTGTATGAGCAATATTGTACGAGTTATCCTAGATTATGATATTGTAGGAGCAATATTGTACGAGTTATTCTAGATTATGATATTGTAGGAGCAATATTGTATGAGTTATCAAAGATTATATCGTATGAGCAATACTGTACAAGTTATCCTAGATTGTGATATTGTAGGAGCAATATTGTACGAGTTATCCTAGATTATGATATTGTAGGAGCAATATTGTACGAGTTATCCTAGATTATGATATTGTATGAGCAATATTGTAAGAGTTATCCTAGATTACGATATTGCAGGAGCAATACTGTATGAGTTATCCTAGATTATGATATTGCAGGAGCAATATTGTATGAGTTATCAAAGATTATGATATATTGTATGAGCAATATTGTACGGAGTTATCCTAGATTACGATATTGTAGGAGCAATATTGTACAAGTTATCCTTGATTATGATATTGTAAAATAGGTATAATTACGGCTATGGGGAAATTTGTAGAAAACATTTCAGGCTATAAATAGGCATAAATAAGTTTCTTTGTACATACCATTATATATGTATCAGCCGACGAATAAAGGGCCCGGGCGATACTGATTCTCTGTTTCTGACCGCCACTTAGGTTGATGCCCTGAAATATGGCACTAAATGATTAACCTGTGTTCTACAGCACTGGTCTTTTGACTTGAGGGATCTTGGTTAGAGGTCATACTGGGACAGGGACCAATGAGAAAATCGAAGAAGCAAGAACAACATTCTCAATGATTTTTTTAATCTGTTGACATGTTCTGGGATGGTGATCCATGTTACGAATGCCTCTGGTCCCCAGAAGGATTGAAAACCAGATTAAACTTATTTTGTTTGGTTGGTCAATCAATCAATCAATCGATCTGTCAATCAATAAATCAATCAATCATCTTTTGAATGGTACTAATGGCCAGTATTATGCTTTCATAGTTATTAACCTGCAACCATGGTTATCTAATACTGACCTTCTCCCCAATCTCGGTGAGGTCACCTGCGGGAAAACTGTCGATATCTTGTTGTAGTGCGCAGGCTTCTATTACCTTCTGATATCTGTAATAGGGAAACTTATTCAATTTGCCAAAATAAACACAGCAAAGTGACACACGACAATTCTGAAGTTTTTATTAAGCATTACAATCTGTTTCAATGTGTGTAGTTCTAAGGTGTATAGACCCTCTGCCACTGTACCAAGAGGAGAATCACACAGTGGCACCGCAGTATGTCTGAACTTTTCAGCATTAAAATTGGCACTTTGATCTATAAATCTATCATCATTTTGACTTTAAACCTCCTTGCATAAATAAATTTTAAAAAAGATAGTATAAATAAACTGAAGTTTTTTAAAAAATAACATTTATTTTACCATAAATTTAAATATAAAATCATAATATGCAAAACAATTTGCTGTGAACTAATCAAATAAATTAAACATAATGATGTGCAAATATGCAAGTTTTGTAAAAAAAACAAAAAAACAGGGAACTGAGATTTAAAAAAAAATCGTAACTTCCGTGTATCTCTTTAAAACAAGGCAACGGTACAGCCAATGGATGCTCCCCGAATAAAAGAACACGTAATTATGAAATACAATCGCTGATCCCCTTAGTTATTCTGAATTAAACGATTTAGTGATTTGCATTCATCAACGGCAATTTCACCAACCATACTGTAACAATTATTTTGGTGTTAATATTATTATTTAATAAGCTTTAAACAACTGCGTACCTTCGCCACATAAAGTTTCTACCAAACAGGATGTTATCCTTGAGAGTTTTGTTGAGAAGCCAGGGTTTCTGGGATACGTAGGCATTACCGGCGTCCCTGAAATCATCAGGACAACAAATGCAATTAGTTATTTCGCACTGAAGAAAAAAATTGTTAAAAAATGCAGATTTAATACATGAAATAGTGATTTTCAGGGATACGATCGATATCAGTTTTGGAATATAAATAATCTATTTTTTAATTCGCCAATCCTTTCTGTTGGAAAATGTAAGAGTTTAAGTTTGAATAAACTTCATTTTTCAAGGAGGCAGAGCTACTGCACACAAATCCAATGCATCTCCATAGAAAATGACTACTCCACTGTCTGTAAATACACCAGAAGTAGTTGTCTCCCTGGCACTTTTTTATCAATGGGTGCGTTCAGGGTTCTCCCATCGGCAATCATGTTGGTTAACTTTGGGTTTCCAATGGCCACCGATGGTAACATTTGGTACCAACGAGACCACCACTACCACTCAGGTGTAGAGTCGCGGGAAGATTGGTTACCAACGTTCTATCTATTGGCGAAAACCAAGGGTTAACGACGGACGCACCCATTATCATTCTCCAAAGGCACGTTATATAGCGATGGGAAAATAGAGTAAATATAAGAATTGATTTACATTTCAACTGTTTTCTGCGGTTTTAATAACTTTAGTGGCTGGCAAACTTACCATAAAGCGCTATCTTGGAATCATGAAATTTGTCATTTACTACCACATGAACACCGAAAAAATGCAAAACAATTCTTAAATACATAGTTTATCGTCAATGCCGAGATGAAGCAGCAGGTATCAGTAGTGTAGTAAGGTGATGCAATGGATACATAGAGGATCCCACAAGAGTGACTCTGAATTATTGATTTTAATTTACGAGTTGGATAAAACGATGATACAAGCCTCTACCAAGTATCCGATCTTTCTATTCAACGAGATTATTAAAGTTAATAATGCACAGTCACAAATGTAAGATTGTATTTATCACATAACACACCTACAAAGTGATTGTTTCACTTTAATGTTGTCAATTACACTCTTATACAGCATCAATTTGTAAAAGAAATCACGACGTTGTTTTGTTGTTTACATGACGTCAGCTAGGCTACACGGCTGTAACACGTTCGTACTACAAATAATGCGACACAATAAACCAAATATAAAGTTTCTAACATGCATTTTATAAAGAAAATTTTCCAATAACAATAAATATTTAAGGTGTCTGAACGTATTGTATGATATGCCATGCAAACAATTAATATTAAACTGTACACAAACACAGCGATTTGGTCCTCATTTGCATCTGTAATACACTTGTGTATTACTTGTCATTTGCATCTGTAATACACTAGTGTATTACGATAAATAAGTCATGGCTTTATTACACTCCCAGAAGCCATGTTATAAATTTTACTTTATATTGCAACCCAAACTTTATAAGAAATACAGGATTTGCTAACTCTTATTCTTCAGCAGAAAAACACCTTAAAAACCACCTATATTTCTAGCCATTATCTAGCAGAGGTGTTTAGGCCATGTCCTTGACTTTTTACCATGTTACAAACATTACCTGCACCAGCTGACTTTGCCAGACACTGTCAACATTTCCCCTAGCATGGCACACAACAAGGATGATTTGCCACTACCCACGGACCCCACGATTATAATCAACTTTCCTGAAATATATATTAAATGACAAACACGTACAGTACAGGATGATTTGCCACTACCCACTGACCCCACGATTATAATCAACTTTCCTGAAATATATATTAATCTAGAGGGGTGTTCCACGGACCACTTCTGTCACCTGTCGTGTGCTTATTTCACCAAGTACAATCTAACTATAAAGTTTGAAGACACAGGGTGCAATCCTTCATGAAGTATGGAGATTTTTTTTAGGTGTTAAGTTTATGAAAAGGGGCATAAATCTGCATTGGATAATTGTTAAGGAAAAACTGTATAAAGTTTCATGACCATAGGTTGCAGGTTGAAGTTTTATGAAAAGGGGGAATAACTCTGCCAAAATGAAAGTCAGAGTTATTGGACATGTGCAACGACAAGTTATGGCCAGTTATGAACTTGGTTAGGTTACAGGTTAAAGTTTATGAAAAGGGGCATAACTCTGCTGAAATGAAAGTCAGAGTTATTGGACATGAGTAACGACATTCCGTCAGTTAAGATGAATGTGTGTGTGAAATTTCATGAACATAGATCAAATACTTTTCAAGTTATGGCCAGTTATGAACTTGGTTAGGTTACAGGTTAAAGTTTTAAGAAAAGGGGCATAACTCTGCTGAAATGAAAGTAAGAGTTATTGGTCGTGGGTAACAATATTCTGTGTGGTAAGATGAATAAGTGCATGAAGTTTCATGAACATAGGTCAAATACTTCTTAAGATATGGCCAGTTATGAACTTGGTTAGGTTGCAGGTTAAAGTTTTATGAAAGAGGGCATAACTCTGTCAAAATGAAAGCCAGAGTTATTGGTCATGGGTAACAGCATTCCTTAGGATAAGATGAAGATGTGTGTAAAGTTTCATGAGCATATATTAAATACTTTTCAAGTTATGGCCAATGTAAGGTTGCAGGTTAAAGTGTGATGGACGACGACGACGTGATCCCTAAGTGTCTGCCATGCTACGAAGGCGACTAAATGACAAACATGTACGACCTAGGATGATTTGTCACCACCCACAAACCCTACTATTATATAGTGGCCAGCTTTATGTATGCCCCCTTTTCATAAAACTTCAAATTTAAAAGGCATAGATCTTAGGATAGGCATAAATCTAGGGATAGGCTAGGCATAGATCTAAAGGAGTCATATATCTAAGGAGATCTAAGGATAGGCATAGATAGGATAGGCATATATCTAAGGAGAGTTTAGATCTAAGGATAGGCATAGATCTAAGGATAGGCATAGATCTAAGGATAGGCATAGATCTAAGGATATTCATAGATGTAAGGTCAAGCATAAATCTAAGAAGATCTAAGGATAGGCACAGATCTAAGGATAGTCACATGTACAGATCTATTATTTAGGACAAATTTAACAGACTACAACGGATCAAAAGTCATCACAATATAATTCATTTATCCTTCAGCTTAGGTGAGTTAAAAAGTTCGAAAAAGTCTTACTCCATTGAAAAAAAGCATTATTTTAACAGGGTCTTTTATGACAAGTGTTCCAACCTGCCGGGTATGTGTATGTCAATATTTTTCAAAGTTGGTTCCCTGGTACTGAAGGTCCCAGGAGAGAATGATCCCGCATCAATCTCGACAACATGCTGAATCTCATCCTCGTCCTCTCGAGGACACGCCACTGTGATGTCGGCCGTCGATGTTCTCCGCCGACAGACAATGATACAGCTAAAATAGATAAACAATATATAATTTATTGACTGAGTTTAATGTGTAGTCCTGCTCTCCGTTCTAAAAGTAAAGCTATATAGTTTAGTAAGTTTAACTGACCCTCACACAGCCAGTCTAAATCTTATCTTGGACTCCAATAACCAGTCAAAAACACTAGGAGGAGTTGTGGCATACCAGAGGGTGTATTATAACTTTCCACAGAGGAGGTGTGGCATACCAGAGAGTGAATAATACTCTTTAAAGAGGAGGTGCGGCATACCAGAGGGTCTATAACTCTCCACAGAGGAGGTGTGACATACAATAGGGTGTATAACTATCCACAGAAGAGGTGTGTGGCATACCTAAAGGTGTAACGCAAGTAAAACAAATCCCATTGAGTTCTGTGCAATATTTTCCAAGCTTTCTAGTTAGTCATTTTTCAAAATGAAGTTCAAACTAAGGTTTACTTACATATTCTTAGTCATGAGACCTTCCTCTCTAGAAAACTGCTGAGAATAGTAGGGGTCATGTGGCATATAAGAAAGAAAAATTCTGGGCCCTGTTTTATTAAACATCTTACGATAAGCCTTAAATTTTAAAATTGTTCACTTTGTTCACCAAATCATTCAATGTAGACAAGTGTGTGCACGTAGTGCAGAAATATCACCTGCATAAGAAATGAAATGAAATCACGGTTATTTGAAAATTGTAATATATAGTGAATAATTTAAGAAATTGATTTACGATCAAAATGGTCTTAAAGTTGTTTCATAAAATGGGGCCCTGATCTTTGTTGACACCGTGAACAAACTGCATTCATTCGGTACCTCTTAAATGTGTTCTACTTTCGCTTTCAAATTGTTCAACTTGATAAATAAAATCATCATACAACCATGCAAATGGTTCTTAGCTCTCACAAATAAGTCAATAAAGTCATTTCAGCCAGAAAAACAGGCCTTAAATACTCAAAAATGCCTTTTATCACAAAAAAAGTTAGGGATTATATATTTGGGAACTCCTTTCGACCAAACCAGGCATGAATACCACAGTGATTTACTTCCTATATGCCTATAAACTCTCCACAGAGGAGGTGTGGCATACCAGATGGTGTACAACTCTCGACAGGAGGTGTGGCTTCCACAAAAGAGGTATGGCATACCAGAGGGTGTATAACTCTCCAGAGAGCAGGTGTGGCATACCGGAGGGTGTATAACTCTTCAGAGAGCAGGTGTGGCATATCAGAGGGTGTATAACTCTCCAGAGAGCAGGTGTGGCATACCAGAGGTTGTATAACTCTCCAGAGAGCAGGTGTGGCATACCAGAGAGTGTATAACTCTCCAGAGAGCAGGTGTGGCATACCAGAGTAATTATTAGTGGTTCAAAAGTTAAAAACATGCTTGTAGAACAGATTTCAATCATAAAACGATATAAAGACAGAACAGATTTCAATCATAAAACGATATAAAGACACACCATTACACACACAACAGGAAAAGTTAAAACACTTCAATCATTAAACAGAATGATGTAAATACACAATCAATCTTACACACATGACAAGAAAGAACATCTCCGACAACATCTATAAACATCGAGTAAAATACACAAATACAAATAATTAATAGTGAATGGTTGTTTAACAACACGTTATTGAGCTGTTCCCCAGTTACAGATACAGGTACTGAAGAATGTGGCATCCCCATACCTTACTATTAAATTATAGATTCCTCTGTTTCTGTTGCATGCAATAGAGTCTGCCCAGTTAACATCCTTTCCAATGGAAAAAGCAGTGGGAGCTAGGTGATTCATCCAAGGTTACAAGCACATGTTCCGACAATGTGTGACAAACAAGCTAATACTGGAAAAATGCCCTGCCACAAAAAAAGTAATCAATTTTGATATAGATTTGTCAAAGTTAACAAATGTGAGGTGGTTGGTCAATTTTAAAAAAACAAACTATTTTAGATCAGACAGCGGCCAAAAACACAAATGAACTAAAATGGGGTTTTAGGACCAGTTAACATGTCCTAATTAGGTCATATTAAGGCAAGTAGTGGAGTGCGTGGTCTCAGTGGTAGAGCGTCCGAACTCCTGATCGAAAGGTCGTGGGTTCGATCATCTGTCGCGACCACGTTATTTATCCTTGAGCAAGATAATTAATCCACATTGCTTAAGTACTGGTTCTACCCAGAAAGCCATCGAGAGTGATTCATCAAGTTGCAAGAACTTGTTTCGCAATCGATGTAAAAATAAATATATGTTTAAAACATTAAGGCAGTAACCCCAGAAGGAGACAGACTACCATCAGAAAATGCCACTGCTGGGGCACAATTTTCAAGTAATGTAATCTGAAAGCTGTGTTCAGGGGATTTGCGCAAGCTCACCATCTATACAATGGTAGCATTGTCCATGAACTGCAATGTAATGCATTTCAGAGGCAAGTTTGCAATAAAAACTGGATATAAAATTTGGTCCATTTTATTAATAACATAGATAATGTAATTGTACAACTTTATACGTGTCTAAATCCCACACAAATTCATGCTGCCTTGTAGAATGTTGTCCAATTTTGTGGCATGTCACTTGTTATATAGTTGATCCAATCCGTACGAGATTCGGTCCGTGGTATATTCTGCATATATGCCTAAGTACAAAATCTAAGAAAGGTGTGTTTCCACAAACACACCTACCCCTATTTGAAACCACTGACCCTAGATCCGTAAATTGAAAAAATAATTTTTTACAACTTTTTTAATATTTTAAATAGAATAATTATGAATAGGTTTATCTCTTATGCCAACTAACATCTGACCTAAGGCATACAACTTTACAATTTTAATATAGTTTTAAACTGTTAAAGTCTAAAGAAGAAAAAAAAAAAAGATAAGAAATAAATATTTTGTTGCCATAGCAACCACAATGTTGAACCTACCTACCATATTTTTTTCTGAATGTTAGACTAACTGGTACAGGATTATACAACAAAAAGTACATTACGTGATCCGAGTATTAACTTTCATACCCCATCCAACCCCTTCTCCAAGAAGTGAAAACGGGGTTGGCTGAGGTATGATACCCCACCCAACATCTTCTCTAAGAAGTGAAAACGGGGTTGGCTGGGGTATGAAATAAAACCTTAATTTTGGCTTACAAAGTTTGCATATTGTAAAATTAAAACATTTAATAGGTATTTTTAAACAGGTTACCACATTTTTTCAGTAAAACATGTTTTTAAACGTGTTCTATTGTCAAAATATCCGTTATAAAATCCTGCTAATATAAGCTTTTCCATAGCTTAATGAAATTAAGGCGGGACCACGTAATGAGGTCAAATTTAAAATAGACAAACTGTTGTATAATTTGTATAGTACCCTTAATGTTACATTATAGTTACAATGATGCAGCCAGTTATAACTGGTTTAAATCCTACACTTCCGACAAGAGTACAGTCCTAGAGAATGCCAAAACATTCTGTAATGTAAATTCCATTACCGTATTTGTCGGCGTATAGCGCGCATGCGCATATAACGCGCACCCCGACTTTGGGCCTGAAATCCTTGGGAAAAAAACTTTTTTTATGTATTGTAGCGTAAAACGCGCATTAAAAACATGTGTTTTCAATTTCAGGACAGCAGAGCGCCATTTTGAAGCATTGACCAAAGAGGAAATGTAAAACGAATTTTGATTTGCTAAAACGAAGCTGCATGTTAGACTGTGTTTTTTTACTCAAGTGTAAATAAACTTGTACTGTTGTTGTTTACTCAAGTTTCAATAAAATAAAAAACCCACGCCCGTGTTCAACTTTTATTACGATCATATTATATTTAATATTTTGGATTGACAAGTCTCGAAATCATCAACACTACAAACAGAAGTAACTAACTATAGTAATACTATGTATCTAAATTTGTAGCATGAAACATAAAGCCTAAACCGGAAACGAAATGAAACGTATGTAGTACGTTTCTATATAAACTCAGTGAATAATTTCGAAAATCCTCTATCACTAACAATGTTCTAAGTAAAAATTCAAGAAGTTTCAATGTAAATGTTGCTCTCAGAGTTTTATATGTGCATTAGATAACTAAACTAATGCGTAACTTTTCTTTTATTAGATGTAAGAGTCTTTTATTAGACAAATCTTATCAAAAACGAAAATAATTGTGTAGTAGGGATATTCCCGAAACTGTACACTCGCCTCTGGATAAGAATAGATTCTAAAAATAGACTTTTGTGATTTGGACAAAAAAACAACTTCAAGCAGTCTAAGCTGTTGCACCCTGATAATAATCAGAGAGCAAACGTATAGAGTATAAGACTGCTGTAAACCTAAACCCCAAACACTAAACCCTACTCGTAGATATTTAAAGTTCCCTAGTTAAAATAGAAGTAAAAAAAAATTCACACCAGTAGACCGGTACACAAAAGACGTCTATCCCAGTCGAGTTTCACATGTTTGTTTAATAATTGGTTATCATTGTTTGCGGTCAGTTAACATAAACCAAACACTTCACACTT
The DNA here is from genome assembly GCA_037043455.1 of Cyrtodaria siliqua. NCBI lineage: Eukaryota > Metazoa > Mollusca > Bivalvia > Adapedonta > Hiatellidae > Cyrtodaria > Cyrtodaria siliqua. Next base: position 130,967 of record JAWPHD010004280.1, on the reverse strand, counting down.
AACACGTTTTCCCAATCAAATGAACCCTTGAACCAATTTAGGAATAATCATGATTCTACGTTGTCGAAATTCAGAAATTCAGAAATCAACTTTAACAAATAAGTAAGGGGGTCGTTGTTTATTAGAAATAATTATTATACATACAATTCTATTGTATTCTATTTATAAAATATGCACTAACCCAGTCTGCGGGTTCGGAAAACGGAAAACCCCAGCCTCGTTTTCATTTCAAAATGCCGATTTTTGTAAACAATTGTATTTTTCAACATTTCAATGGTATTTTCTCAACAATAATCAACATAAAACATGGTAAAGTTTGATTTTATTATTTTTATTGATAATAAGCATATAGCATACAACGCATTTTATTGAAACAATAGAAACAAGCCAACTTTTGTTCGATTCAATCTCTGTAGTAAACGGCCGGTCTTGCGACTTTTTGAAAACCACAAAACTTCTCGTCTTGGCTGAAAAAAAAAAAGTAAATCATTACTTGTTGCTTAAACCGCGCACCCCAACTTCAGCTACAGAATCTGGGGTAAAAAAGTGCGCGCTATACCCCGACAAATACGGTACAGTGAACTCACTGAGGTATATTCGAAATTTACGTTACTGTTTTAGCATTTGTCAGGAATTTATTTCACAAATGGTTTTATTATACTTTTCATTGACCTAGAAGCAGTCACGTGTGACTTCATAGTTTTTATAAGTAAAAACAATTCAAAATCACTTATATTTTATATAATAAAACAACTATTTAATGCCTTATAAGTCAATGGCTTAGAACTATTTATCCTCGGGAGTGACTACTGACCCTTAAAGGGTACTATTGCACGCAGCGTTCTGCCTCTTGCAATACTACCCTCCTCTGATAAATAGTTCTAAACAATTTCTGCTAAGATATTAAATAGTTGTATATTATTGATCTCCTGGGAACTGAACACATCCCTGATTTGTTTCTTTTACTTAGTTTGTCACAGGATAGGGAGGTTAACATTATTACAGATGAATATGAGGTGCTATATAAAGCTTGTCAGAAATAATATAGGAGGTATAGTATATTACACAAGTTAGCAAGGAATATGGGACATGGCAATATGGTAATATGCATGCTGTGGCACATGTTAAATGAACGCAGCTGATTATCTTGCATAATGCATAATTATACAGGTTATATATGAGACTACACATCAACTGAATTGCATAGTGTTTTATACAACAAGGTGCACCAGCATAGAACCACTATCGGATGCCAACATGAACATTCCAGACACACTCTCCATTTACACCGAGATAAAGCTATGCAGAATGGTTGTGGAACATTCACACCTCCAGGGGAGAACATGAAACGGATGGTAGTTTGGTCCTATAGTGCCAACACGCACACAGCACACCGCAAACCACACAGAGGAATGGACCATGGTAAATAATGCAGGATCAGACCCTGATTAGTGTTCAGTAGGTAAGGATCAGATGCTAACTGGTGTTCTGCAGGTAAGGATCTGAAACTGACTGACATTATGCAGGTAAGGATCACTCTAACTGGTGTTCTGTAGGTAAGGATCAGACCCTAATTGGTGCTCTGCAGGTAAGGATCAGACATTGACTGGTGTTCTGCAGGTAAGGATCAGACCCTAACTGGTAAGGTAAGGATCAGACTCTAACTGCTGTTCTGTAGGTAAGGATCAGACCCTAATTGGTGCTCTGCAGGTAAGGATCAGACACTGACTGGTGTTCTGCAGGTAAGGATCAGACCCTGAATGGTGTTTTGCAGGTAAGGATCACACCCTAACTGGTAAGGTAAGGATCAGACCCTAACTGGTGTTCTGCATGTAAGGCTCAGACCCTAATAACTGGCATTATGCAAGTAACAATCAAACCCTAACTGCTGTTCTGCAGGTAACCATCAGACCTTAACTGATGTTTGGCAGGTAATGATCAGACCCGATCTTTAGACCCAATTGATGTTGTGAAGTAAAGGATCAGACCTGACTGTGCTTGTCACCAGTTTAAAAACAAACATTATTGTAAGCCAATATTTATAACTGGAAAATTGCAATGACACTAGTATTTATGAAAGTGAAACTAGTGTAGCCATATACAAATAACGATACAATAGTTCTGCCATGACCCCTCAATTTGTCAAAAAACAAACATTTAGACAGTTGTTAACAGAAACAAAATCTAAAATGTCATTGAATATTAAATATAAATGATCTCCAATCTAAATGATGTCCAATTTTGAAGTAAATTATCACAAATCTTGAATACTTAACTCTCTTAAAACCTTTTTCTGGATATGTTGAAAAGCACAGTAGGACACTCAGAATAGTCATCAGTATTTCATATACTTACCAATATTTAGCTGTTTTAGTTATCTGAATAAATATTGTCATACTCACACAGTTTGTAATATATTTAGGCCTGTGTCATAATATCAAGAAAGCAAATCACATAAAACATAAGCAACAGATAGAGGTAAACATTCTAATACACGTCTGCTATAAAGCCTATATTATAACTAGAATGGTTTTCCACAGAATATATGTGTCGCCTGAATGTGCTTATTTCAGCAAGGACAATAGGATAGGTTGCAGGTTAAAGTTTTATGAAAAGGGGCATAACTCTGCCAAAATGAAAGTCAGAGTTATTGGACATATGTAACAATATTCCTTCGGGTAAGATGAAAATGTGTGTTCATGAACATGGGTCAAACACTTGATATGGTCAAAGACAGGTTTCAAGTTAAAGTGTGATGGATGGACGGACAGAGGCAAACGAGACAGGCAACGGAGCGTCTGCAATACAATGCAGGCGACACAAAAATGCTATATTCTACAACAAATCATTTAAAATATTCATATTTGTCTCGTTATCACCCAAGAAGGCTGTATTAGACTTAGCATTTATTGATGAAAATATCAAACTTATGTTGACTTTGTCATTGCCTGTAGAAAAATGTGTTCTTTAAAACTTTTTTGTATTTAAAACTTTTTGTATTTATACACATGCACAATGTACGTATGCACAATAGAAAAGAAATAGATATTAAATTTACAGTGGTTTTATTAAGCTGCAACACTAATTCTTTCCTTGACAATGTTTCAACCCTGATATTAATATTCTTGTAACAAGAGCTGTCTGGTGAATGTATGTTTGACTTTCGAGGTCCTGTCTGTATTTTGGGCAAATAAGTTCCAAAAGGGGCATAATGTTGTTAAAATATCATGTAAATATGTGAAAACTCTTCCATATGAAAGTTTTTAACAAGGTTAATTTGACTAATATGTGAATCTTCATTCCAATCTGTCCAGTGGTAACAAATATCAACTTATATACAGATTTCTAACAAAATTTGCCTACGTTAAAAAAAGGGGCATAAATGTGCCAATAGGTTTCAGAGTTATATGACTTGTGTGTGGAATGTTATTAATTGAAACCGAATACATGCCTAAGTTTCATTCCAATATGGTTCAACAGATCAGCTTACACACAGATTTGTTAAAAAGGGGCATAACTGTACCACAATGAGTTCAGAGTTTTATGACTATGCGTTGGAATAATATTCCTTGATACAGGTGAGAAGTTTGAATGAAATTGTGTGTCGAATAAAATTGTGTGTAATGATTTGTGTTTGTTACAGCACTGAAATATGTGTACCGGTAAACGAGCAACCACCATTATTTACGAAGAAATGACGAGCTATTCTACTTGAGGTCATATATTCGTATCATTAGGGCAAAGCACTGCAAGAGTGGAACACAAAGAGTGTGCATCATAGTTTCATTCTTTTTTCAGTAAATGGATAAAACGAAATGCTCCGACCCACGTCACCCTATTTATGATTTAATATTGTTAGAAATATGCGATAAACAATGTTATGTATTACATCACTTCTTAAAGTAACCAATTGGCTAAGTCCTGTAACGGAGTGATTTTAATATGCTGGATTTATCCAAAATTACTAAATTCGAGAGCTACATGAAAAGAAGTGTTATACAAGAACTACGAAAAAAGAAAGATTTTCTAAAATTTTCCTTCAAACCCCATCCCAGATGTAATGAAGATTAAAACAACACTGCACAAGACAGTAGAATGTTAATAGGAGCGATAAATGGCTGGTGTCATGCAACTCAGTACAATCAATCGGTTTGCAGAATGAACGGATGAATGTTCACACTTATTTCTTACCAGAATGGCGTCTTGGGAACCCTAAAACATTGTAAACATTGAAACGAAACATGAATACATGTACGACAAACGAACATTGACCGTAATAGTGATATCGAACATTTTGTTATTAAAGAAACTAACCCGCCAAATAACGGCAAAATTACACAACAAAAACATACAGTCGAACCTCGATAGCTCGAAGTCAGCGGGACCATAGGGATATGTTCGAGCTATCGGTGGCTTCGAGGCATCGAGGTAACGGTAAAAAACAAAATATCTATCTGAATTTGTGTACCACCCTAAATAGTGTTACTTGTGTACGTGATGTGTCGTTCTCGGTATGTTTTTTATGTTCATGCATGTTTGTTTAAACCTCATAACGGATATACAACATGTAATTGTTACACTGAAAATACAAGAAAAACTGCAATAATGTGTTTGTTTTGTCATTTATTTAAAGAAATATCACATTAATAGATTTTAACATACATCCGGAAGTCCGAATAATGAGAACAAGGTAAGACTGGTTTCGGTACATTATTTAATTAGAAAATCAACCGTGTTTAATTTATCGTAATTAACAGTAAACGAAGTTCACTAAACATAAATTGTATTTGTCTATTATCGCTTTTCAATCATAAAAGTTTGCACCATTAACAACTAACTATATCTGTTTTCGCACTATGATCGAACTTGCTACAAACAAATACAAACGCGTCGATTACAATTAATATGGCCGACGTCGCATGGCAACAAATCATAACCTTCGATTAAGCGAGGTTTAAATTCACACAAAAATGGATCTTTGGACCGTAAAAAGTATTCGAGCGAGCCGGGGTATTCGAGAAATAATATTTGAATAATCGAGGTTAAATTACAGTGAATTATATAGGAGTTGTGTCGGGACCGGAAAATGTGTTCGAATTACCGATAGTATTCGAATCACCGGTGTTCGAGCTATCGAGGTTCGACTGTATATCAAAAATCTATCCAGGTGTTCAGGTCATATAATAATGTATATGTGCTGATTAAAAGTATAGGTTTATTAACGGGTTCTTAAATTACCCGTGATTGAATATGCTAAAATGAATTGTGAGTTGGTATTGCGTCTATAGAGTCTTGATTCTCAAAATATGTATGTTATATATATACCTCGTCGTCAGTAGGTGTACATCTGTTGTAAAATTTCTGTTGATGGCGGGATAGGGACTTTTATTTTTGTTTAATTAACACCACTTATACAAACACCAATACTTTTCCCAATTATAAACTAGTATGTAATTATAAACCCTTAATTAGAATGTTTCTAAGGACATAAAAACATGATTTGTTTGTTAAGAAAATATACCTACATTAAGCCACTTTTAAGAAGATAATTTTAATAAAAGTGCATGGAGTTAAAACCATTTTCATTCGAGGAAAACAAGATTTGATGAGGATATACCAGTAGAGCATCCAATCAAAGTAAATATTGCATACAAGGAGAAGTGTGTTCTTATCATACTAATTTTTCCATGCAAAAACTTGTTTCTATCATAGCAAATGGCATAAATCAATGGTAGAGCAGCACTATTAAATGCACATTTCAATTTATAGGTCTTAACCCACTACATATATATACTTATCGTCATTAAAAACGCAAGTTTGGTGTGCACATGATTTTTGCATAATTCCGATTTTACTTCTTTCAATACATGAATTTGATTGGTCACCAGATGTATAGGGAATGTCGATAATTTCTAACATGTACATAACTTGGAGATATTTTAATTAAATATAATCACAAAAAAATCTAAACAAGAGCTCAATGACCTTGAAGCTCTACTGATTGATTTTGATTTCAGCAAGTAGTCGCTACAAACTTGTTTTTTTTGAGAAATTATTTTTAGCCGTGGCGGCCATCTTGAATTTCTGGCCGACCTGAAATTTTGCTAGGATCAATTAGACATCAAGAGCAACATTCCTGTGAAGTTTCATGAAAATCTGTCAAGTAGTTTCAGAAGAGTAGTCGCTACAAGTTTTCATTATGTAACTATGTAAACAAAGATGGCCGCTGACAGCCATGTTTAACATCGAATCAAAACGATTTTTGACAAGGACCAACATCATGTCATGCTGATCATTTTAGAAAAAGTCCCATATCAATATCAATTATAGTTTTCAAGAAGTAGTCGCTATAAACTTGTATTTTGAAAATCTATTTTTAGCCATGGTGGCCATCTTGAACTTTTAGCCGACCTGAATTTTTGCTAGGATCAATTAGACATCAAGAGCAACAGTCCTGTGAAGTTTCTTGAAAATCCGTCAAGCAGATTCAGAGGAGTAGTCGCTACAAGTTTTCATTATATAACTCTTATGTAAACAAAGATGGCCACTGGCAGCCATGTTTAACGTCGAATCTAAATAATGTTCGTCTCAGATAACCATCATGTCATGCTGATCATTTTAGAAAAAGTCCCATATCAATATCATTTATAGTTTTCAAGAAGTAGTCGCTACAAACTTATTTTTTAAAAATCTATTTTTAGCTGTGGCGGCCATCTTGAATTTCATGCCCGATCTGAAATTTTGCTAGGATCAATTATACATTAAGAGCAACATTCCTGTAAAGTTTCATGAAAATCCGTCAAGTAGTTTCAGGGGAGTAGTCGCTACAAGTTTTTACTATATAACTCTATGTAAACAAAAATGGCTGCTGGCAGCCATGTTTAACGTCGAATCAAAACAATTTTTGACAAGGACCAACATCATGTCATGCTGATCATTTTAGAAAAAGTCACATATCAATACCACTTATAGTTTTCAAGAAGTAGTCGCTACAAACTTGTATTTTGAAAATTTATTTTTAGCCGTGGCGGCCATCTTGAATTTCCGGCCGACCTGAAATTTTGCTAGGATCAATTAGACATCAAGAGCAACATTCCTGTGAAGTTTCATGACAATCCTTTAAGTAGTTTCAGAGGAGTAGTCGCTACAAGTTTTCATTATATAACTCTATGTAAACAAAGATGGCCACTGGCAGCCATGTTTAACGTCGAATCAAAACGATTTTCGACAAGGACCAACATCATGTCATGCTGATCATTTTAGAAAAAGTCCCATATCAATATCACTTAAGAGTTTTCAGGAAGTAGTCGCTACAAACTTGTTTTTTAAAAACCTATTTTTAGATTTGGCGGCCATCTTGGATTTCACATCAACATGAATATTTGCTAGGATCAACTAGACTTCATGGGCAACATTTCTGTAAAGTTTCATGAAAATCCATTCAGTAGTTTCAGAGGAGTAGTCACTACAAAAAAAAGTTTACGGACGGACGACGGACACCGCACCACGACATAAGCTCTGCTGATCTCTGATCAGTAGAGCTAAAAACACTTGCATTTTTAATGGCGTTAAGTATATAATGGACTGCTCTTTCTTTGAATTAAGACCATTCCATTTATGTGACAAAGGGGTGTTTCGAGGAAAATGACTGATCAGCAGATGGACATTGTAAACCCAGTTACTCGCAGGCTGATCTGGGTTTACAATGGACGCAAAGGCTATTATAGTCTTGCTTAGCGGGTTAAGGGTTAAAAGATATGCACCTATCTATTTTAAATGGATGTAAAGAATTAGACCAAATGCCCATGTTGTTAAAACACACGGCTATCTTATCTTAGTATTTACCATGCATTAAAATCAGCACCTTGAATTATTAATCCACTTTTTTTATTTTTACTTTAAATCTGCTTGCATATAATTACATAAATGTAAAATTTGGAGTTTTCAATTCTTTCTTCAATATTCTACCAAAAAAATAATGTTTTTGTAAATATGCGAGCTAAGTAGAAAATCTAAAGCGATGCGTTTAACTGATTGTTGACTCCCGTCTAACTGTCTACAGACAAAAATCTAAATCAAATACCATTTAGTTAAGTTATTTTGAAACTAACATTTTCTTAGTTTGACAGAATCAAGGGCCATACCTCTGGCACTTAAAGTCAATTATACTCAATGTCCAACTCATCCAAAACATCTCTCAGTGGTACAAAATGTACCAAATTCTGACTGATGTCAGACTAAATTGCGCAAACATTCGCTTATTTGACTTAATCAAGGGCAATAACTCTGTTAATCCATGTTTTAATTTTACTCACTGTCTATTTTGTTCAAGATATAAAAGAAATGTTCTTGCATTAACAATATGAAATAATCTGACATTACAAAGGGCATAACTCTGTAATGAATGCTTCAATTTTTTCTCTTTGTCGAAGACAAAAGCAAACCATCAATTTACCATTGGTAAAAATTCAATAAAATTCAGAGTTGTATTGCGTTAACAAGCCAAAAATCCCATTTCCTAACTAATCAAGGGCAATAACTCTGTAACACATGAGTCAATTTTACTCTATTACCAAACTGTTCCAACATCTTACTGAAACAAACCTCCACATCAAGTTTGATTAAAATCCAGTACTGTTTGCTAAAGGCATAGCGTAAACAGAAATATGCTTATTAACAACAAGGACAATTGACAACACCCTATGTCTTAGCTTATCTGGACTGCGGCTAGCTGAGCTAAAAGAGCACTAGTTCAATTAATAACCAAAATCTGTATTATTTTCGTATAAGTCAAAAATTAGAAATTGCCCTATTTTACTGCTAATCAGGTAAAGCATACTGCTGCATGTTCTGAGATGTACTTGAGCAGTGTAATACGAAAATATGAAATGACCATATTTTATAGATTATCAAGTAAACCATTTACTTATTATGTACCTGGACCAGCATATTCTGAGCCATACTCAAGCAGGGAGGCACTACTGCTCTGTCTCACATAGGGTAAGGAGTGGACATGGCTGACCAGGCTACACATGCTCGCACTGTTGGGTTTGTCCTTCACTGACAACATCGTCAGTTGTATATTCTGTAGATATAACATTATTATTATAATCAACATGAAGTATCTGATGGCTGACCAGGCTACACATGCTCGCACTGTTGGGTTTGTCCTTCACTGACATCGTCAGCTGTATATTCTGTAGATATAACATAATTATTATAATCAACATGAAGTATCTGATGGCTGACCAGGCTACACATGCTCGCACTGTTGGGTTTGTCCTTCACTGACAACATCGTCAGTTGTATATTCTGTAGATATAACATAATTATTATAATCAACATGAAGTATCTGATGGCTGACCAGGCTACACATGCTTGCACTGTTGGGTTTGTCCTTCACTGACATCGTCAGCTGTATATTCTGTAGATATAACATAATTATTATAATCAACATGAAGTATCTGATGGCTGACCAGGCTACACATGCTCGCACTGTTGGGTTTGTCCTTCACGGACAACATCGTCAGTTGTATATGCTGTAGATATAACATAATTATTATAATCAACATGAAGTATCTGATGGCTGACCAGGCTACTCATGCTTGCACTGTTGTGTTTGTCCTTCACTGACAACATCGTCAGTTGTATATTCTGCAGAAGATGAAGCATTTAGCCAAAATGTTACAGTACAACTTACTGAACAAGATCGTCTGAAGACCCTCTACTGGCTTTATACATAACTCTTGTAACTAAAACGATCACTGAAGATCTGCAAACGCATACTCCATAACGATATGAGCATCTCTACTTCATACTGAAGCTTCTCACAAGGTTTGGTTAAAATCTATATAGGATTTATGGAGAAATAGCACAGAAAATATTCAAGGTGCTAGAACTGCATCAAAAATCAATGAACCGGAACCCCGCAACAATATAAGCATCTCCAGTAGAACTATCACTGAAGGTGATAAATACCCTGAAACAATTCTTTAGTAAGATCCCGCGCATGTACACTGCATGTTGATCATATATACAAAGTTTCAATTGAATATCTTGAAAACTGTTGAAGTAGTTCACTCTATAAGATTGCATATGCTGAATATAGCAATTTTGACTAAGTGAAAGGGCAATAACTGTGCATGGAACTGACCGAGACCTACCGAAATTGATGCACATCTACACTTCATGTTGATCATATACACAAAGTTTCAATTCAATATCTTCAAAACTGTAAAAGTAGTTCACTCGCAAGATTGCAATTTTGACTAAGTGCAAGACAAACCAACATTGTGTCACGCACATCTACACTTCATGTTAATCATCATATATACAAAGTTTACATGTTGATCACACGCACAACTGTGCATGGCATCCTGCACAACTGTGCATGGCATTGACTGAGCTGCACCAAAGTTGTGTCACGCACATCTACACTTCATGTTGATCATATACACAAAGTTTCAATTCAATATCTTCAAAACTGTAAAAGTAGTTCACTGCGCAAGATTGCAATTTTAATAATAACTCTGCAAGTAATTGACCGAGACAAACTGAAATTGTGTCACGCACATCTACACTTCATGTTGATCATCATATATACAAAGTTTCAATTTAATATCCTGAAAACTGTTGAAGTAGTTCGCTCTACAAGATTGCATATGCTGAATATAGCAATTTTAAGTGAAAAGGCAATAACTGTGCATGGAATTGACCGAGACAAACCAAAATTGTGTCACACACATCTACACTTCATGTTGATCACGTAAACAAAGTTTCAATTGAATATCTGGAAAACCGTAGAAAGTAGTTTGCTCCACAAGATTGCATATGCTGAATATAGCAATTTTGAATAAGTGCAAGGGCAATAACTTTACATGGAATTGACAGAGCCAAACTAAAATTGTGTCACGCACATGTACACTATATTAATCACGTATATTTAGTTTCAAATAAATATCTGGAAAACTGTACAAGTAGTTCACTCCACAAGATTCAACAGACCGACCAACCAACCGACAGACCAACAGACCGCCCGCCGCAGTGACTCCTATATACCCCCTCTCAAACTTCGTTTGCAGGGGTATAACTAGTGAAAACCTGAAGTTTACTAAAGTTTTCGTGAAAACTAGAAATGTGTCCATTTCACTGAAAATCGGCAGAAAATGTAAAAATTGACTAATAAAGGGCTGTAATTCAGGTAACTCAAGGTCAATTGATGTGCACATATTGTTATCATAAGCATCCTGTAAAGTTTTAAAAAAATCAGTTTAAAACTGTGGGAGGAGATAGACACACAAACTATTTTAACGTAAACATTTATGAAGAAAGGCCATAACTAGAGTAATACTAGGTCATTTTGTTTGTTTGTTTGTTTGAATGGTGTTTTATGTCATTTTTAGCACATTTTAGGTCATATATGACGGTTGATTTCATTAGTAGTAGAGGCAGACCACCCTATTTTTCCTGGGCAGAATCAGTACTGTATACCTCCCGCCATCCATAACACCTTTGTAAAATAGCAAATGAGTGACAAATGAACAAAAAACAAAAACTTTTTTTTTTATGAAATCCAGTCAAGAAAAACAATATGAAGACTGTATTGTAATTTATAGTTTGAGAATCATTCTTACATCATTATCAGCATCCACGACAAGAGTTCCTGTGTTGGTCTGCATCGTATCCATGACACTATGTAACCCCTCCACCTCCTCGGACAGGAAGAACGGTATGAGACGCTTGGCGCTCACGTTGGCCATGATCAGCGAGGATGTGAAAAGCGTGAACAGCACCAGGGGGATGGCAAGGATGTTGAATAACGCCAGGGTGGAGAGAGCCTTCCCCGCCGTCAAGGGCTGGTCTTCAATGTATGGGTACAGGATGAATGTCTGTAAATATAGAACGCCTGTATGTAATATACGATGTAAAAGAGCCTTCCCTGCCGTTAAGGGCTGGTCATCAATGTATGGGTACAGGATGAATGTCTGTAAATATAGAATGCTTGTATGTAATATACAATATAAAAGGGCCTTCCTCGCCATTAAGGGCTGGTCATCAATGTATGGGTACAGGATGAATGTCTGTAAATATAGAATGCCTGTATGTAATATACGATGTTAAAGGGCCTTCCCCGCCATTAAGGGCTGGTCATCAATATATGGGTACAGGATGAATGTCTGTAAATATAGAATGCCTGTATGTAATATACGATGTAGAAGGGCCTTCCCCGCCATTAAGGGCTGGTCTTCAATGTATGGGTACAGGATGAATGTCTGTAAATATAGAACGTCTGTATGTAATATAGGATGTAGAAGGGCCTTCCCCGCCATTAAGGGCTGGTCTTCAATGTATGGGTACAGGATGAATGTCTGTAAATATAGAACGTCTGTATGTAATATACGATGTAAAAGGGCCTTCCCCACCATTAAGGGCTGGTCTTCAATGTATGGGTACAGGATGAATGTCTGTAAACAGTGTTCCCACTGACTTTTTCATTTGGGGGTACATGTACCCCCTACTCTTAAATTTTGGGGGTACACTACAAATTCAGGGGGTACACTATGAATTTTTAAGATTGTTAAACCTTTCAACATACTTTATTTGCTACTGAAGGCATTACAATACACAGCAGAGTGTAATATTCAAGTTGACAACAATTACAGTAAATCATTTCGTTCAAGTAAAAATTAAATACCAGTCAACACGTTTGCGCATCTATAAATAGTACACGGGAGAGACGAAACACGATTTGAATTAATTATTTGATCTTCATTTATTCTATTATTAAGTTTTTATTTTAATTTTAAATATACTTACTAAATCTGAAAAAGAAATAAGTCAAAACCACCAGAATGAGATGTCGATGTTTTCTCTACTTTCATTTAGGTAGCGCGTGCTCTTATGACGTCATAACCAATCATTGTAGTATGCACTAGAGGGATAGGGCAATTGACGCAATTACTCGGGATGATGTTTTCGTAAACAAAGCGTTTTAGTTTCGTTTTGATTTTTCAAAAAATATTTGGACAAAGTGGACGAGAATTTGGAAATCTACCGACGGTCATGCTTTCTTATCAGACTTGTATTTTTTCTGTGCGTGCATGCACGTACGAGGTCAGTTTTCTGTGCGTGATTTTTTGTTTTCATGCGTGATTCACGGTGTAAATATAGAACGTTTGTATGTAATATACGATGTAGTAGAGCCTTCCCGCCGTCAAGGGCTGATCTTCAATGTACAGGAACAGGAAAATATCTCAGATAGCATCTTCATAAACAAATATGCGTACATGTAAATTAGAATGCAGTCAACAGAACGATATCTAAAGTTAAAAAGGCTAGAGGCAACCTGGATTGACAAATGTCAATTCCATCAAAAATGAAAACTACTAGTATCATAATGTGCTTCAGTTTCATATCCATTAAAATGAGCCGAATGTTACCTTCAGTTTTAAACTACACTACAGTACTCACAAGGTTTTTAATGTTAAAGACATTTTCTATAGTCTTTTCTGCAGAACAGATTTTCTTTAAACTTTTTGTACAGTAAGTCTGTTATATATATAGACAGAAAAGGCAAAAATAATGGTAGGTCACCATGACTGTTAAAATTTTAAAAAATAATTTGTAATGCCACCGTAACGTCAATCTGTCCAAAAAGTTGAATAAGTCCATGAAATAGCTAAATAAGACATTTTTGATGTCTAATCATTTATTCATTGGTCACAATTCTGCTAAAATTGTATTAAAGTAAAGAACATTTAATTTCAATAACATTTAAAGCTCATCTTTATGTAAAACCTATATTTTTTTACAAAATCTGTTGAGACCATTACCACAATTTATGCACAAATTAGCCCATAATGATACAATTTCCTTTTTTTTTTTTGTATGTTCCCAATAACAGAATTTGTTTAAACTTTCTAAGCACATAGTTTAACATATGAGCCGCGACACGCGAAAACGACCCTTCAGACAAAATTTTGACATCTTATGTTTTTTTATGTTTATGAAACTCAGTGATTTTCTCTTTAAAAATATCTTTATTTTATGTTGATATCTTAATTAAAAATGATTTTATCTCAATTTGAAAATTAAAGATTGTACTCACCATTTGACGTTGACGTCTTGGACGACGTCGTTGATTAAATAACAACAACAAAATAAACAATTACCATTTTCTAATATAGAATCAACTATTGATATTAAGAAAACACATTGCCTCTAATATAGTTATAACATAAATAAACATATACAAATAGCTGTGGCACCGGCATTTCAGTTCATTTTTCTTCATATTGTGGGGCAATGCCATCTTTGTGGCATGGGCCAACTAATGGTCGGACATGTTTAAATAAATAATCTGCCCTGGTAGCGCTAATTTCGGCTGGCCGTATTCTCTCAGGATAGCTTTCTAATGGGACATCTTTCCTTGAAATTGTTATCCTTGTTTCAGGGCCTCCAGATGGCTTGCTTACAAAAACATATCCCTGGTCAGTGGATGTGAAGCGGAAAGAATAGTAGGAACTGATGCCTTTTAATGGAGAGTAAAACGTCTTTAGATACGTTTTCCAGTGGTACCTAAATTGAAAATCAATATAGTTGTGTTACTGGTACCATAAACATTCGGGAAATGCATACAGCAGAGTGTACATCTGAACATTAAAATTAACTGATGTAATAATATTTTAGAATATTTAGGTACATTAGGAAGAGGTATGACAAGTACATGTGAATCAGAACAATATTGCCGCCCATTTAATTTGGATATAATAGTGACCCGGGTTCTTTATTCCTAACCCTGCATTTGGCTCGTCGACCTCCCATATGTAAATAAAGATCCATTACCATGTCCAGTTTGACTCGCTGTCAGGCCCATCATAAAAAACAGCACGATTGCTGTATGCAGATGTGTTTACTATGCTGCTGAACTCTCGCAAACTTTCACAATTGCTTCGCCGAAACAGATTTTTTATGTGACCAAATCCGCTGTCCACCAGGCATCTTTAAAAAATATTCGTTTTAAAATAGCGGTTTAAAATACATTATCGGTTTAATGAAAATTAATTATATGAATAATAAAACCACTAATATATTTGCATATGAAACATTCTTATACTACTAAATGTAAGCAAACAAGTCTTTACTAATATTAAAGTTATACGAAAACAACACTACCTAGAAAAAAAAGAAGAGAAAAAAAATACCTTGTATGACCTGGAACCTGCATCTTCAATGTAATGTTGTCATGAAGACCACGCAGTACTCGCCATGAGAGATATGCCATCATAAACTGGTTCTTATTTTGACCTTTAGATATAATATTAAAAATGATTTGTTAAGTTTGACACTCCAACATATTTTTGTCATTTATATCATATGATTTGACAGAGTTTAAATACCGATAAAATGATGTATTAATTTAATAAGGCTCAGTGCTAAATAATCATAATCATAACTTTAAAAAACAAAACAAAACACCTCCTTAATCCGCGCATGCGTCCGCAAGTAACTTACTATATTGTGGCGTGAGCAAGTTAATAATTGTTTACACAGTGTCAGTCTGGATAAATGAAAAAACAAATATATTATTGGCAGATTTATTCCACAGTCTTCAATAAAGTTTAATGTTAAAACAAATGACAATAGGAAATAAAAGTTGTTTAAAAAAAGTATCGGCTGGGATTTGAACCCGTGGCTAATAATACAAAAATTTCTGAACGAGAGATCGCTTATATACCAACTGCGCTACGCTGATGGTTAAAAGAATCATTACAAATTTACCTAGTGTATTCTATCTTGAAGGCGGAAACAACCGATGCTATTTTTAGATCGTATTATTTACGATTTATTTTTTGTTTGAGGATTGAATCGATGTCTTTGTTGATTTAAAGACTTTTCTTGATGTTCATTTATATATTATTATTATAATTAAAACAGATTTATCTGATAGAAATGCTACACCGCTTAAATTAAAATACACTCAATGGTTGTATGTTGCAAGGGCATGGAGTTGCGGGAGGGGCACGGAGTCTGGGGCATGCCCGAAGAACAATTTCATTTTTCAGAATGCATTATTTATTTGGTAGCTCTGGTGTATTTCCGGAGCATTTGTAAGAAAATTGTGCAAGCCCGGGCGTTGTGACATAAATAAAGGCAGCTACGCCACTGCTTGTAAGAAAAGGTACGCCGCTAAAATACACTCAAATTGCAGACGGATTCGCTCAATTACTCTTTTTTTTTCTTTCTTCAATGCAGGTATGTTTTATAAATAAAATAAATTATTTACTACTCACCCGAAATTGTTCCATTTTTTTTCCTCTTTATTTGTGCCGATACATTTTTCGTTTGGTAGGTAAAACACGGAAGTGATGAGACATTTGATTAGTAATTAATTGATTACCGGCCGACGTCACAAATTGTAACACGTGACCACACATACTACAACATAATAGAAACTTACTACATCATAATGAAAAATGACCACATCATAATGGAAAGTAACCACATCATAATGAAAAGCGACCACATCATAATGACAAATGACCACATCATAATGGAAAGTGACCACATCATAATGGTAAGTAACCACATCATAATGACAAATGACCACATCATAATGTAAAGTGACCACATCATAATGGAAAGTGACCACATCATAATGAAAAGTAACCACATCATAATTAAAACAGACCACATCATAATGACAAATGACCACATCATAATGGAAAGTGACCACATCATAATGACAAATGACCACATCATAATGTAAAACGACCACATCATAATGGAAAGTGACCACATCATAATGGAAAGTGACCACATCATAATGGTAAGTGACCACATCATAATGACAAATGACCACATCATAATGTAAAGCGACCACATCATAATGGAAAGTGACCACATCATAATGAAAAGTAACCACATCATAATTAAAACAGACCACATCATAATGAAAAGCGACCACATCATAATACAAAGTAACCACATCATAATGGAAAGTAACCACATCATAATGTAATGCGACCACATCATAATAGAAACTTACCACATCATAATGTAAAGTGACCACATCATAATGGAAAGTAACCACATCATAATGGAAAGTGACCACATCATAATGGAAAGTGACCACATCATAATGGAAAATGACCACATCATAATGACAAATGACCACATCATAATGCAATGCGACCACATCATAATGGAAAGTGACCACCTCATAATGAAAATGACCACATCATAATGGAAAGTGACCACATCATAATGGAAAGTGACCACATCATAATGGTAAGTGACCACATCATAATGACAAATGACCACATCATAATGGAAAGTGACCACATCATAATGGAAAGTGACCACATCATAATGACAAATGACCACATCATAATGTAAAACGACCACATCATAATGTAAAGTAACCACATCATAATGACAAATGACCACATCATAATGTAAAGCGACCACATCATAATGGAAAGTGACCACATCATAATGAAAGTGACCACATCATAATGGAAAATGACCATCAAAGTCGTGTTTGGCGTTCCATAGTCTCACGACATTTTTGTATGTTTCCACGTCCAGGTTGGGAAACCAACGCCTCACTCCCCCTGAACAAGAAATGTTCCTTTGCAAGTTATATAAAGCATATTATTTTTGAATTGTGGTAGAGCGCGGCTCCGTTATGATATATACTGTCCTGTATGTGCATTGCATAATCTAACAATGATATCCAATTTTCTTTGGCTGTGAGGGATTCGCTTTGGCAAAAAAATATTTTTTTTGGCGGTGGCATTATCAAAATTTCATTTTGATTGCTGCTCTGTGGCATTATCAAAATTTCATTTTGATCGCTGCCATAAGACCGTCAGCGAATCCTTCAATTCAGTGAAATCAAATTTAATGACGGTTAACAATTTTATGATTAGTAAATTTCAATGTAATACTGACCACTGTTCCCCAGGGTCGGGATTACAGCATGAAATATGAAGCCTTTTGGGGCTTATTGTTGGTGCATCATGCCTAGTTCGGTCGTGCACATTATTGTAAACTTTAGAAAACATGATTAAATAAAGAAACATTCTACTTTTGGTTTTGCCTTTTGAGGCTTCACTAAGTTTATAAGCTTGCCCTCTTTTGTTTTAGCCTATTTGGGATCATCTTTTGTTTAAGCCTATTGGGGCTTCTTTAAGTGTATCAGGCGTATTGGCCATGCCCTCTTTTGTGAAACATATTAAGGGCTACCATGATATATATGTTTGTTGCAGGCAGCCCGCTATTTGGAGCCGCGCGCAATATTTTCAATAGCAATTTAATAAATGATCAAGCAATTTAATAAATGATATTTTATTTTGTGTTTGTCAAGTTGGTGCCTTCCTAATAATGAAATGGCTTGAAGTTTTCAAGCGAATCTTCAACATTTATGAATTTCGAGTAACTAAGTATACTTTGATTAAAAGGCTATTACATGACAGAGTTGTCCTTTCTATAATTAGTTGTAATCGACGCGTTGTGATGTATCTGGAATATTACGTGGAATTAGGTATATGTACTATGTAGTAGAGGCAATCTTTATATAATGCGTTTCTTTTTCCTTTCAATATATAAAGTTGGAAGACAGGGGATGCGATCCTTTATAATTTATGAAGCAGAAACAATGTATTAAAATGGGCATATCTTTGCACTGAATAATTGATATGGAAGAACTGAATAACGTTTTTCAAACTAGGTAAGGTTGCATGTTAACGTTTTATGAAAAGTGGTATAACACTGTCGAAATGAAATTCAGAGTAATTAAACATGTTCTTTATTCATTTATTTAAGCCACATATGGCCCATCAATATATTTACAATATTAACAATTCGATAATGACACGGATAGATGGCAAACATAAATTATATTCAATATATTATCTCAGCGTCTTGGGGGTCATGCGCTGAAACACAATCCGAAACATATGGGAGAGAGCTTTCTTTGTAAGCGACCTATTCACACGTCTATCTCCGAGTACACAAACGAATACAAATATTTACATATATAATCATATAACGAAATACACTAGAAAACATATATAAATCATACACCTAGTATTCTTGTATTATGATTAGTTTAAACTGTTATCTATAGAATAGTATGTCAATGTCCTTAAATCTCAGTTGTTTTCTCGCTGTATTGAGACTGCAGCAAGATTGCAAAAGCTTTTTTAACACATAACATTAATGATAAAATGTTTAAACTAGTCTCTATTAATTTGTACTCTTAATTCAAAGGCTTTCTCTACGTATACGCTTAACTTTTTAATTTCAGTTTTATTAACAGTATTTATTAATTGTATACATTTAAAATAACTAGGTTTTTTCCAGAAATATTGCTTTATATACATTTTTCTTAATTCTTGATAGTTTTTACATTCGATTAAGAAATGATATTCATCCTCCAAGGAGTTGCACTGTCTGCATAGTCTTTCTTGAAAAGGTACGCTGGCTGGTTGTTTCCATCGACCACTCTCTACTTCTATGAGAGGATACGCGGCGTCTCGATAATGCATATCGGTATTTTGATATATTTACTATATCTAGGTACGGTTTAATTCAAATGAAGTTACCGACCGATAAAATAATGCTCTTGTTGAATTATTTAATTCTGCGTTCCAAGTTTGTATAAATACGTCATTTAACCGTTGTTTAAACGATCTTAGAAAAGCGTTAGCATCGCCTACACTTTGAACGTACCATACTTCATAAAATCCCAATGTTGATAGTAATGTTTTTACTTCTGAAACCCAATTTGTTCTATTTACATATATTTCGTTTTCAGATTGAATCATATTGTATACTAATTTTATATATTTTGTGTCGCTCGAAGAGCAGATTTTTAGCCAGTATTTTATGATATTAAAGTATCTTCTGTATATGTAGCTAATTCAACCGGTTTTTCCATAAATAAAATTATTTTGTGTGGAAATTTTAACACCTAAGAGCCGTTTACAAAAACTTAAATGCGTTCTTTCGGTCTTCGCCCCTTTGTTAAAGCCCCAAACTTCAGAAGAGTAATTTAAAATAGGTGTGATAAGTTTATCGAAAAGTTCTAATATATGCTTTGGTGATAAACCTGTAAGTTTATTAATACATTTATTTAGCTTGAAAATCGCTTTAAGTGCTTGTCCTGATAACATGTTGTCAGTTTCATAAAAAGAACCGCCCTGGGTGAAAACAACTCCGAGATATTTAAACTTATTAACAATTTCTATGACCTTTCCCTCGTAATAAAAGTTTAAATCATTTTTTAGTCTACCCCCCTTTCTAAAGACCATAATCTTAGTTTTAGACGTATTAACTGTTAATTTCTATCGTGTACAATATTCGTCTAATACATTTAACGCATGTTGCAAATCTGCCGCTGTTTTTGCTAATAATATAATATCATCCGCGTATAATAGTAAGCATAGATTTATCATACCTAAACTTACACCTTCTACCCCTTTAAGTATTAATTCTTCCTCTAAGTCGTTTAAATACATGCTAAAAAGAAAAGGTGAGAGGCATTCGCCTTGTCTTACACCAAGTAAACATGAAAATTCGTCACTTAAAGTATTCATATATTTAACTTTAGACTTTACACAGTTATACATCGATTTAATAGCATCTAAAAGTTTCCCCTAACTCCAATTTTAATAAGTTTGTACCATAAAATATCTCTAACAACAAAATCAAAAGCCTTCTTGAAATCGACGAATGCACAATATAAATAATCTTTTTGACACAATGCTTGAGAAATAAGTCCATGTAAGATAAAAATATTATCTGACGTACTCATGCCTTTACGTAATCCAGTTTGAGCTTCGATATATACTTGATATGTTTTTATTAAATTATTGCAGAAATCAGCAGTTTTAGTTCTTCTGTTCTCCTTTTCTTAAAGGCAAAATACCCACATGTATCCCTTTATTGATTCATTAAATTAATTACATGAAATGTAACATTACACCGAGTGTGATATAGGAAATTATAAATTAATTACATGAAATGTAACATTACACCGAGTGTGATATAGGAAATTATAAATTAATTACATGAAATGTAACATTACACCGAGTGTGATATAGGAAATTATAAATTAATTACATGAAATGTAACATTACACCGAGTGTGATATAGGAAATTATAAATTAATTACATGAAATGTAACATTACACCGAGTGTGATATAGGAAATTATGATATTTTGACATTTCATAATAATAAATAAAACAAGAGGCCCAAGAGGGCCTGTGGCTAAAACGGCTCTTATATCAAGGGTTGTCGACATAAAAATTCCATCAGTACTTCTTTTAAAACATTGCAAAAACAACAAGGCCAGGATCACTCACCTGGTAATCATGGGCAATAAGTCTGCTGTGTCTAGTCTGGCATGGGTATTTTTTAATTTGTCCCACTTTCTTCTATGAATCAATTTTTATATCAACATTCGAAACAAATCTGGTAAAGATCAGATAAAAAATGAAATCACTACAGATGTAACAAAGGAAAATACAATATAGCATTTTTCAACAAATCAAGGGCCATAACTCTGTCGTTATTAACAATATCTAGCCGTTAAGGAGGAGTAGCGCCGACAAAAAATTAAAGCAAAAATGTCAAAGGGCCATAACTCCGTCAAAAATCAAAAGCGTGATATGCACATCTAGACGTCTTACTGATGCTTCCTGTCAAGTTTCGTCGAAATTCAACAAGGCGTTTAGGAGGAGTAGCGCCAACAACAAATTTAAAGTAAAAATGTCAAGGGGCCGTAACTCCATCAAGTTTCGTCAAATCCAGCACGGCGTTGAGAAAGAAAAAAATCAAATTAAAATACAAATTTAAACAAGAGGCCCAAGAGGGCCTGTGGACGCTCTACTGGCTAATATGGCTCTTATGACATCAATGAAGCGAGTGACTATCGTCTTAAAGAGGCAAACTATAGCATTTGTAACTATATCAAGAGCAGTAACTCTGTGATTACTGGTCCGATCTGGCTGGTTTTCCAAGTTGGCTAGTAGAGATAATAAAAATATAAAAAAAGAAAAAAAAAAGAAAAAAAAAAAAAAAATTAAAAAAAATAATAATAAAAAAAATAATAAAAAAAATATATATATATAAAATAAAAAAAATTGAAAAAAAAAAAATTAAAAAAAAATTATTTAAAAAAAAAATATGAAAAAAAAAAATAATAAAAAAATAAAAAATAAAGAAATTAAAAAAT
The DNA here is from genome assembly GCA_037043455.1 of Cyrtodaria siliqua. NCBI lineage: Eukaryota > Metazoa > Mollusca > Bivalvia > Adapedonta > Hiatellidae > Cyrtodaria > Cyrtodaria siliqua. The sequence continues at coordinate 108,722 of JAWPHD010004280.1, read as the reverse complement.
TTAAAACAAGCATTGATGTAAAACTGTGACCCCCGGGGCGGGGCCAGATGTGACCCCAGGGTCAGCATTTGAACAAAATTGGTAAAGGACCATAAGCTTATAGCAACAGCAAAATATTAAACCTCTGGCTCTTGCAGTTTCAGAGAAGAAGATTTTAAGTTTTTCCCTATACATGTCTATGTAAAACATGTGAACCTTGGGGCGTGACCAAATGTGACCCCAGGGTCACCATTTGAACAAACTTGGTAAAGGACCATAAGCTTATAATAATTGTAAAATATCAAACCTCTGGCTCTTGTAGTTTCCGAGAAGAAGATTTTAAAAAAAAAAACACTATATAAGTCTATGTTAAACTGTGACCCTCGGGGCGGGGAAAAATTTGACCCCAGGGTCACCATTTGAACAAACTTAGTAGAGGACCATAAGCTGATGCTACATGTAATACATGAGAGCTCTGTGCCTTGTGGTTTCAGAGAAGAAGATTTTTTAAACTTTTTTCCTATATGTCTATATGAAAAACATGCAAAACCTCAATATACAAACTTTGGACCCCCGAGGCACGGCCATTTTTGACCCCGGGGACTTTATTTGAACAAACTTGATAGTCTAGGCGTTGACGATTATTTTAAAAGAAAAACTGTTGAAATCTGTCAAGCGGTTCTGGAGAAGAAGATTTTTTAAGGTTTCGACCATATATGGTAATGGCAGCCATCTTGGATGTAGCGCTGACCTTATTTTAACAAATCTAAAAAGCATTCATCTAAGGATCATCCATTTGAAGTTTGGTCAAAATTAGCCAAGTGGTTTCTGACGAGAAGTCGTTTGAAGAATTCCCTATACATGTCTATGTAAAACATGTGACCCTTGGGGCGGGGCCAAATGTGACCCTAAGGTCACCATTTGAACAAACTTGGTAAAGGACCATAAGCTTATAGTAAATGCAAAATATCAAACCTCTGGCTGTTGTAGTTTCCGAGAAGAAGATTTAAAAAAAAAAATCCTATATAAGTCTATGTAAAACTGTGACCCCCGGGGCGGGGACAAATTTGACCCCAGGGTCACCATTTGAACAAACTTAGTAGAGGACCATAAGCTGATGCTACATGTAATACATGAGCGCTCTGTGCCTTGTGGTTTCAGAGAAGAAGATTTTTTAAAGTTTTTTCCTATATGTCTGTATGAAAAACATGCAAAACCTCAATATACAAACTTTGGACCCCCGGGGCACGGCCATTTTTGACCCCGGGGACTTTATTTGAACAATCTTGATAGTCTAGCCGTTGGCGATCATTTTAAAAGAAAAACTGTTGAAATCTGTCCAGCGGTTCTGGAGAAGAAGATTTTTTAAGGTTTCGACCATATATGGTAATGGCAGCCATCTTGGATGTAGCGCTGACCTAATTTTAACAAATCTAAAAAGCATTCATCTAAGGATCATCAATGTGAAGTTTGGTCAAAATTAGCCAAGCGGTTTCTGAGGAGAAGTCGTTTGAAGAAAAGTTAACGGACGACGGACGGACGACCGGACGGACGACGGACGACGGAAGACGGACAACACACCATCCCATAAGCTCTGCTGGCCCTTGGCCAGTAGAGCTAAAAAAAATGAATAAAAATGGTAATTTAAACAAAACAAAACCAGCCAGATCGGACCAGTAACAGCGGAGTTTAGGCCCTTGATTAATTAAAAATGCTATATTTTGTCTCGTTAAGACGATTGGGCCATCATTTTTCATCCGATATTTACCAATCTTTACCAGATTGTTAAAGTCAATGAAAGCTCGGATAAGTTCGAAATCCAGCCAGATCGAATCCGTAAAAGCGGAGTTATGGCCCTTGATTTAGTTAAAACGGCTATATGTTGCCTCGCTAAGACAATAGGGCCTTCATTTTGATCCAATCTTTACCAAACTTTACCAGATTGTTAATGTCAATGAAAGCTCGGAAAAATACGAAAACCAACCAGATCTGACCAGTAGCAGCGGAGTTATTGCCCTTGAATTAGTTAAAAATGCTATATTTTGCCTCGTTAAGACGATAGGGCCTTCATGTTTCCAACCTTTTCCAGATTATTAATATCAATGAAAGCTCGGACAAGATCGTAAACCATACAGATCGGACCGGTAACAGCAGAGTTATGGCCCTTCCTTTAGTTAAAAATGCTATGTTTTGCCTTGTTAAGCCTTAGTTTTTATTTATTTTTTATTTTTTTATTATTATTTTAAGTAAATGTCGATGGTTTTTTTACCCTTTTTCTTTTATTTGTTTTCATTTTTTTTTTTTTTTTTAAAATATTTTTCATTGATTTTCTTTTTATTTCATTTGATTTTTTTTTTTTAAGTTTTTCATTTCATTGTTTCGTTTGATTACATTGTTTTTTGGTTTTTTTTACGCCTTGTTGGATTTGACGAAACTTAGCAGGAAGCATTGGTACGATTTCTAGCTGTGCCTATCGCGTTTTTTTCCAGCTCGTTGATTTTTGATGGAGTTACGGCCCTTGACAGTTTTTACCCCTTAGGGCCATACTCAGGCCCTCTTGTTTTTGCAATGTTTTAAAAGTAGTACTGATGGGAATTTTGTGATGACAACCCTTGATATAAGAGCCGTTTAAGCAAGTAGAGCATTCACAGGTCCTCTTGGGCCTCTTGTTTACTCTTTTTTTCCCATATTTTTTGCCATATATATCCCTTTATTTATTTATTATTTCATACATACATTACACTTAAATGGGTAAATAAAATAATGAATAGCAATATTTTCTTTAATTGGAAGCTTGGAACTTTTCTACATAGTTACAGAGAATAATTTCGAAAATCTTCTTTTCTGAAACTACAGGAGATAAAGGTTTATTATTTTTTTTATTTATTATCAGCTGATGGATCCTCTACCAAGTTTGTTCAAATGGTGACCCTGGGGTCAAATTTGGCCCCGCCCCAAGGCTCACAGATTTACATACATGGGGAACAAAATAAAAAATCTTCTACTCTGAAACTACAAGAGCTAAAGGTTTAATATTTTGTATTTATTATCAGCTTATGTTCCTCTACAGTTTGTTCAAATGGTGACCCTGGGGTCAAATTTAGCCCCACCGCAGGGGTCACATGTTTTACATAGAGTTACATAGGGAAAAACTTAAACAAATAATATTCTCTGAAACTACATGAGCCAGAGCTATAATATTTTGCTTTTACCGTCAGCTTATGGTCCATTACCAAGTTTGTTCAAATGGTGACCCTGGAGTCAAATTTGGATGCTGGCGGCCATGTTTGACATGGAATCAAAAGGAATTTGCTTAGGACCAAATACATGTCATGCCAGTCATTTCAGTAAAGTTTCCACATCAACAACACCTATGGAATTTGAGAAGTAGTGACCGCAAAGTTGTATTTTTAAAACCTATTTATAATTATGGCGGCCATCTTTAATGTCGAATCAAAAGGATTTTCGATAAGGACAACATGTCATTCTGATCATTTTAGAATTTTTTTGCCAGGGTCAACTAGACATCAAGAGCAACATTCCTGTGAAGTTTCATGAAAATCCGTCAAGTAGTTTCAGAGAAGTAGTCGCTACAAGTCTTTACTATATGTCTATGTAAACAAAGATGGCCGCGGGAACCATGTTTAATGTTGAATCAAAAGGATTTTCAACAAGGACCAACATCATGTCATGTTGATCATTTTAGAAAAAGTCCCATATCAATATCACTTATAGTTTTCAAGAAGTAGTCGCTACAACTTGTTTTAAAAATCTATTTTTAGCTATGGTGGCCATCTTATCTTGAATGTCCTCCTGATCTGCAATTTCGCTAGGATCAACTAGACATCAAGAGCAACATTCCTGTGAAGTTTCATGAAAATCCGTCCCATATCAATATCACTTACTTTTTATTTTTTTACAATTTCTGTTGCCCTAGCAGCCACAATTTTTGACATATCAATAAAGCAAAATGATGTGCATGATCTCCTCACTCCTTTTTACCTACACACAGATTTTCATTAAATTATCTTAAACATTTCATATATTTTGTATATTTTTACTATTTCTGTTGCCATATCATCCATATTTTTGTCAAATCAACAAAATAAAATAACGTGCATAATCCCCTCATTGCCAACATACCAAGTTTCATAAAAATATTTTCAATGCTTTTCTCATTATCGCAGGATCCATATTTGTTGGACAGACGGACGGACGAGGGGCAAACCTAAAGTCTCCTCCGGTGACACACTGGTAGGGGATTAAAAACTGAATTAGCCAACATAAACATTCAATCACTTTAGAAAGGGCATACAACTATCTTGATTTTAAAACTTCCATCGTCCCATTTTTTTCCCCTATATAACTTGCATTTTTCAATCATTAATACAAATTATTAAAAGCAAATTATTTTTCCATGATACCAACTGTTGACTGTATTGCACTAATAATACATTTAAACCCTAAGGTAGGATACTTAAAGAGGGAAAACTAAAAACTCAATTTATATATTTCAAATATATGCAAGTAGCTGAACCAGTTCTGTACACCTCTCGCCATCCGTAAGAATCGACACTTCCTCACAAGTTGAGCTCCCAGTGGGATTCAAACCTGCAGCGGTGAGATATAGTATTTGGAGCTGCCTAGTCGACTGGATAACTGGTAAACACCAAGTTTTCCTATAAATGTCAATGCACCAAAGATTGTCAATGGCTGCCACTTTTGGCAGTTGGATCAAAATGAATTGCATTAGTCACTTTATTAAAGGTATTATATACCGTTCTTCATACAGCTACGATGAGAAGAAAATCTTAAATGACAGCCACTAGAATGTTGCAGGATTTTTTTATTTTTATGTTCTACCATTACAGAGAAAAAATATGCAAATGCCTGCTTTATACAATTGAATTGTCCTGCAATGATGGTTGTCATGGGGACATTCAAGGTAAACCAACAAGTTCATCAACATATTTTATTTGCGTGTTTATATAATTTACAACATAGAATGACTATAATGTACATACAATTCTGCAGAAAATAATGTACATGTAGATAGATCTGCATATTCATAAGTTAGACAGATCAAAATAGTTTGCACATACCCCACAAGATTTAAAACAACAGATGTCGGACGACAGAATGCTCAACTTTCGAGGCCTTGTTCATTTATTGGGAAACTAAGTTCAATGGAAGTGTATGTACGAAAGGGACATAATTCTGCTTAAATGGAAAACAGAGTTATGACCTTGTCTGCATGAGTTCCATTTATGGCAGTGAATGCACGTGTTATTTTTTTTTTAAATGTTCAAGGGCATTTGGAGTTCAAAGCTGAAAAATGCGCAAAATTCTGTTAAAATTCATAGCAGAGATATGTCACTTGTCTGTACAAGTTCTCCTTATGGAAGTGAATACATGTGTAAAATGTCACTGAATTCCTTTAAAGTAGCTATCCCACCAATAACAGCAAATTTTACGTAATATATACACCATTTCTAAACCTACTGACGATGAGGTATATATATATAACTTACATACTTTGAGAATCCAAAGTCTTTAGACATAGTATAAACGTGTTTATCCACCCAGGCCAAACCCCGAAACTGGAGCGTCGAATTAAGAGTTACCAACTCGTAATTCATTTTTCGTATATTCAATTACGGATATTTTTAGAAACCGTTAATAAACCTTTACTTTTAATTGGCACATATGCATTATTATATGACCTGAGCACCTGGACAGTTTTGATACACGCAAATTTTGCCATTATTTGGCGGGTTAGTTTCTTTAACTGATTTTCCAAGATATGAGTTCCAAGGGATCCACTTTTCAGTATTTATTAACGTTAAAGGGTTAACCGGCACCAATGCAGAGACAAGTAGAATAGCTTGCATTTTCTTCCAAAAATCGAGATGAAATATTTGTCGAAAAGACAACAGTTAAAACTAGACCTCGGTCGGAGGGTGTCTCGCCCACCGCGGCAAACGGCATATGAAATATTTTGATGTCCACCAAAGACAACACTTCAAATGACCAAGTATCAAACAAATAAAAGCAAGGTAATCATAAGAAGTTAAGTTACAGAGGTTAAGTGGTTTAACCAGGGTGTAGTTTCAGGAAAATAACGCAAAATATGACCGTGCCCCTGGTATTTTTTGTCGTTTTGCCAACAATACATATGACCAAGTATCAAAGACTTAAAGTCAGGCAACCACATAATGTTGACTGAGGTTAAATTACCTATAAACCAAGGTTAAGTGACCTAACTAATGTTAAGTTTGTGGAAAATAACGCAAAATATGACTTTGTCCTTGGTATTTTTTGTCGCCCAGCAATGTCCACCAACGCCAACAATATATATGACCAAGTATCAAAGACATAAATTGAGACAATCACATAAAGTTAACTGAGGTTAAGTTACCTATCCAAGGTTAAGTTACATAACCTAGGATAAGTTTGGGGGAAATAATTCAAAATATGACCATGACCTTGATAATTTTTGTTATTCAGTGATGTCCACCAATGCCAGCAATACATACATGTATGACCAAGTATCAAACAAAAAAGAAATTAAAGTTATCAGAAAAAGTTAACTGAGGTTAACTTACCTAACCAAACTGATGTTTAGGGTAAATAATGCAAAACATGACCTTGACCTTGGTATTTTTTGTCGTTCAGCGATGTCCACCAATGCCAACAATACATATGAGTCATGATATGACCAAGTATCAAAGACATAAAGTGAGGCAATCACATAAAGTTAACTGAGGTTAAGTTCGGGGAAAATAAGCAAAATATGACCTTGACCTTGTATTTTTTGTCATTCAGTGATGTCCACCAATGCCAACAATACATATGACCAAGTATCAAACAAAGAAAATGAGGCAATTGCATACCTAACCAAGGTTGTTACCTAATCAAGTTTAAATTTTGGGAAAATAACGCAAACTATGACCATGACCTTGGTAATTTTGGCATCAGGTAATGTTCCTTGACCCAATAAAGCATCTGACAGTTTCAGAAAAATTCGAGCAGCGGTTGTTGAGAAAAAGTTGACTTAAAATGTTGCCGCTGCCGGAAAACTGACTGCTATGTCTCACTACCCACTATCGTGGGCGAGACAAAAATGGTGACCATAAACATTCAGCACAAATAACACAACATTGATAGCATGTTTTCTCGAGATATACATGACAATTCAGAATGATTTAATTTGGTCATGTGTGAAACATTGTTTCTCACTGACTACCATACTCATAACCTGCATTAATCTACATGCAAACATGTTTTAAGATGGTTAACACTTTAAACACATACGTATATATTTATTATATCAGGGTTACCCCGGAGCTTTACGTCTCACACCACAATTAATTTTCCATAGGGTCCCACTGTAATGTTTTTGTTCGTGGCATAGAGATAAAAAAGATTTTGCAACATGTATTTATGCTTAAATTCTTCATTGATCCAATATCTGCATGCTATCAACTTTTAACGAATATTTACCAGATTGAACTTTTTTTAATTTCATGTTTGCGTGACACCTATCAAAATTTAGACAAAAATACAACCCCGTGGAGATTAGACCCATGATGTGTAAAATGAGGCAGAATTAGCTAGAAATCTTATATCAACATGCATTTTTCTGGGATCTCTTCCTAAAATGCTGTAGATTTAGAACCTGGTAAAGATAAATCAATGTATCCTGTAAAATGTAGAAAAGCGAACTTGTTTTTTTTTATCTACCTCCTTCATCTGTAGGGCAGGAGTATTCAAGGGAGATAATAGTGGTGTGAGTCCTTAAGGACATTTTTTTTTCTAATGATCACCTCAATAATAATTGAACATGTATACAAATCAATTACACGCTGAAAAGTGCTAAAAGTTTGATTCCATGTTTATTGCTTTTCAAATTATTCAAGTTTTAGTGACCTAGGGTATTGGTCGAAATTCAGGCCGAGCACCTTTAATATTTTGAAAATCTACAGTAGTGATAAGGATTTTGCATTTTCCTGGTCATTTGTGCTCAGCTATGTCTGAAACTTTCAAATATACATGAAAAGGCATCTCTACATCTGAATATAGCATAAAAATTATCTTTAAGAAATGATTATTGAGAAAAATGCCGAAAATAATAAACTCAAACTAAGGGTTACCCGTCAAAATTTTGATTTTCCAGGAAAAGTAACAGTCTCTCGCTTTAATTTTGACATTTTTTCAAAGTAGTCTGTCTTTACTGATATGTGTGTTTGTTTTACAAGCCAATAGCTGTAAAATAAAGCTAAAATTATGCTTATACCTGTATTGGTTTTGAAAATATAGTTAATTTTTAGTTAAACATGGTATCAAGTAAAATTTCTGCTAATTCCTGCAATACGAAGATAACTTGAAGTAACTGTACATACACAGACGGGATTTCTGAATAACCGTGTTAACTGTGTCCTAACATGTCTGAAACGTTTACAGATACACAAACAATGCTTAGAGGTGAAGGATGTAAGGTACCCGTTCTGCAGCTCTAACGCGCAAGGGCTTAGAGAAGAATGATGGAAATTCCCATTCTGAAGCTCTAAATTGCAAGGCATTAGAGATGAATGATGAAAGATACCTGTTCTGCAGCTCTAAAGCGCAATGCCTTAGCATTAAAGGATGAAAGATACTCGTTCTTCAGCTCTAAAGCGCAATACCTTAGAGATGACGGATGAAAATGCCATTCTGTAGCTCTAAAGCGCAATGCCTTAAGAATAACGAATAAAGATACCCATTCTGCAGCTCTTTCTTAACGTCTCACACCACAATTAATTTTCCATAGGGTCCCATTGTAATGTTTTTGTTCGTGGCATAGAGATAAAAAAGATTTTGCAACATGTATTTATGCTTAAATTCTTCATTGATCCAATATCTGCATGCTATCAACTTTTATCGAATATTTACCAGATTGAACTTTTTTTAATTTCATGTTTGCGTGACACCTATCAAAATTTAGACAAAAATACAACCCCGTGGAGATTAGACCGATGATGTGTAAAATGAGGCAGAATAAGCTAGAAATCTTATATCAACATGCATTTTTCTGGGATCTCTTCCTAAAATGCTGTAGATTTAGAACCTGGTAAAGATAAATCAATGTATCCTGTAAAATGTAGAAAAGCGAACTTGTTTTTTTTATCTACCTCCTTCATCTGTAGGGCAGGAGTATTCAAGGGAGATAATAGTGGTGTGAGTCCTTTAAGGCATGCTGCATGAAACAAGCCTTACTGGTGAAAACAGACAATTTATTAAAGCTGGATAGAAATTTCCTTTATCTGTCATAGAAAATAATAATGCAGTTACCTGGAAGTGTTATAATGGTTTTACCTAAAACACTGTTTATTTAGCTTCAACAGGGACTGTAGAGAGAAACATATTAATAAAGTCCTGTCTTTAGTCAACTGTTTAATTATTATAAAAGGAAACATCTTTTCTGAGTGAGAATATATCCTTATTCATGGTCAAAATATGCCTTTAGAAACTTCTGGGGGAAACCCTGTGTATAATGTAAATAAAACTGTTCAGTGTTATGTATGTTTCTCTTCAAGTACCACAAAGGAGTCAGTTTTGCTCACAATATCTGGGATATCCCTAATATTGTGTTAGTTTTACTACATGAAGATGTCGTCCCAGTCACACACGGCACAGTTCACTCTTACTGACTAGTGCATTCACACATTACTAATGCCAAGTTTCTCTGCTTGTTCCAAGGACATCTGAAGGTTGGTGTCGAATAAATCACACCTGAAAGCGATAATTCATCTGTACATTTTACATTCAAATACAGTCTAAATTTAAATGCAGCCTAATAATCATGTACTATACAAAGCAAACCTATCAATTTGCTTCATTTTCAAGACAATAATCCTGAAATGACAAAAGCAATCAAATCAGTCTGATTTGGCTAAAAGAACCTGAATATGTAATATAGACGATATGTTTTTGGAGCACGGCTTGGGTAAAGACAAAGTCTATCATCTACCAGAATTTAGAGGTGTGTCAAATTTCTGGTCACTGATTGGTCTGTTTATTTTGATGATGCTTTATCAAATTTATGAATATGCAATCTTCTTCGCAGTTTGAAGTGATTACCAGAAATATTTAATGAGTCGTTACAACTCCACCATTTTAAGTTTGAAAAGGCCAGTTTTAGAACTTGTCTAAGACTTAAGGCTAGTAGTCCTACTCATTCTGACCAAGGATTTATAAAAAAATTAAATTTTTTAATATATTTTATAAATCCTTGTCCTGATGAAGTCTGAGAAAAATTAAATAAGCTACTGGTCGGGGGCCACTTTCCGTCACTTTTGCAAACATAAACTCATTTGTCAGACAAATCTATGTTTACTCTAGTTTGTATTAGGTTCTTCCTGGAAATTTGACACCGAAGAATTTTGCTTTATATAAATTATCGAAGTAGCAAGTGAACTTTTTATAAACAGACTAAAACTGAGAAATCATTTTATTAACAAGCCCAGTTTACGTCATGTTTTTTTATCGAGTGATAGATACAACTAGGTCATGATTCAGTAAAATCTTATAAACTAAAAACATGTTTTCAAGTCTATTCAACAATTTCATTTGTAAAAATTGTATGTTTGTAATTTTCCATCATTCACCTCGATCGCTATAATAATGCGCCTGGTAACGTCAGTGTAATATGATCCATGACGACAATTTACATTATAACGATGGGTAACTCTGTGTAAATCAAACAGATACAGGTATTGAGTTGCTTTGGTGTGAGTTGCTTTGGTCAAATATATTATCACGGTATATTTTAATTGCATCTGCTGAAGTGTGATAAAAATATGACGTCATAACAGTGTTATTTTATAAATAAATAATTATGTGGCAGTATGTGCCCACATCACCAATGCCATATAAGGAAGTAAACACAATTTTCGGAGAAATCCCTTTCATTTTTGTACCGATTTACTTTTTGGTTATTTCTTCCGTTTCCAATCGTCAGTGCTAAACGTCTGTCAATAAGTAACATCGCATAAGTAATTTGCAGTGTAAAAATAGTTTATAAATGAGAATGACGGAAATTGGACTTGGACGGAAACTGGCCCCTAACCAGTAGAGTGTCCACAATGCTAAATATACCATTAACAATAACTCAAGGGACATACTTTTTATAATGAATAAAAGGATGGACATGTACAATAGATGGCAAAACAACTTTTTGATCGGGCTCACAGCAAAAAACAAAGCGCTCTGTTCTGGTATTTTGTACTACCGAATTCAATACCGGGTATCTAGTACAGTACTACTGAATTCGAAAAAATGTGAAAATATACCAAATCAAATTCAAAATAGATCAAACTTGTCTTGGTGACCTGCATTAAATATGGATGTTTAATTATCATCTAGATGTGTCTGTGGATGAAGTCTGCTTTATAAATGTTCATGCATACGATAAAAACTGGTAACCAGAATCAATGAAGCGTAAAAAGTAGGTCAATATCAGTCATGGTAACCTATACCTTTAGTATGGATCTAATGTACATTTTTTTTATGTATCTTTGTATGCCGTCGAAATACTTTAGTTTTTTGTCTGGTAAGTCAACTCGATTTCAAGATATTATGTATAAATCATTTTAAAAGTCATTTTAAAAATAAAGATTACATTCCAACCAGTGACATTGACATTTGCCTTCTGGTGTCAGCATTTACCATAGGCATCTCTGCAACTTCACAAGGAAATCACATACAAAACTTCATGAACATTCATTTGAAATTTAATATTCAAGGTCAATTATTTAAATGAGACCTTGAACTTTAATCCACTGATCCAAAACACAATAGACATCTGTCCAAACCCAAATGGATACAGGTATACATTCACTGTGACCTTGACCTTTTTCTAACTATCTCCAAACAAAATAGATGCGTGACCAGGCCCAGTACAAACAGGTTAACGACGTTTTATGAAGATATTTGCAGTAGAACTTAAAATAATAACCTTGCGAGAAATTAAACAACCCCAACACAGGGTGTCTTATTCTTAGAACCATGACCTTTTCCCAACTAACGGTATCTTCAAGCTCAATTGGTGCATGACTTGCCCCAATATAAACAGATTTATAAAGTTTTATGAAGATACGTCCAGAAGAACTTGGAAAAACGACTCTGATGTAAATCAAATCAACATCAATGAAGGGTGTACAGCAAAAGCTATCTTATTCTAAGAATTGTCAACTTGAAGTTAAAATGATATTTTCACAGATAAGCTTAATAGCAACTAAAGATATAAAACATCATCAAGGCATAAAGGCTCCATGTTTGTTAACATTTAAATTCTCAGATTGTTTAAAACTGGAAAGGTTTTTAAAGATTAACTTTTAAATACATTCTGAAATCAACTGACCTTATCGGCATATCCAGTGAGTAAAAGGGATTTTTTAGCGCAAAGTCTGCATAATTTTCATATACTTTCCGTAGCAATGCTTCTACAGCCGCCTGCTTGGGATCTGCTATCACTATAAACTTCAAACCTGTGAAAATAAGACGAAAAAACTACCAGTTATTATACACTATTTTCACTTATCTGGTATACTTGATAATTCGTCTAATTTGTCCTGAGATGAAAAGGCAAGGCAGTGACCAGACTGGAGAAAAACGTTGACTGTAATACTAAATAATGTCTTCTTATTAACCCATGACCCGCTAAGCATGACTATAATAGCTTTTGCTTCCATTGTAAACCCAGATAATGTGCAGGCTGATCAGGGTTTACAATGTCCATCTGCTGATCAGTAATTTTTTGCCAAAATACCCATTTGTCACATAAATGGAAAGGTCTTAATTAAAAGAAAGAACAGACCATGATATGTATGTAGCGGGTTAAGGCTTAAAATAATGACAAACTGTATGTCATCCATTTAAAACAGCACCAAGCATGTCGTTAGAAATGAAATACCTTTCAATGTAAGACGTCTACTAAACAGTTTTCACGACGCCTCACCTACATTCCCATTAAAATTATATAATACTTTGTAAGTTTTTGTGTTTTTTTGTCATTAAAGGGGTTGATGCACTATTTTCTAACACAATTTATTTTAAGGGGCTTTGTAAAGCTTGAAAAAAGCTGAAAGAATTATCAAAATGCCATGAAAAATAAAGGAGATATGACCTATTGAAAACGTGTAAAGACTACAAATGGAGGCAGCCATCTTTGACTGATGACGTCATCGCGCCTTTTTACCATATATGGCATATTGACAAAATGTCCTTTAAAACAAAGAAAATCAGTGCAAATTGATTAAAAATAAATATACAGTTGTAAAATGTATAAATTGTAGTGTTATTTTTCATTAGCAGTGATTTTTTTTCTTTAAAAGACATTTTGTCAATATACCAAATATGGCAAAAAGGCGTGATGAAGTCATCATTCAAAGATGGCCGCCTCCATTTATGTTTCTTTGCAAATTTTCAATAAGTCATATCACCTTTATTTTTCACGGCATTTTGATAATAATTTCCACATTTTTTTTAAAGTTTTTTAAAGCCCTTTAAAATAAAGCTTGTTTGAAAATAGTGCATCAACCCCTTTAAGAATACAAGTTAAATTCTAGATGAAATGAGGACATACACACACTGCAGTACATGTTGTCTGCTTGACCTCTAATTTAATGTATAAATGCATTTGCTCCTTATTCCCCGTGGTGAAACAGTGTCTTTCTGATCAGGTCCACAACAAACATGGTTTCGCCACCGTGTAATTCAAACCACTTGCTGTAATAGACATGGTTTCACCACTGTGTAATTCAAACCACTTGCTTTAATAGACATGGTTTCACCACCGTGTAACTAAACCACTTGCTTTCATAGACATGGTTTCGCCACCGTGTAATTCAAACCACTTGCTGTAATAGTATCCATTTTAAGGGCTTTGTTTTTATGACATAAATAGGATTCGTAAATTGGCAGCTACGAACTTTGTCCAATATAATTTGAAAAATATTCTAATATTTCTCTGGTGAGAGTGGGGGAGGTGGGGCCGCAATTGGGGTGGTGCAGGCCGCAGTGGCCCAGTGGACTCCAAATCTGAACATCACCAGTTCAATCCTGACTGGCACCTCTATGGGTGTCTTCAGTGTGTCTGTCCTTAGGCAAGACATTTCTTTTAGCATTGTCCTTCTGATGAGGACGTAAACCAGACTCATCTCGTTGTCGGAGTCTATCTGTAGATAAGCTGAGATTTTGAGTATTTCTCATACTCTTTTTTTTTTTTAAAAATCAGTTTTTAAAAATTGTGAATATCTTTACTGATCAAATTTCTACAAATACTCAAAACTTTTAAAAATCATGAATTTTATATTTGTATGTATTGTCTTGTGGAATAGATTATTCCATATTTACAATATGAAGACTGTTCTAAGCATGGGTCTTATATTAAAAACAAAAGACATACAGCGTTTCGTTTTACTTCACATCAATTTCAATTTCTTTATTACGATTTTGGCCTCCGGCCCATAACACAATGCATTTTATATACAAACAAACATCCATTTAATCAGAATGGTTGTTTCTTTTAAAATGTAATACATCCAATTCGGAAGCAAAGCATGAACTATTTAAAAATGTTGTTTACTCTGAACGTGTTCCTTGTTATTCATTCATTTTGAATCTGATGAGTAAATACTCATTGAAGTCAAACATTATCTACAGCTCGGCATGTTTAAGGATGATAGGAATCCATTTTATGTTAAGAGTAGGGCATAATTCCCAGATTCCTATGTATTCCTATATTCCCTTCTAACTGGTGCTGTTTGACATAATTGTGTTGATGAGCTGTTAAAGGAACACATGGCAATCCTGATTTTTTTAAAAAAAATCATGGAAAAAATCATGGTGTCCTGTTAGTTTTCCTACATAACTTGCATTTGTTCAATCATTAATATTAATTATAAGAATAGTATAAAGCAAATTGTTTTGCATATTATTAACTGTTGATTATGTTGCACCAATAAAATAATTAAACCAATAGTAGAATAAGATGAAAAAGTCAACTTTTATTTAATTATATGCAAGCAGGTTTAAAGTCAAAATGATACTGGATAAAAAAAATTGAGACGCTAATTTCAATGCTTGATAAACACTTCAAGTTTGCCGTGTGTCCCTTTAAACTACATTTCATAATTCTGATGAGAATGAGATTTAAAGAACAATGTTTTTACAGTATAAAAAAAGTAAAAAACAAAACAAACTTCAACACAATTTAGTCCCACAGAGATGACATTTGGGAATGGAAAATAATTAACAAACAGAGGTTGTTTTTAGTAAGAACAGATGTCTCCCACTCTGTGAAAAATCAAATCAACTTGAACATGACAAAGATATGCACAACTAAGCTTGGCAACGATCATCTCTAACAAGTTTCAATGGAATCCGGCCAGGAGATGAGAAGAACTTGTCTGGACAAAGTTTGTGCAAGAAAACCTTTAAAGGGCCACATCTCGGCCAAAAATCAACCAGAACACGGCGATTATATGTGCAACTTGGCTTGGTACTGATTATCCTTGCCAAGTTTCGTTGCAATCCGAACAGGGGTTCAGGAAAACTAGTCCAGAAAATGTTTGTGTATGAAAACCTTTAAAGGTCCATAAATCTGCCAAATATCATTCAACCGGAACACGGCGACGACTTGCGCAACTAGGCTTGTTACTGATCGTCCCTGAAAAGTTTCACTGAAATCCGGCCAGTGATTCAGGAGAACTAATCCAGACAAATTTGTGACATACAGACGACAGACAGTCAGCACAAAAACAATATGTCTTCCCTTCACCAAATAAAGTGTGCTAACTAGTGTAAAAAGGTAAAGGAGACTAGTACTGTTGAATTAGCTGCAAACGTAAGAAATAATTAATTACATTAAAATTAATAAACTGTTTGTATCAGAAGTGTTGATAACTTGATACTACGAGGTGTTGATAACTTTATACTACCAGAAATAATTCATGAAAATGAAATTAATTAATTAAATTAGAAGTGTTAATAAAATGAGAATGTTTACAAAATAAGAAATAACCATATCACCTGTCATAGTTTGCTGGCAGTGAAGTTTAAACGTATCAGTTTCTAACACTTCTATACCCGAACATCTGGTTTCTGGAGACAGCTGAGATCCTATGGCAAACAAGCTGTAAATATGAGTATTTGATAATTAATCCATCACATTCACGAATGGAAATCAAAGCAGTGTACTTACAATTGGCAATCAAACCTTCCTATTTGCAGTGCCAATCCAATTACCATACTGATGACATGGCAACAAAGCATCATACTTAACAAGTGGCAATCAAAACATCCTACTTACTAGTGGCATCATACATACGAGTGGCAATCAAAACATCCTACTTACTAGTGGCATCATACATACGAGTGGCAATCAAAACATCCTACTTACTAGTGGCATCATACATACGAGTGGCAATCAAAACATCCTACTTACTAGTGGCATCATACATACGAGTGGCAATCAAAACATCCTACTTACTAGTGGCATCATACATACGAGTGGCAATCAAAACATCCTCCTTACTAGTGGCATCATACATACGAGTGGCAATCAAAACATCCTACTTACTAGAGGCATCATACATACGAGTGGCAATCAAAACATCCTACTTACTAGTGGCATCATACATACGAGTGGCAATCAAAACATCCTACTTACTAGTGGCATCATACATACGAGTGGCAATCAAAACATCATACTTACTAGTGGCATTATACATACGAGTGGCAATCAAAACATACTTACTAATGGCATCATACATACGAGTGGCAATCAAAACATCATACTTACTAGTGGCATCATACATATGAGTGGCAATCAAACATCATACTTACTAGTGGCATCATACATACAACGCAACCAAAACATCATACATACGAGTGGCAATCAAAACATCATACTTACTCGTGGCATCATACATGCGAGTGGCAATCAAAAAATCCTACTTACTAGTGGCATCATACATACGAGTGGCAATCAAAACATCATACTTACTAGTGGCATCATACATACGAGTGGCAATCAAAACATCCTACTTACTAGTGGCATCATACATACGAGTGGCAATCAAAACATCCTACTTACTAGTGGCATCATACATACGAGTGGCAATCAAAACATCATACTTACTAGTGGCATTATACATACGAGTGGCAATCAAAACATACTTACTAATGGCATCATACATACGAGTGGCAATCAAAACATCATACTTACTAGTGGCATCATACATATGAGTGGCAATCAAACATCATACTTGCTAGTGGCATCATACATACAACGAAACCAAAACATCATACATACGAGTGGCAATCAAAACATCATACTTACTCGTGGCATCATACATGCGAGTGGCAATCAAAAAATCCTACTTACTAGTGGCATCATACATATGAGTGGCAATCAAACATCCTACTTACTAGTGGCATCATACATACGAGTGGCAATCAAAACATCATACTTACTAGTGGCATCATACATACGAGTGGCAATCAAAACATCATACTTACTAGTGGCATCATACATATGAGTGGCAATCAAACATCATACTTACTAGTGGCATCATACATACGAGTGGCAATCAAAACATCCTACTTACTAGTGGCATCATACATACGAGTGGCAATCAAAACATCATACTTACTAGTGGCATCATACATACGAGTGGCAATCAAAACATCATACTTACTAGTGGCATCATACATATGAGTGGCAATCAAACATCATACTTACTAGTGGCATCATACATACGAGTGGCAATCAAAACATCATACTTACTAGTGGCATCATACATACGAGTGGCAATCAAAACATCATACTTACTAGTGGCATCATACATATGAGTGGCAATCAAACATCATACTTACAAGTGGCATCATACATACGAGTGGCAATCAAAACATCCTTCTTACTAGTGGCATCATACATACGAGTGGCAATCAAAACATCATACTTACTAGTGGCATCATACATACGAGTGGCAATCAAAACATCATACTTACTAGTGGCATCATACATATGAGTGGCAATCAAACATCATACTTACTAGTGGCATCATACATATGAGTGGCAATCAAAACATCATACTTACTAGTGGCATCATACATACGAGTGGCAATCAAAACATCATACTTACTAGTGGCATCATACATATGAGTGGCAATCAAACATCATACTTACTAGTGGCATCATACATACGAGTGGCAATCAAACATCATACTTACTAGTGGCATCATACATACAACGCAACCAAAACATCCTACTAATGAGTGGTAATCAAAGCATCATACATACGAGTGGCAACCAAAACATCATACTTACTAGTGGCATCATACATACAAGAGGCAATCAAACATCATATTTACTAGTGGCATTCTACATACGAGTGGCAATCAAAACATACTAACTAGTGGCATCATACATACGAGTGGCAATCAAAACATACTTACTAGTGGCATCATACACACGAGTGGCAATCAAAACATACTTACTAGTGGCATCATACATACGAGTGGCAAACAAACATCAAACATACGAGTGGCAATCAAACATCATACTTACTAGTGGTATCATACATATGAAGGGCAATCAAAACATCATACATACGAGTGGCAACCAAAGTATCATACTTACGAGTGGCATCATACTTACGAGTGGCAATCAAAACATCATACTTACTAGTGGCATCAAACATACAAGTCGCAATCAAAACATCATACTTATGAGTGACAATCAAAACATCATACCGAGGGGTCCGTGCAAAACTCAGGGCTTTTTTCCACAAAATTGGGAAGAGGCCCAGGCCTGTCCATTTTGGGAAAAAAGAACGCGCTTATTTCTCATTTTGGGAAAAATACAAGGTTTCATAAATTAAGTAAATATGACATTAATATACTTTATTTATATTGTCATCCATTATTTACCATAATTATTAACTTTTCCAAGTCGGAATTTACTTAGCAGACAAAAATACACTGCTGAATTCATGCTTTTTCTCAAATTCTGAGAGACTGCTGTTTTCCGATTGGGAAATATTTCTGCCACAGTTGGGAAAAAACAGTCCAATTTTCTGTTGGGAAGAGGCCCTTTACAGGCCTCTGTTATATAAGGTAAAAAAGCTCTGAAACTACTGTATCTCCTTCTTTATCCCTATGTAAATACAATAGTTTTGCACTGACCCCTCGATAATTACTAGTGGCATCATACTTACGAGTGACAATCAAAACATCAGACTTACAAGTGGCAATCAAACCATCATATTTACGAGTGACAATCAAAACATCACACTTACGAGTGGCAATCAAAACATCATACTTACGAGTGGCAATCAAAACTTCATACTAATGAGTGGCAATCAAAACCTACTAATGAGTGGCAATCAAACCATCATACTTACCAGTGGCAATCAAAACATCATACTTACCAGTGGCAATCAAACCATCATACTAATGAGTGGCAATCAAAACCTACTAATGAGTGGCAATCAAACCATCATACTTACCAGTGGCAATCAAAAAATCATACTTACCAGTGGCAATCAAACCATCAAACTTACCAGTGGCAATCAAAGCATCATACTTACCAGCGGCAATCAAAACATCATACTAATGAGTGGCAACCAAAGCAACATACTTACGAGTGGCAACCAAAGCATCATACGAATGAGTGGCAATCAAAACATCATAATAATGAGTGGCAATCAAACAATTATACTTACGAGTGGCAATCAAAATTTCATAATAATGAGTGGCAATCAAAGCATCATACTTACGAATGGCAACCAAAGCATCATACTAATGAATGGCAATTAAAGCATCATACTTACGAATGGCAACCAAAGCATCATACTAATGAGTGGCAATCAAAACATACTAATGAGTCCCAATCAAACCATTGTACTTACAATTGGCAATCAAAACATCACACTAATGAGTGGCAATCAAAACATACTAATGAGTGGCAATCAAACCATTGTTCTTACGAGTGGCAATCAAACCATCATACTTACAATTGGCAATCAAAACATCATACTAATGAGTGGCAATCAAAACATACTAATGAGTGGCAATCAAACCATTGTTCTTACGAGTGGCAATCAAACCATCATACTTACAATTGGCAATCAAAACATCATACTTATGAGTGGCAATCAAGCATCGTATGTATGAGTGGCAATCAAGCATAATACTTTCAACTGATAACCAAGCAGCATACTCAATACTGGCAATCAAAGCATCATACTTACGAATGGCTACCAAAGCATCATACTAATGAATGGCAATCAAAGCATCATACTTACGAATGGCAACCATAGCATCATACTTATGAGTGGCAATTAAAACATCATATTTACGAGTGGCAATCAAAACATCATAATAATGAATGGCAATCAAAGCATCATACTTATGAATGGCAATCAAAACATCATAATAATGAATGGCAATCAAAGCATCATACTTATGAGTGGCAATCAAAGCATCATACTTACCAGTGGCAATTAAAACATCATATTTACGAGTATCAATCAAAACATCATACTTACGAGTAGCAATCAAAGCATCATACTTACGAATGGCAACCAAAGCATCATACTTATGAATGGCAATCAAAACATCATAATAATGAATGGCAATCAAAGCATCATACTTATGAATGGCAATCAAAACATCATAATAATGAATGGCAATCAAAGCATCATACTTATGAGTGCAATCAAAACATCATACTTATGAGTGGCAATCAAAGCATCATAATTAAGAGTGGCAATCAAAGCATCATACTTATGAGTGGCAATGGCAATCAAAACATCATACTTATGAGTGGCAATCAAACCATTATACTTACAATTGGTAACCAAATGTCATGCTTACGAGTGGCAATCAAAACTTCATAATAATGAATGGCAATCAAAGCATCATACTTATGAGTGGCAATCAAAACATCATACTTATGAGTGGCAATCAAAACATCAAACTTAAGATTGGCAATCAAAACATCATACTTACGAGTGGCAACCAAGCATCATACTTATGAGTGGCAATCAAAGCATCATACTTGAGAGTGGCAAAGCATCTTACTTACAATTGGTAACGAAACAACATACTCACTAGTGGCAATCGAAACATACTTACTTAAAAACATCATACTTACGAGTGGAACGAGAGTGACAATCAAAGCATCATACTTACAATTGGTAACCAAACGTCATACTTACGAGTCAGTGGCAATCAAAACATCATACTTACGAGTGGAACATACTGGCTAACATAATCCTTTCATTTGTCGTCAATTTGGGTCTACCAAATTTGATGCTAATTGGATAATTTTCCTCTGCAGCCAGTACCGCTATGATGTCCCGTCCATCCTGCAGGTATTTCCCCTCTGTTGCCACACCATTTACAGATAGGAGGGTGTGACCAACTAAAAGAAGCAATATATAAATATATAAGTAGAGGTTTGTTTTTGTCCACGAAGAAATAAATATCTGCAACCAATCCTTAAATCCTCCTATCTACATTTAAGAACAAACAAAAGCAATAACCCTCTGACTGAAACATTGCATCAGTATGCAACCTTCACTTCAAATTGTAATTTTCTTAAAAGTCAACAAAAATCCACTGGAACTTGTAGGGGTTGAAATGACAAGGTTGTCTTTAAGTAAGTTTATGTTAGTAAAAAAGGGCAATAACTCTGAAATATTGTTCGAATGAAACTCAGCCAGCCTATGATATGTGCATCTGCAGCAGGGTCTTCCACAGGCCATTTAAGAGCATATTCCCCCTATCCCTTAATTCTAAAATCTAATTTCCCTCTACTCCTTAATTAACCCCCTATCCTTTGATCTCTCTGCCCTACCCCTTAAAAGCACAAATAAATCTCCAAAATGCATTATACCTGTCTATAAACAGCTCCGTGTAGACTATACTTATTAAAAATCCTTTCATTTACATCTGAAATATACTTCAAATAGCACCTAAACAAATAATGATCCCTAAAAATATTGTCACCCGAAGGGTACCTCCCTCGCATACCCACCCCAAACATTGACATTCAAATTTAATTTCCCCTATAGATCACTTAAATAATTCCCGTGGAAGACCCTGTGCAGGTACATACCATAAGAGGTATGATTCTCACAGCTATATTATAACTTGCCTTAAAGATTCACAAAAATACCCTGAAAGCAATAGATCATACTTACGAGTGGCAAGTTCATAGGAGTGCAGCTGACAATGATGTCAATCTCATGTACTAACAAGGGAAATAACTGTGAAAAATTCACTGACCTAACACTATGACATTATGTTAGTTTCCACAATATCGGTAACACAAAAAATATCTGGCAAAAATAAACAAAACCGTGTAAGCAATTGAAACAATGTAAATTTACCTTTTTTTTTAAAGTCTTTTAAATTGAACCTTTTTTTTTTTGATGTAATTTTTTATTTAAAAAAATTCAGGCATGCGTGCATGTTTAAATTGATTTGTCTAAACAATATTTAAACTGGAACGAATTCGAAGGCGCGACCTTCGTTATTCACACAGGTCACTCCCCCTCCCCCCATGCACACACAGACCCACAGTATATACAATGTAATCCCTTTATCAAAATGTTTATTTGAGAAATAATTTTTAAATAAACTGACCCCCTGTTACTCTCCACCCACCACCCACCCCGTCCTACCCGAACTCCAGGGAAGATGTCCAAGTTTTAAATAATAAATCATTTGACTTGCTGTATATCTCTTTATTAGATGACTATTATACCAATTAATGTGCAAAAGTATGAAAAAATTACACCGTAATTGCATTATTAGTGTATTTGATTCCCCTTCCTCCAAACCCAACTTTAACATAGGAGGAAACAAATGTATACAGTGTAATCCCATCCTCATGTTACATCTGAGACATAATTATATAAAAAAAGAAAAATCCAAATCTTATCTTTTATAGACATTTACATACACCAAGTTATGTGCAAGAATATGGAAAAATGATAGTGTAATTGAATTTTAGTGTAATTGACCTTTTGACCCCCTGAGGGAGATGTGAGAGATAATTACAAAAAATAAAATACCCAAAATCCCCACCGCCCGCCCCACCCTCCCTGGGCCCCAGGGCAGACATTCGAGTCTGCAAAATAAAAAAATCATTTGATATGTTGTTTAACTTTTATAGATGATTACATATACCAAGTTATGTGCAAAAATATGAAAAAATGACAGTGTAATTGAATTTTTTGTTTATATTACCTTTTGACCCCCCTGAGGGCCCCTGGGCTCGGAGCCAAAAATAATGTTGCTCTTGCATGCCATCATCATATGGTGATGTCATACCCTAAGTTTGGTTGAATTCCGTTCAGCGGTTTAGGAGGAGATGTGGTAACGGACTGACGGACAAAAGGAGGTGATTTTAAAATACCCTGTTTTTTTCAAAGACCTGGGTATAATAATACAAGAAATCCGCAGATTCACATGTCTCGCCTAACGGGGGCTGGACTTAAAAATAAAAAGGTCAATGATGCTTAAATCAAAGTTTGTAAACATTTTAGTAACCAAAAACGATTGAGTTTGCAGTTTGCTGAGATGACATTTAAGTGCATTTGTTTAAAAACAAAATGCCATTCTATTAAAAACAAGAGGCCCAAGAGGACCTGTGGACGCTCTACTTGCTAAAACGGCTCTTATATCAAGGGTTGTTGACATAAAATTCCAATCAGTACTTCTTTTAAAACATTGCAAAAACAACAGGGATATGATGGTCTTAGATCGCTCACCTGGTAATCGTGGGCAATAAGTCGGCTGTGTCTAGTATGGCATGAGTATTTTTTAATTTGTCCCACTTTCTTCTATGAAAGAAATTTCATAAAAATAGGTGAGTGGGTTGTGGGGGTAGGGGGAAATACAATATAGCATTTTTCAACAAATCAAGGACCATAACACTGTCATTACTAACAAGATCTAGCTGGTTTTCAAACTTGTCCAAGATTTCATTGATATACTGCGCTTTGCACAACTAGACATCATACTGAGGCTTCCTGCCAAATTTTGTAGAAATCCAACAAACGTTTAGGAGGAGTAGCGCCGATAAATTTAAAAGTAAAAATGTCAAAGGGCCATAACTCCGTCATAAATCCGCGAACTACAACATCTTAAAGATGCTTCCTGCCAAGTTTCGCCGAAATCCAACAAGGCGTTTAGGAGGAGTAGCGCGGACAAGAAATTTAAAAGTAAAACTGTCCAGGGCTCCGTAACCATAAAAGTCAATGAACCGGAAAAAAATGTAAAAGGCACAAATAGAAATCATAGCAATGCTTCCTTTTAACACAAAAAAAAATCGGGAAAAAAAATAAATGAAAAAAAGAATGAAATAAAAAAAAATAAAAAATTAAAAAAAAAGTAAGAAAAAAAAAATCAATCAATGAATCAAAAAAATAAATCAAATTAATAAATAAACTATCTAAAACAACAAAAAGAAGTAAAGATCAGATAAAAATTAAGGCCCTATCGTATTAACGAGGCAAAATATATCATTTTCAACTAAATCAAGGGCCATTACTCCGCTGTTACAGGTCCGATCTGGCTGGTTTTCAAACTTGTCTGAGCTTTCAATCTGTTAAAGTTTGGTAAAGATCGGATGAAAAATGAAGGCCCTTGACCAGTAGAGCTAAAAATCATCAGCTCCAATAAGTAGGTCAAGGTCATAGTTGAAATACATGCGTCCAAAAAGATGCACTACCCAAGACACAACTATGTCAAAATAGAATATTTTTTCTTCCAGAGATTAAGCTATAAATTAGGTTTAAAACATCTAGTGCATAATTATAGTTCATGTAAATGTAACAATTAAAGTTATCTGCCCTTTGCTTGGATGGTGAAGGTCACATCCACATTTGCTTTGTCACGTTGCAATGTACCACTCAAGATACAACTATAAGCAAAGTTTGAAAGGTCTTAGTGCATACAGTTTGTGAAAAAGTGACCTAAACACCAAAGTTGAAGGTAAAAATTATAAGGTTATCTGCCCTTTGCTTGGAGAGTCAAGGTCACATCCACATATGCTTTGTCACGTTGCAATGTACCACCCTAGATACAACTACAAACAAAGTTTGAAAGGTCTTAGTGCATACAGTTTGTGTAAAAGTGACCTAAATACAAAAGTTGAAGCTAAAAATTATTAAGTTATCTGCCCTTTGCTTGGAGGGTCAAGGTCACTTCCACATTTGCTTTGTCACGTTGCGATGTACCACCCTAGATACAACTATAAACAAAGTTTGAAAGGTCTTAGTGCATACAGTTTGTGAAAAAGTGACCTAAACACCAAAGTTGAAGGTAAAAATTATAAGGTTATCTGCCCTTTGCTTAGAGAGTCAAGGTCAAATCCACATATGCTTCGTCACCCTTGCGATGTACCATCCAAGATACAACTATAAGCAAAGTTTTATAGGTCTAGTGCATACAGTTTGTGAAAAGTGACCTGAACGCAAAAGTTGAACCTAAAAATTATTAAGTTATCTGCCTTTTGCTTGGAGAGTCAAGGTCACATCCACATATACTTTGTCACGTTGCGATGTACCACCACTGGCTCAGGCGATCTAAAAATGTTGATTCATATTCAACAGCTAGGCACCCTGAAATGCACAGTAAGTGACAGTGTTTTCCCAAAGAACAGAACAACGCAACTCAGTGGCGCTGGTGAAGGTCAAACTCGGGTTCTTCGGTTTCAACTCCAATGTGAGAACCACTCGGCCACACCAGCTCAGCTGTAAGCTAGGTCTAATTAAATTTACATAAATCTATGCTGATTTTTCCTCAGCATTTTTGGAGTGGTGAAAATGGGGTCTTGGCACAAAAGGTGTTTAAAGGCCAGGGTTGAGTATAAAAAAACCAAAATGGCCCGAGAAACTTTTCTGATCATTTTATGCATTATGCTGCTCAGAGAGGTTTAATCACAAATTTCTAAATAATAAAGCATTTTTAAACCATAAAATTTGGCATGTAAATACATTAAACATTATTCTATACAGATATATCAAAATAATTATATAATGTATTTATTTTCCATACTTTCTAAAACAAAACTGTTATTCCTAACTGTCAAATTTGCATCTATTAATAGCTTTACCTGTAAAAATAAGATCAGTGATTGGTTAGAGTGCTGAAACCCTTATCTTGAAGCAGACGAAATATTAACTGGCTACAGTGTATACATAATGTGTGTAGACCCTACCGAACGCTGGGGTTTAATGAAAAATTTCATTAAAATGATGAATACATGCATTCTAATGCTTTTTATTAAACATATTCACTAAACAATCTTATTTAACAATATGTAATAAATAAATTAAAGTAACTAATTGTACAAAAGTACGTAAATAAATAGACTTATAGTATATGGCTAGACTGGGAAGTGATTCGAAGCGATTTATTATGTAAAACGAGTGTCTGCTCATGACTGTGAATTTTGTTCCTGGCGGTGAATGTCGACTTGCTCGACTTAATTCACCAGTAAATAAATTACATATTAACTCAATGTTTTAATGAACTGTTATTTAAAATTACGCTTCAGTCTGGGGTGTCCACTATTTAAAGTTAATAGCATTAGCTTTTTTCACGAGCATGTGAAAACAATAGCGACGATAATGGTCTAGTTTTACATTTTGGATACACAAAATTATATTTTTATCGAAAATGATGACTAAGCATCATAATAGACAATTTTAAGTTATTATCTTCATAGAATTAATATATGTAGCATTGGGTGTCTGGTGGTGTCAGGTGTCCATGGGTCTCTGACTCCCAGAGAGACTGTGAGATCTTACAGGAAGACCTTGATAAACTCGCTCTCTGGGAGAAGGATTGGTTAATGGAATTCAATGTTTCACAATGCAACTCTATGAGGGTAACTAAGCTTAAAAAAGAAATTTATTTCTGATTACACTCTTCATGGTCAAGCACTTGAGTGTGTATCCACAACAAAATATCTTGGGGTTACCATAACAAATGATCTAGACTGGGGAACTCACATTCATAACATATCTAGTAAGGCAACTAAGACAGTAAGACCTTTGGTTTTCTTAGATGTAACTTGGCGCTAAGCTCCAAAAGAAACAAAAGTAGTTGCCTATAAAACATTGCTACGTCCCCAGCTGGAATATACGTCACCCATATGGAACCCCTATCAACAAAATCATATATATGAGATTAAAAAAGTTCAACACACTGCTGCTAGATGGTCGTGTAGATGCTGGCACAATATAAGTCATGTTGGAGAAATGATAGCAGAAATAGGATGGTCAACTTTAGAAACCCATCGCACCCAAGCTAGTTTGACCCTTTTGTATAAAATACACACTGGTCAAGTCTCCAAGCATTTCCCCTGTTATGACATTAGGTCAAACAAGGTCAACCCATCCCTTCCAGTATGCAGGGTTGTCTCCAATTTTTGAAACAGGTGGCTACTTTGATTTGACAGGCGGCTACCATTAGTGATCGAGCAAAGCGAGAGGTTGTTAAGGGGTCCGCGGATAAACATGAGGTCTTCTTCTTCTTTTAGGTAAAGAGCTGGGATCTTCATAGATCTTAATTAGCTCTGCGTGACTAGGCATGCTGATGGTGCACAGCTAGTCCAAAAACTATGTACAGTTAAAATTTGTAAAATTATTTACACTGCTGTCTTTGTCGTCATGAAGGAGCAGATCGCACCAAGAGGAGTGATCTGAATTCTTCCAGTGAGGGCGAGGAGATCACTGTAAGTGGGAGTGTGTTCCAATCTCTCACCGTCATTGGGAAGAATGAATTGTAGTAGGCCTTGTCTGTTATTCTCTCCTGGAAGAATCGGTACTGTCCTCTTGTACGGGTGTCACTGGCGTGCAAGTACTTCTCCAAGGGGATGTCAACTGTACCGTGCTGTATTCTGTATAGCATGGACAGTCGGTTATATCTTCGTCTGGTCTCGAGCGATTCCATTAATAAGGTCTAATTACATGCAATCTCCTGTTTTTGGTGCTAATTAAGGTCATGCTTTTTAGTTATTTCATGATTCTTTCAGATGATGAAATAATTTCATGATTCTTTCAGATGATGAAATAATTTCAAAATATTTTATACTGATTTAAAAAAAAAAAAAATATTGTTTACAGCCTTACTGCTACTAATTCACTAGCACTGCGCACTTCCACCCGGTGTTATTCATAATTTTGATAGAGCATCATCAAAAAAACTGACCAATCAGTGACCAGAAATAAGACATAACCAATACATTCTGGTAGGTGATAAACTCGGTCTTTATCGTTGATGTTAAACCAAGTTTACTGTTAAAATTAAGGTATCTACAGAGAGACTCTTTTAAAACCCTGCCTATTTCATGCACATTCATGCAAATTGATTGAATATATGTATCTTTTAAAATCAAAATCTTGAAAATTATGCTATATTTACTCTGCCAAAGATTTTTATTTTACTATAGAACCTAAGGATAAAAACCGAGTAACACAAATTTTATCACCTACTGAAAATAAAATAAAATCTCAACATCTCTGCAATGCAAAATTATGAATAAGCCGTAACAGGCCCTTCACCGCATACCACAGAAACAGAAGGCTCCGAATTCAAAACAGACGGCTATTAGAGACAGCCCTGAGTATTACCAGGACCCAAGTCAACACAGATTCATTCAAATTTTCCTTTCCACCCCCCCCTATCTAACAGTTTCCTCGAATTCCGTAGAATCTCAAATTTGAGCATCACGTCATACTTGTATATAGTCATACGTGGCACAGTCAGAAGGGGGTTATTTAACTTTGCATATTTTTAAACTTTTAAACATGCCACCACCGGTATCTGGTCATCTCGTACCTGAGTTAACTCGTACCTGAGTTAACTCGTACCCTATTTTGGTCAACTCGTACCTGATCTTTGGTTAACTCGTACCTACCCAAGTCAACTCGTACCCGTTTTGGTCAACTCGTACCTACTAAAAAAATCTGGAAAAAATAGTTTATTTATTATTCTAATGGAATTAATATTGGTGTTGAACTATACTTTCTTCATTTCTTTCAGGATGGTATATAAAGTTCCGAAAATGATATGTACACATCAATCAAAAAGAATGCCATTGTAATATTTTGAAAAGATACGTTTGTGTGAAATGTTTGTGTGAACTTGTTAAAGATAACTAAAGAAAGAAAACAAAAAGCCGATAATTATACATTTACCAAATGAATATGTTACCGTCTTTATAGTGACATGAGTACTCAAAGGCTTGATCGCTCACCTGAGCCCCAGATAAGCATAAGCAGTCTTGACAACGAAGATGCACACACTCAGATGCAGTCGGACCAAACCCATACCGCGGGTGCACCTAACGAAGCGAGCAATACAGACCAACAGTCATCGGCAAGCCGCTCACCTCGTTCGCCCACAAGACAAGGAACTCATGACCGCGAAAGAGCACCCAGCCGACATGAACGTTCAATCAGTCCATCGCAACATAGTGACAGTTTCAGACCATGGTCACAGGATCACACTGATTCACCAGTTTCTGGTCAGAACCGAAAACCACCAGACGCTAACTAGGACCTTAGGGGGGAAGTCCCTCAAGCGAATGACACCACTATTGAATTTGCAACTTTAAATGTTAGAGGTCTAAAACGCAGACTTAACTACCCAGAATTTGTTGAAATGATACGTGAATATGATATCATGTGTGTTATGGAAACCAACATTGACAGTACAGATATAGTTGATATATCAGGTTATCAATTTATAGGTAAACACAGACAGCAAGAATACATCAGGAAATCTGGTGGCGTTGGTATTTATATAAAGGATGATACCTTTTGCAATACTGAACATATTAACTCTGACTGTGAATATATTTCTTGGTTAAAAATATGTAAACAATTGACAAACACTGATGAAGACATTATGCTCGGTGTTGTATATGTGCCCCCTGAGAGATCTAGATTTTTAAATGAATTGAATTGAATTGAATGTTGTTTAACGGCTCATCAACACAGTACAGGTTATTGAAGATGAAATTAACAGTCTTGAAAATGAAATTACTAATATGTGTAGTATCCATAAATTTGTTATATTATCTGGCGATCTCAATGCCCGTACGTCACATTTATCAGATTTTATTCCTGCTGACAGTTACCTAGCTGATATGTTTGATTTTGATGACGAAACTAATGCTTTTTTTAACAAATCGTCGATTTTAGAAAACTTAAACATTCCACTTAAAAGAGTGTCTCAAGATACAAAAACAATGGATATGTGTTAATAGATTTATGCAAAAACAACAATATGTTCATTGTTAATGGTAGAGTTGGTAATGATAAAGATATAGGTCGATATACATTTCGTGGTAAATCTGTTACTGATTATACTATTGCTTCTGCCGACTGTTTTAAGTTTATAACTGATTTTGAAATTGTTGATACAGACCCTCTTTTCTCTGATGGCCATTCTATTTTACGATGGTCTTTTAAGTATAAGCCAAACAATTTTAAAATACAGTCGGAACATAATGTTCGTGAAAATGCAAATCAAACTAAGTGGAAACAAGGATCAGAAAATATCATGCATAAGTTTATCTTTATTTAGATAGTTTATTATGTTCAAAATGTGTTAAAGCAAATAATTCTGTAATTCTGTTACAAAGTGCCGTGGATACATGGTTTTGCGTAATTTATCAATCCTCATTAGCTTAGAACCTCGAGAATTAGGAACTCCTTCCTAATGGAAGTTTTAATTAAACAAACGTGCATGACAGTGCGCTGTATAGTATACAAACATGCGCTTTATATCAGACGTCTCTTTCGTCGACAACCTCTCTGCCTGCCGTTACATTCGATATGGGGAACCTATCTACTGACGTCAGTGTAGTTGATTCCACTTCCACATCCGACGTTCATGATGCCGTTACATTCCATATGGGGTACCTGTCTACTGATGTCAGTGCGGTTACTTCCACTTCTATGGTTGACGCTCATGATCTAATGGATACCGTAAGTATTCTGTTAACAACAAAAACAACAGCAACGTAAACACTCATAAACTAACAAACTTATGTTTTTATATTAAATATAAATAAATAAAATAAAATAAACAAAATGTAGAACACAATGTTTCATTATTTTGCGCAGTTATAATACATACGTTCATCTTCAGGACACAACGCAAACGGACAGCAGTAGCGCAGACGACCGCACCGCAGACGACAGTACCGCAGACGACAGTGTCGACGATAGCGACACAGAGGTCAGTGCCAAAGCGAGTGTGTCCATCAGGGTCGATACTTCGTTCCAAGACCCAATGCCAGTCTTAGAAGAGTAAGTCTTTAAAATGATTTTATTTGCAAATATATGAGTGAAAATTAAATATTTTAAAACAAAATGGCGTCACCACTAAGCGCAGCGCATTAAGTAAATGATCGTACATTGTATCTCTTTAGGTCTCTTGAAGACGCCGCTCCAAGAGAATCGTTCGTGGCCATTCTACCTCCTCGTGCGTCTACTGAACGACGAGGCCAATGTCGCCATTAAAAATGTACAACTAGTGTGCGAACTTCAGCTGAGGCGATACCAGCGGAGAATTTACAAGAGTTTGCAGGGCAAGACTTTTGAGCTCTGGAGGCGGTACCGTCAAGGGGAGTTAACGGCAACCGGCCTACTGAAACACTTCAGCGTGCTCTACAAGCCGGCAGTCCGCAGGCCGGATGATGAGTAAACGCCGACGCCGAAAACGTGACAATTTAGTGACATTGCATCGTGTGCATGTGTATATATGTTGTATGTATGTTCATGTGATTTGTATATATGTATATGTTCCCTGTTTTTCTGTACATGTAAAAACATTAAAAATGCTGCTTTATTACAATCTCATATTATTACATTCTTAAATAACTTTGTCACTTATCATTAAAATTATAGACTATATACCATTGTTCTTTATTACCGCTGCTGTCCAAAGTCATTTTAAAAAGGGGGTATGAGTTGACTAAGGTACGAGTTGACTAAGGTACGAGTTGACCAAAATAGGGTACGAGTTGACTCAGGTACGAGTTGACCAGAAAGCCCACCACCTGCCATGATAGTCTGATACAGACTGAGGCAGTATAGAAAGAAAGAAAAGGAAAGACGGACCAGTAAATACCTTTGTTTCGGTTTGTGCCGGTAAATATAGATACATTACCATGCGGGTTTAGATACTGTAACATGTATTTAACAATACAATGTACATGTAAGTTGAATAGCACACCCACCTTTTATGCCGTCTCTTTCACCAAAGGCAACAACAATTTTCTCATCGAAAACTTTCAGCACTAGTTCTAACGGAAAGCTGAAAGTCTTCTCTACGTCTGGTCGCGGTATATTGTGATCATACTGGTAGATTAACCCACCTGCTTTGTTAATAATGTACACACTAAAAATTGTCATTTTGTTGACATGTTTTGGAAATTGGAGGATGAAGAGTTATTGAAAGAGGGACGTAACTTTGAAAAGCAAGAGTGCAGTCCCTTGTTTTGTTTAAAAGACGGGACTATCCAAAAAGTAGACAAACTCCGGGTCACCCGTCTATTCGAATGTGGTAAAGTACGCGACGACTGGAGGATTAACAAATGTCACACCCATATTCAAATACTGAAACCGAATCAACGCCAGCAACTACCAAGCCATTGCGGTAAATTACAAGAGCATATTATGGTTTAGCAATATCCTCAAAAATATAGAAACCACAGACATATTAATAAATAAATTGTTATTAGGTCTGTGATAGAAACCCATCACAGACATCCCCTTTTTAGACATTTGTTTAGTGCTGTGTGCTGGATGACAGTCACAAACGGCTAGGTGGATATATGTAGGGTGCCAATTTGTTCGCAACGTGCCAATCCTAAATTACTTACCTTTTAACTGAAAATCGTTTGAAATTCAAGTAACTGTAATGCAGCGTTTACATTAACTATTTCGAAAATGTCTTTTGCAAACACATTTTTAGTGGTAATTAATGTTAGTAAAACATGATTCTAAATAATTTTAGTTGGCATATTTTACAATTAGGAATATCGAAAGCTGCACTAATTAGAAATAGTTAACAAAATCCTACTTACCCAATTGTATTAGTGTTATAATTTTTTCTCTAAAACAAACATCGACTTGAAAGCTTTAAATGTGTTCATGCAATCAGAGCGGACGATTTAAACTCGTTATTTTGCAGTTCAACCGTATCTCCAAACAAGCGTAAAATACCCAAATCAATGAGATAGTATTAACCCTTAACCCGCTAAGCATGACTATAATAGCGTTTGCGTCCATTGTAAACCCAGATCAGCCGGCGAGTAACTCGCATTATAAAACAGTCATTTATATATATGTAGCGGGTTAAGGGTTAACATATTTTTAGGTGGGTACTTAGGAATTTTGACTGACTAGTATATTAGTTAGATGTGTGCTTATACAGTTTATAATGGCGTGAATGAGTCTCCATGCCCCTTCCATAGTAAAGATAGAATGTTGACAACCTGTTAAAATCTCAAATAGGGTTAGAATTCTGGGAAACTTACTTTATCATGCAAATAAACATTTCTGTTATTAAATATCAACAAGGAAATAGGGGGTATGCGTTATAGACCTGTAATATCTATAACGCATGTTTGAACACTTTATAGTTCATGCTCATGTCTGTATATTAATAATATGTTCTGTTCTGTTCCGTTCATTTCTTATTTGTAAATTAAGGTGTTAAATGGTGTTAATTGACGCCATTGTTTGTTTACATTTTTTTATTAAAGTGTTTAGAACATTTACGTCAAGTTTTAATGAGTCTTATTTGTTCATTTTTGAACACATGTATTGATATTATTTTTGGAGAACATCCACATCCATAAGACGTTTGTAGATTCTTTTATCAATGTAATGATTAGTTAAATAACGTTAGGGCAGTTAAGTGCTTGATTATTTCAATGGAATTGCAATAGCTTTTTTTCCCCCAGCTAAATATTACTGTACACATTTTTTTATTGACTCTTTTGTTTTAGATACTATTTTGTCAAATTAGTGAGTGTGACCTCGTTTTTGGAAACATTTTATTGACGAATGAAGGACATTTAATTGAAGCCACAATTTCATACTTTGTGATGTTATGCTTTGTATGTGTTTAATATAATAGTGAGAAAGGTTTCAATTATAATTTCACCTTTCCGCCTAAGCTGTGCATCATCAATACAAATGCCACATACAATACATGTTTAGAAGTTGACCCATATACAGTTCACCACAACACTTTCGTCTTTGAGTGTGCGATGATCATATGGTGACTTTTATCAAAATAGTTGATCTGGATTGTATAATTACTTTGTGGCTTTCTAAGCTTTTGTTTATATATTCATATATACATGATCACCTTTG
Source organism: Cyrtodaria siliqua (assembly GCA_037043455.1). Lineage (NCBI taxonomy): Eukaryota > Metazoa > Mollusca > Bivalvia > Adapedonta > Hiatellidae > Cyrtodaria > Cyrtodaria siliqua. The sequence continues at coordinate 74,277 of JAWPHD010004280.1, read as the reverse complement.
AATGTTACGTTCCAAGGGGATACCTAGCTGTCAACCTTTTCTGCCACTGACCGTTTCAAGGGGATACCTAGCTATCAACCTTTTCTGCCACTGACCGTTCCAAGGGGATACCTAGCTGTCAACCTTTTCTGCCACTGACCGTTCCATGGAGATACCTAGCTGTCAACCTTTTCTGCCACTGACCGTTCCATGGAGATACCTAGCTGTCAACCTTTTCTGCCACTGACCGTTCCATGGAGATACCTAGCTGTCAACCTTTTCTGCCACGGACCGTTCCATGGGGATACCTAGCTGTCAACCTTTTCTGCCACTGACCGTTCCATGGGGATACCTAGCTGTCAACCTTTGTGTTTGTGGTGTCGCATATTTGCTTCAGAAAAAGATACGACCTTTTAGTATTGCAATCGCACTTCGCGTTGAGTGATGTTGTCCTCTACAGTCAGTCACAACTATGGGATTCCATGACTGCACCTTCAAAAACCTCTAAAAGGTAGGTAGGTGTATGCCCTCTCGTCCCTCAGGTTGTTTGATAGTACCCTAGATTGAATTTCTGACTGCTGTGGTTGCTCATTATAATTCTGGATACATCCGGAGGTGTTTCTAATTGTGTATTTGTATATATCTTTACTATTAGAAGGGATGGACTTTTATTATATCCTCACGTTAATAGAACAAACTGAACTGTGTGTTCACAGTGATTGGTTTGGATATGTATATGTCGACTGCCCCAGAGTTCAGAGGTCAAGGTCCAAAGGTCAAATTAAAACAAATGAACAGCGATTTTTAATATTGTTAATTAGAGATTAATACATGGGTGGTGCGTTATTATCCGTCATATCGGCCCGAAGGCTTTGGCTTTAGCCTGAGGGCCGATATTGGTCGAGGGCCGATATGACGGACAATAACGCATCTCCCATGTTTTAATATGTTTATCATATATATACGCATTTTCATTGGGATTTTACATAACAAAAAAGTCAAAGGGTATTTTAAACTGTTAGATTTACCGAATTAATTTATAAAACAAAAATAACAAAAAGGAATGAACGAAAACCACAGGACAGTTGTAACTTAAATTTATTGTTTGTAGTTTATTCTCTCTCTTTTTCTTTTTCAATTCGTCCATTACATTCCTATTTATATTTTTCTATTTCGCTTTCTTGCTGTTTCAGATATCATTTCCATTGGCCGTCACTACGTTCCTTGTATGCTGAAACTCCTTATCTAAAGGAATAGGATGCTCATACCTCTTCTCGATTAAGTACCAGCTGATGATTTCATCGAGTCTGGCTAGTATTCAGTTTTGTCGGACTATAGATTCTTCCAATATAGACCGTCCAACTCCTTGAACTTGAAGCCAATTTTTCAGTTACTCTGCCTCTCTGGTCTCACCGTTCGAGCGAAACCACCCCGTGAAAAAATGTAAGACCAAATGCAATCTGTTTTTCTGTAGATCTAGTTACATTCCTCGTTTTGTTGACAAACTCTCCTATGTCAGTTTCATTTATTTCATGATGCCTTCCCTCAATAATGTGTCCATCTAAGTAAAATAAGCCGTTAGCCACTGACGCTAACGTCCTCTCGCCGGCTTCCATTTTAACGCTTCAATTACGTTAGTTGACGTCACTTCGATTACGTCATGTCATTGACGGGTTTAACTTAAAAGAGGGGACGTGTGGTCTTTGAGATAAGCGTGCATGTTTATTGTTTCATCGCAACCTACATACAGTCCTCCTACATCAACTGAAGAATGGTGTTCATATTTCGCACAGTGGTTGCTTAGGATGTGTATAAGGCAGAAAAGGTTTCGGTCTGAACCCTGGCCTAGAGGTCGAGGTCAAGAAATCAAATTCATCTAAATGAACACTAAAAGTAGATATACAAGTCGAACAGGAAATATAGCATTTAAGGACCACAGTCAACCAAAACACACAGAGAGACAAACAACAATAACAAAGATGAGTAAAATGCAAGATATTACATCCAAATTATAAAATGGTTGACAATCGGGCTATCGCATTGGAACTGTCAGTGGTAAAAAAAGCCGGTGGGGGTTTAAACCAGGTTTTAGGGTGCATCAAACTTCACTCTTACTCTGTTTCGTCCCAGTAAAACGGGACAGTGTTAATAAAGACATTCCCGGCCAGGTTATATTCTTTAACAAATACTAGGCAATATAAATATAACACATAACTGATCATGAGAAAGCCACAAAGCAAGTACTCATTGACTTGGAAGAAGCATGCAGACCAACGTGAGAATAAACCGTCCTTTTAGGATTTAGGTAGACGTCATCATAGGGTCCACTGTCTGTCCGGTCGCACAATCAAAGAGGAAAGCATAGTAGCGAACTGTAAATGGGTCAACCACCAAACATACAGTGCGTTGCAAAATTATAGGTTCATAACCTCTTTTGGTGAACCTTTTAACAAGTTTAATAAAGATTGTATGACAGTGATTAAACCCTTGATTTTCATTACTTTGTATTGACATTTCTTACATTCTATAAATAATGATACACGCATATCATAATTATGGAACGGGCTTTGAGATTGGATATATGGATATTCCTCCGCAAGAGAGGAGCCTTGTGGACTATGGGGTAATCATGTATTGTTTCCTCGCAAACTAAAGTTAAAGTCCAATGTAGACGTTTGTAGCTGTGTCAGTACTTGCACTAAGTTTTGTATTTGATTACAGTGGCATGGTAGTATAATGTAACCAGGGAACTCTTGATAAACATCATCCAAGCTGAAAGTACCATACTAATACAATGGTTTAACTTTAATCAAATGCAGGAAAACCATGACACATTCCATGTTAAAACAGTGGGTGTGAAATCATATAATGAAATTAAATACTTTACTATAGAAATATTTATACTAGAACAAAGTCGATTGGGGCCCATCGCAAATATCCGCACGTCTCTGTCATATATACATCCTAGTCGACCCCTGTGTCAAATATGAACACCCTCTTTTAACTGGTATAGAAGGAGCCCAGGCCTGAAATTTACCAACCATTCTTCAAACTATTCTTAGACTTGAACTCAAGTACTCAAATTTCATTCACAAATACTCCCATGACTGAAGCTTCAAAGTTAAACAGTCGTATGCAGTTGCTATTTATTAACTTTTATCATATTTATTCATAGCTGGTTGTCATGAACGTCTATCCTTTAAACTTATATAAATATGTGTGATTGAAATTTGCATACTTGGGCTTAAGTCTGAGACTATTCCCAAGAATGGTTGGTGAATTCCAGGCCTGGTTACAAAACCACAATAAAAATGTAAAGAAATTTCATTAACAATTTAGAAAACTGTTGTTGTAATGTTCATTTTGGTGAAGTTTACCTTTTGACCTTGACCTCTGGTCTGAGGTGTCAGAATTTGGATTTAAAACCTTCGTTGTCATTTACACATCCTAAGAAACCGCTGTGCTAAATATACATACCGTACTTCAACTGATGTAGGAAAAGTAAAAATGCATGTTGAACTCTTAAGACCACAAGTCCAGTCCGCTGGAAATGAGGGAACCGTGTATAAAAGCTGTTCCATATGGCATGTGTGTATTACTACTAATTCAGAGGGAATTTCATTAAATATTAAAAGCTGCGGCTTTAATGTTTATTGTTAATGTTTGTTGATGAATTTGACCCTTTGACCTTGACCTATGGCCCTTTGATTAGAAACATCTGTTATCATCTGCACATCCTAAGCAATCACTATGTCAAATATGAAAAAGCTCGTCCGACCGACGTACGGACACAAGGACGGATGGGACCGATCACAGTATATCCGTTTTTTTCTGCGCAAAGTGCGGACATAAAAATGCGATAGCAATGTTAAACTCCTCGGAACTGGGTCAGGCTATAGGCTAAATGCTGATCTCCATATCTCATATCTCCGTAATAAAGCTGCAAAAACTGCTAAATATCCTTCAAAGCCCAAAACAGCTAAATATCCTTCCTGAACAAATTAACTAATATCATTAACAGACTTCTTATTTTTAATTATTTTGTTAGATCCGATTTTATCTACGGCCCATTTCTGTGGTAAGAAAAGCACAGAAGAACTAGTAAACATACAATACAATACACAGCCCTTATAATTGTTTTTAATGAATACTCCTATTCTAATAAGAGATAAAATAATTATTTTACTATCAGTTAAGGATTTTGCAGACATGTGTAGTGATTTTCTTCGCTTAAGTGATAGTTTTTTCAGTTTGCTATACATGGTCACATTATAGTTCTCTATATTAGGCCGTGGGCAGCTACCAAAATGTTGACATATTGTTACTACTCAGTGTATAAAACTATTGTTTTATAAAGGGAGGTAACTTTGAAGAAACTGTTCTAAATTGATATAAAATGGATGTAAGGGCATGGATTAACTTCACCAGTTTTATAAAAACATATGGAAGCAAATATTTTCAGCAAATTTCTTGTGAATATAGTTTTTTAGATTCTATATATACGAAACAATACGAAATAATATAAACGTGTGACCTCTGTAATAAAGGTGTTGCCATAAAGGGAGATAATAAAGTACACTTTAAAGTTTTTAATTAAAACGATTGAGCTAACATTAAAAAATGATTCACAGAAATGTTACAATTCAAAGTTCCATATTATTTGTTTTTGTGTTACCTTCGTAGCATGGCAGACAGGTAGGGATGACTTTTTCATTAGTCTGTATTCATTCGTCGTCTTTGTCCGTCTGTCTGTCACGCTTTAATCTGCAACCTGAACTTGGTCATAACTTAAACAGTATTTAACCTATGTTCATGAAACTTCATAAACATCTTCATCTCACCCCAAGGAAAGTCGTTACATATGTCTAATAACTTTGTCTTTCATTTCGCCAAAGTTATTAAACCTTTACGTGCAAACTGACCTGCAACCTGATCTGCCCCGTGTGGTTCCCGGGGGCCCCGTTAGGTCACGGGGGCAAGTAATAGGGCCGCTGCAGATACCTTTGGAGGGGTAGGCAGTGGTGTAGAATCCCCCCAAATTCATGTTCATTTTATCAATTTTTTTTTATGTTCATTAAAGGTCTTCATCATAATCCCTGCATTGTTTCAGAAAAAGAGCAGTGGCAGTAAAACAATAAACGTGGCTCCAGCGTAAATGTAGTTTCTACGATAGAATTTGCAGCTACTCTGCAGTTCAGGGTGAGAAGGTTCTAGGCCCATTTTCCATATTTTATCTCGATGTACATGGAGGATGAGCCCGGCATGTTCATGCCTGTTAGGCGCCATATAACCTTTCATGTGTTGGTGCACCTTAAAACCCAATTCAATTCTATTCAATGCAATCTAACATAGCTCATAACGTTAAATAAGCACATGACAGCCTACAAAAGTGTTCCGCGGAACAAAATTCTGGAGACGTTCTTGATAATTTTTTCAATAAAGGTCAAGTTTCATCAATAGGCACTTATGACTTCTCTACACTATATACAGCCTTACCACATTACCTTATTAAAGACAAGCTAATTTCTCTTATTCAAAAAACATTCGCTAGAGAAAATACTACATTTTTGGCATGTAATAATATTAAAGCGTTTTTTACTAACGGCAGTTTAGACAATTATACTATGTGGACATGCTATGAAGTTTGTGAAACACTCATCTTCCTATTAGATAATATTTTCGTCAGGTATGGAACCACCGTTTATAGACAAATTGTTGGTATCCCTATGGGTACGAACTGTGCACCATTTGTCTCAGATTTATTTTTATTTTGCTATGAAAGAGATTTCATGTTGAGTCTTTCACCAGATACCCAGGCAGATGTTATTGAAGCCTTTAATGACACCTCTCGGTATCTGGATGACATATTGAACATTGACAACCCTTTCTTTCCAACTATGGTTAATAATATTTATCCTAAAGAACTTCAGCTTAACAAAGCTAATATATCTGATAATAACGCTTCTTTTCTTGATTTAGATCTCTCGATTGAAAATGGTGAAATAATTAGCAAAATCTATGACAAGAGAGATGATTTTAATTTTGACATTGTTAATTATCCCCACTTGGATGGGGATGTTCCCCGAGCAACTTCTTATGGGGTGTATATGTCTCAACTTATTCGTTTTTCAAGAGATTGTACTCGAGTTGAGGACTTTAATATTCGTAATCTTTGTATAACTAAAAAGCTACTCAATCAGAGTTACCGTTACCATAAACTTCGTAAAACATTTGCAAAATGTTATTATCGTAACCCTGATCTTCTTTTCAAATATAAAAGTAATTTAAGGACACTTCTGCGACAAGGACTATCACAACCTGACTTCTATGGTGATGTGATTTATAAACTGGTCATGATCACTTTCATACTATCCTTGTTAAACTTGTTAAAAAGTTTATCAAAAGAGGTTATGACCCTATCATTTTGCAACGTACTGCATGCTTGGTGATGGACCCTTTTACAGTTCGCCACTATGCTTTCCTCTTTAATTGTACGATGACCGGACAGGCTGTGGACCCTATGATGACGCCTACCTAAAGCCCAGTTTGATGTTTGTCTATGATCTTTCTTGTCGTGCCCTTAATGGTTTATTCTCTTACTGCTCTGGCTTCTGCCAAGTCATTGAGTAAATTCATTGTGGATTTCTAGGCTATTGTTTTTTTGTATTATATTTACACGAGCATATTTGTGTTTTACTTATATTGCCTATTGATGCTGCCGTGTTGGTTAGAGATTAGATCATGGCGGGGATTTCTTTATTTACACTGTCCTGTTTCAATGGGATGACAGTAGGGTAAGTGTGAGGTTTGTTGGTGCACACTAGAACCGGTTTAAACCCCCAGTGGCATACTTTGCCACTGACCGTTCCAAGGCGGTAGCCCTATTGTCAACACTTTTGTGTTTGTGATGTCGTTTGCATTTATTATTGCTTTTGCCTTCTTGTTTGTATGTTTGCGTGTTTGTTTCTGTGTTTTATGGTTGACTGTCCTCCTTGAATGCTACTTTCCCCGCCGATCTTTTTATATTTCTTTTTAACATCTTTAACAGAATACTACGTTTCATCTGCCGAATGTTGACGCATGTTAACATTCCGAATCCGGTATACATGCTACGACTAGCTCCCCTGCATTCACACCAAGTTACAATACAGGGAAGTCTATGCTTTCTGCGAGTACAGTGTAAAGCAAGTTTCGCAAGATACATTGATAACATTTCGAAATTATAAAGGAACAGATGGGTCATCTGTTATAACAGGCCGTCCAAGGTGTACCATTCCTATTCTAAAGGTATGTAAACTTTCCTAGGTCCTTGTTTGCACGTGCTGGCATGTACGCAAATGGTGTACTACTGCTACTGCATATGTATGGGGAATACTGTTCATCAAAAGCTGACCATTTGAATCCACAACGCTATAGGATGGACATACAACAAGCCGTTGTAATGAAACACTGGATTATTATTAACTGAATATCAATTTGATAAGTATACCAGGGTCTCATTACAACGGCTTGTTGTATCCTCATCCTTCTGCGTTGTGGATTGGATTGGAAATTCTCACCATCAGTTTGCACTATAGACTGCGTGTTCATTAGACAACCTGCTGTTAAAAATAATATTTAACTACCTTCTGTCAAAACATGTATTTCAGGATGCTCTGTCCTATTGCTTTAGCGGTATCTAGATTATACTTTTCTTTCAGCAGTCATATACTCAAACTACTTTGTAAATCAGTTGTTTTCTTTTAAGAACGATTTCCTACTCCCAAGACGTGAAGCAAAGACTGCTGTGCTAGTCTTTCAAACCTCTTTGCAACATTGCCTTTGTGTATACCCTGTGCTAACTTGCATGTCGTGTAACACCCGTTAGCTGCTGTATAGATCTGCCATCTTTATATAAAAACAACCTCCAAAATGGATGGGGTTCAACCAAATGCTTAATTTAGGCATGAGCAATGAGAACCATAGAGTACATGGCAGTATTTCAATATTATTTACGTTAAAATCAGAAAGAATACGTATATGGCTGAAATTGTGCCTTTTGTATCCAAAAGGTATGACGCAGTTGTATTCATTTTTATTTTTTTTCGTTTTTTTAATGTCAAATAAATTGTTCCATTTATCCAGCGAGAGCAGACGAGATACCATTTCTAAGTAAAGAAAGTAAGTGCACGCTTTTCATGTGTATCATTTGCGTATTGAAGGCACATTGTATATAAAGGATATTTTTCTTTTTTTAACAGTGGTGTACGTTTACAATTATACTATACATATTTTCAGTGTGAAGATGTGAAGATGAATTTAACAATAGTATATAATTCAAAGAATTCAAAGGAATCACGGGCTAATAATCACATATGTTTTTGCATATGTTAAATAAACTCGAAGAAATATAAAAAGATCCGACAGGGAAAGTAGCATTCAAGGAGGACAGTCAACCACAAAACACAGAAACAAACACGCAAACACACAAACAAGAAGGCAAAAGTAATAGTCAATGCAAACGACATCACAAACACAAAAGGGTTGACAATAGGGCTACCGCCTTGGAACGGTCAGTGGCAAAGTATGCCACTGGGGGTTTAAACCGGTTCTAGGGTGCACCAAACCTCACACTTACCCTACTGTCATCCCATTAAAACAGGACAGTGTAAATAAGGAAACTCCCGCCATGATCTAATCTCTAACCAACAAGGCAGCATCAATAGGCAATATAAGTAAAACACAAATATGCTCGTGTAAATATAATACAAAAACAATAGCCTAGAAAGCCACAATGAAGGTACTTAATGACTTGGCAGAAGCCAGAGCAACAAGAGAATAAACCATTAAGGGCACGACAAGAAAGATCATAGACAAACATCAAACGCCACCGTCCCATTGGGCTTTAGTTATAACCTTTTTGATAAACTTTCTAACAATTTTAACAAAGATAGTAGGACAGTGATCATGACCAAGCATCTTACGAAGTTTATAAATCACATCACCATAGAAGTCAGGTTGTGATAGTCCTTGTCGCGTAAGAGTCCTTAAATTGCTTCTATATTTGGAAAGAAGATCAGGGTTACGATAATAAAATGTTGGAAAGGTTATACGAAGTTTATGGTAACGGTAACCCTGATTGAGTAACTTTTTAGTTATACACATATATATCATGATTGTCTCTTACAATAGCTTTGAGACGTATATTATTTGCCAGGGTGAGTTTTCTTTAAAACTACGTTAACTTCTCTCAACTCAAAACCGAAATATCACTTCTTTCGGTTCTGTTAATTGGCATATATTTATTTGCAATAGTTTAATAAAAGAAATACTTCAATGGCATTTGAGTATGCAATTTGTGAGTTTGAGTTTAATCATTAAAATCGTTTACACATGTCTTCTATTATTGATTACAAATACATTATATTCATGCAATTATCATTTTAAGCTTTTTGTTTGTGTGTTCGCCCATTTTTTTCATATACACGAACATAATAAGAAAAGGTGAAACACCTTCAGCACCCTTTCATTTCAAAAGAAATTATTTTCTGATTAATATTCAAATTTTCGTAAATTTTATTTGCAGTTTGCAAGTTACTTCGGAACTTTTTGTCTGTACCTTAATACATCTTTATTTACATTTTTGAAAAATACTTTGTTTTGTTATAAATAAATATCCAAAAACCTTTTGTTTTATGCTTTATTTAAATCTTTTATTTATGCTTTATTTTTGTAGATGTTCTCCAAAAATGTCAAGATGTATAAACTTTATTTCTTCCAAAAACATTTCTTATGTACATTAATATAATAGAATGTTTAAAGAACATTTAATTCCCTTAAATTGCAATAAAACTGTATTTTAAATAGTCCAGTTTTCGGCGGTTTTGGTTAAAATTTCGATTTTCTGGTCCAAAAGAAATGGCATTTTCAAATCTCTGACCCTTTAGGACTGTCTCTTCTGTAGCTCATGACACCTTTACATTTAAAGAAATACTATAACGACTTCTGTTTCGCTATATTGTTTAATTTCCCCCCAAAATTTCAAGATTTATATATTTATTTATTCCAAATATTTGTTTTCATGAACATGTATATAACAGATAACATTAAAGACTTTCAATCTCCTTATATTGTAATGAGAATTATATTTTTTAAAAGGAATCCAGTTTTTAGTGATTTTCTGTTCAAATTTGCAACTTTTGTCCCAAAATATCCCAGTTTTTCCAAATCTCTGATCCTTTAGAATTTTACCTATATTTCAGGACATCTTTCGATGAATGAAAACACTTTAAACACGTCTATTTTGTTTAATTGGAAGTGTCAATAATTTTTTTAATAATTATTCCAAAAATCAGCGATTTGTATGCTTTTGTTGCTGATTTCCCCCCAGAATGGCAATCTGTATACATTTTGGTCATTTAAAATATTATTTTTATTTATATGAATATAATAGACAACTTTCAGAAGCTTCACCTCCCTAATATTGCGATGAAAATAATATTAAATAATTATTCCAGTTTTTACCGATTTTTGTTCAAAATTGCATGTTTTTGCCCAAAAATAATGTGTTAAGCTACCGTTTCAGAAAAACTATCCAGGCTATTTTTTTTTAATAAAAAGATATATCTTAAAGGTGGTAGCAATTAAAATTTGCCAGCTGAGTTGGTACCGAAAAGTTGAGTAACCCATGGTCTATATGGTGGCTTTGTATCCTTTGTAAAACAGCCTTCAAATTTTCATATCTTCTGTGTTTGTCATCCAGTTTTGATAACATCGCAAGGTCCTCGGATCGAACAATCTGGTTTGGGCCCGGTTGAGGCCATCAACATCAACCCGCCAACATGCAGTCAAATGTGCATACCAATCCAGAACATAATCGGAATGTCACAAATTCAAATGTTAGTACGATTTACCAAAATGCTGAACAAAATCATCTACATACTTTACTGCTTGCTGATAATCATATGAATAACAATGCAACACAAAATGCACACAGCATGACAGTTGGTGATTTATTACAGACGATACACAGAGTCTGGCAAGTTCCAACAGTGAGCTGAAAGCATTAACTGAAAATGCAACTTAGATTTTTTTTAAGATCGTTACCTCCATCAAAATACGTAAGTCTTAGCGACATCATGCCAGAACGGAAACAACAACCTGAGATGAGATACTCTCCACCTGTGAAGTAAAATTCTTTCCGACCTGTCAACCAAACTGTGCTCATAATTCCCCAGTGGCATCCAATGAGGCTCCTGGCAGTGGAGTATTCTCCCCTTAATCAGACAAATGCTCTGAAACAACAGAAATCCAGTAATGTCGTACCTAAACCAGGACCATTATTTCAAAGTACCCCTAGACATGTAACTGGCAGTAGAGACAGTCTGCTTCAGAATGGTAGCACATCTAGGCAGAGTTCTGGGTATTCTGGGAACCAGTCTGGTAGCTCTGAGATTGATGACGTTCTAAGAGAGAAAGCCAATCTTAAAGGACAACTAGAAATGCTAAGTATTGAAGCTCAAGCAACTCTTCAAGGAAAAGCAGAAATTCAGGCAAAATTTGCATCCTTGAAGCTAAAGTTTATGAGCCAGAAAGCTCACAAGAATGATACCGAAAAATATTTATATAAAGCAGATCTGGAAAACTTGAAGCATTTGAGAGTCTCAGTGGAACAGTCTGTGGGAGATGTACAGAGACAGTTAGAAGAAATATCTGAAGAGGGTAGAAACTACAGGAAGAACTAAATCAGACACAAGAATACTGAACTGAATCTCAAGTTGAAACGGATAAGGGATGAACTGAAATCAAAGGATATGACAATACAGGCACTGAAAAAAAAAGTTGCTGAGCTGTATGTCGTAGTGCAAGTTTCTATGCAGGCCAATATGGAGGTAGATAACGAGGCGAGATCAGCAAAAAGTGACTGGGTATCACTCCAAAGTACACGATATTGGTATCAGCAGCAGTTGAAGATTGCTACAAAAGCTCGTTTGGAGCTTCAAAGGGAACTGACGGTGCTACAAGCACAGTCTTTTTCCCATTCCAGTATCATAGATAGACTCAAAACAGAGAGCATAAAATTGCGACAGCAGTTATCAGAAATACAAAGTAAGGCACTTCGCGAGAAAGAAATGTTGGCAAAGCACTTGGAAGCCATCGAGAGTGACATGATGGATAGAGAAGCGACCTTTCAAGAGATTTAAATGGAGAAATCATTTATCAAGGAAACGTTTAACACGAAGATTCAGATTGCAGCGGATGAGAAGAGCAGGATATCGCTGCTGATGCAGATGATAACCGACCTGGAAAACCAGCTTGATAAAGCCCATGGGGACCTGAAGAAAAAACAGATTCAGATTGTTCTTTCTGGAAAACGAGAACTTTGCGTTGATGAAAAAGCTGAGTCTTTCACACGAGGTTATTACTGAAAAGGAAGGTGTTATTGAAGATCTGAAACACACTTTAATAGAGGTTGAGCCAAGGCTTCAAGCTTTCCAAAACAGCACGGTTAATAAGGATTCTGAGATACTGCAATTGAAAGCGGAGAAGGCAAAAACTGAAATTGCGCTAAAGGCAGCGCTTTAAGAAAATAATTCTGTAGATAAAGTCCAAGATGGGTTGAAATCAAATATGGGGAAATGGAAACAAGTTTTAAAATGATTAGACAGGAGTTAAACACAAAGTCTGCGGTGATGACGCAAATAAGATCAAAGAGTATGACGTCAGATTAACAAATAGAACACTTGAAAAAGGAGCTAGAAATGGAGAAGAGATCTTATGGAATGGCGAAACAAGAATTTGAAAATGGGTCCTAGTTTAATGCAGATGCACATTGAATAAATATATGCACTGAAATGCATTAATTATGATGGTTGTATTGGTAGTTGATTGACACCCATAATTCTTGCAGATTATCAACAGCTGTTATGTCTACAAAAAAATCTTAATTACGTAGTGCAGAAACAATAGGTCTAAATGGCTATGAATTGATCACCTGATAACTTTGGCGATGAGGAAAAACAAATTCCTACAACAGGTCAGGCTTAGATAAAAAGCCAAGTGTTGGTTAGAGATAAAAAGCCAACTGTTGAGTCATAACTAGACGGGTGTTTGAATGAATGAATGAATGAATGGTGTTTTACGGCACGTCGACACACAAATAGGTCATATTGTACGCAAAAAAAGATGAATCATGAAGGAATGAAGTAGTAATTAAAAATAATGTAAACGTATAAAGAATGAATGAATGAATGGTGTTTTACGGCACGTCGACACATACATAGGTCATATTGTGCGCAAAAACCGCGATAGATAAGATCAAACTATTAAAATAAGGGATGATATGGTAGTAATATAAACTATATATGTAAATCAACAAATGCCCGTCAATAGGTATATAAACAAGTAAATATATATAAGAACACATTATAATGATTTATATAGTCTGATTTCTTTGAGGAAATCTAAAACAAGACTAAAAATCTATAGTATCAAATAACTCTTTCATAGTATTAACATTGTAGTACCTTTGACGCATATGATAAAAGTCTACAAATTCCAACAAGATGTGTTTGACCGTTAACGGTGCAAAGCAGGGTATACATTCTGATAATTTTTCTCAGCTTGTAATAAATATGAATGAGTATAACGTGTATTCCCTATCCTGCACCGGGCATGGACAACTTCTTCACGACGAATGGGTCTACTAGAAGAAAGCCATTCTCCAAGTAAAGGTTTAATTGAATGGAGTCTATTGTTAACTGACAAATCCCAAGCGGCTTGCCAAGAGTTACGAATATATATGTTAATACAACTTTTAAAATCAGTAAAAGGTAATTTAGCATTATATATATATGTAAACCTAATGCTGCTTTAGCAGCACTATCAGCTCTATCATTACCACGTATTCCTACATGGCCTGGAAGCCAGCAGAAAATAATAACATTATCAACTATAAGAGAATTGTACTTTCTAAAAGCTGAAGCACAACTAAGTTATCAAGTTTCATGTTACCCATTGCTTGAAGAGATGAAAGGGAATCAGAAAAGATTACAAAATGGTATATCTACAAATAAGGGATGATATGGTAGCAACATAAACTATGTATATATGTAAATCAACAAATGACCGCCAACGGGCTTGTAAACAAGTAAATATATATAGGAAAATATTATATTGATTTATAAAGTCTGATTTCTTTAAGGAAACCTAAAACAAGATTAAAATCTATAGTATCAAATAACTCTTTCAAAGTATTAACTGTGTAGTATCTTTGTCGCATAGGATCAAAATCTATACATTCCAACAAGATATGTTTGACCGTTACGGTGCAAAACAGGGTATACATTCTGGCAACGGCTCACCTTGTAATAAATATGAATGAGTACAGCGTGTATGCCCTATCCTGACCCTGGCTAGGACAACTTCCTCTCGACGAATGGGTCTACTAGAAGGACGCCATTCTCCGAGTAACGGTTTAATGGAATGGAGTTTATTGTTCACCGACAAGTCCCAAGCGGCTTGCCAAGAGTTACGAATATATGTATATTTGTATATATGTGTGTTGTATAATGTACCTTCTAATTCTAGCCGTGAAGCGTTTATTGAGCATAATATTTTTGATCTCCTCACTGAGGACATATTTTACTTTGAAAATTTAACAGGTGGGAAATGTAATTTTCTGTTGTCTGGTGACTGGAATGCGCGGGTTGCCAACCGTACGGATTATCAGTGAAGTACTTCACTGGGATTATGTAGAAAATGAACGTTTTTTACTTAATGATTATATAGAAGATATACCTTTACCTAGAATATCTCAAGATAGTGTTGTAAATGAATATGGAATTCAGCTTTTAAATTTTTGTAAACAGACTGGCTTAAGAATTATGAATGGGAGGGTTGGTCAAGATAAAGGGGTAGGGAAATTTACATGTGTTAAGCAGAATGGAAGCAGTGTTGTTGACTATGTGCTGTGTAGGCATAACTTAATGAACTATTTTAGCAGTTTTTATATTGATGATCCAAATATTTTATCGGACCACTGTATATTGAATTTTGCAATTAGTTTAGGTAATTCAAAGGCAGACGAAACTGATGTTGAGATACTTCAGAAAATACCTGATGTGGATTATAAATATAAATAGGAAGATAGTAAAAAGGATCAGTATAAGGAATCGTTAGGTAGTACACATATAAGGGAGAGATTAAATGTTTTAATAGAAAATTTATCTCTTATAGATAACACATATGATATCGATTTAAACATAACGGAATTTAATACTACACTCGGAGACATTTGTAATCCATTATTTAGAAAAGAGACAGGTAAACAATCAAATGAAAATGGCTCATGTTTTGAAAAGAAGAATAAAGCATGGTATGATTCTTCATGCACGGAAAAACGAAATGAGTTTTATGAAAATTTAAATATGTATAGGCAAAACAAAAATGATGAAAGTAGGAGTAATATGGCGAAAAGTAGAAGTGAGTATAAGCAGCTTATACGCAACAAAAAATATAATTATGATAAAAAGCAAACCAATAAATTGGAACGTGCTCGTTTAGATAATGCGAAAGAGTATTGGAGGATGTTGAAAAATATATGTACCGAAAAAAAGTCTACTACATTGAGTGCCACAAAGTTCTCGGAATATTTTAAATCTATAAATGACCCGAGAGTGTATTTTTTCAACCTGATGAAGATGTGTTATATTTTAATGACAAATATATTCAAGGCGAATTACATATTATGTTTGAAGAATTAAATATTGAAATTTCTCTTCCAGAAATTATCAAAGCATGCACACAGATACGCACTGGTCGCAGTGGTGGGCCAGATCTGTTATTGAATGAATTTTTTAAATACGGCATTGACACATTAATACCTTATTTACATAAATTATTTAACTTATTGTTTTCATATGGGTATTTCCCGGAAAATTGGTCCGAGGGCTACATATTCCCACTGCATAAAAAGGGTGATATAAATACAGTTGAAAATTATAGAGGAATAACATTACTAAGTACGCTGGGTAAATTATTTACAAGAATTCTAAATACTAGATTAAATGAGTGGGCCGAAAAATATAACGTATATATTGAAGCACAGGCTGGTTTTCGCAAAAATATGGGAACTATTGATAATATTTTTGTATTGCATGGGCTGATAAATCATATTATTTGTGAAAATAAAAAACTATATTCGGTTTTTGATGACTTTACTAAGGCTTTTGACTATGTTGTTAGAGATATATTATGGTACAAATTATTGAAATATGGCGTCAGAGGGAAAATGATTGATATTGTTAAAGCTATGTATGAAAATGTAAAATCAAGAGTTAAGTATGAAAACCAACTAGGAGATGCATTTACATGCTATTTAGGGGGTACGTCAAGGAGAGAGTATTTCGCCATTTTTATTTTCGATGTATATTAACGACTTGGAAGAACATTTTGCTTTAAATGGGTATAATGGCATTGACACTGGAATGTTGAAAATATTTTTATTATTGTACGCGGATGATATTATCATCATGTCTGAAACGGAAAAAGGCTTACAGCAGGGTTTGGATTTGCTTTATGAATATTGTAATAGATGGAAATTAATGGTTAATGTAAATAAAACGAAGGTCATGATTTTTAGAAAAGGAGGCCGTTTGCCAAGGGGTTTAAACTTTAAGTATGGTGAAGTTGCTATTGATATTGTTAATACATTTGTTTATCTAGATGTTGTGTTTTCTACCGGAGGGTCGTTTGTAAAAACATTTAACACTCTAAGTGGGCAAGCATTAAAAGCCATATTCCAGTTAAAGAAATATACTTATAAATTTACAAATTTGTCAGTATCTCACATGTTGAGTCTATTTGATAAATTGATATTGCCTATATTGAACTATGGATGTGAGGTATGGGGGTTTGCGAAAGCAGATGAAATAGAGAGAACACATTTATCATTTTGTAAAAATTTATTAGGTGTAAAAATGCAGACGCAGAATAACTTTATTTATGGAGAACTAGGAAGACAGTCACTCATTATTTATAGAATTCATAGTATTATAAACATTTGGTTTAAGATTGTTGGGAGCAATGATACAAAGTACATAAACATTGTGTATAATATGATGTTAGATGATATGGCAAAATATCCTAACAAACAAAATTGGGCAAGTCAAGTTAAATATATTTTTGATAAACTTGGTTTTAATCATGTCTGGTTATTCCATGGCGTTGGAAATAAAATAGGTTTTATGTCAATTTTTAAACAACGATTAAAGGATACATTTATTCAAAGTTGGAATGAAGAATTAGCGAACTCAACCCGTGCTAGGACATACGTATTGTTTTCAGAATTTCGCTTTCAACCGTATTTAGAAAATGTAAATTTAAGAAAATTCAGATGTGCTTTAAGCAGATTACGAGTGTCATCTCACCGTCTTGAAGTAGAGACGGGGAGATGGCACAAACCACAAAAACTACCACTACATGAACGTAAATGTCAGTTATGTAACAATCTCGAGGATGAATTCCATTTCTTGTTTGAATGCACAATGTACAAAGAACTGCGTTTAAAATATATCAAACCATACTACTGGAAGCATCCAAATATTCTGAAGTTTACTGAACTCATGAACAATAACAATGTACGCATAGAAAGAAACCTTGCCATGTATGTTTTTGAAAGTTTTAAAATACGTAATGAATTATTGTATAATAATACATAAGATTCTCCTCGTCAGCTCAAATTCTAAAATCATATTTAGTTCATATTTCTATGTATATACCTACATTTGATAGGAGTATATGAATACTTCATTGCTATAACAAGTATACTTCAGTTGAACCATGCTTAATCACTTGATAATAGTTACTATGTATACTGTATCACCACCTATTGATATTTTGTATATTGTTAAATAAGCATTTGTGTACTCATGGGCCTATGGCCTTTTGTATGAAATAAACTATCTATGTGTTGATACAACTTTTAAAAACAGTATAAGGTAATTTGGTATTAGTTATATGTAAACCTAAAGCTGCCTTAGCAGCACTATCAGCTCTATCATTACCACGTATTCCTACATTATATTGAAAGTTTGATGAAGACATATCAGGAAATTAGAAAGTTATAGCCAACGTTAAGTTTCGTGAAGACAAAAATTAGTATTTAACCCATATAATGACCTTCAGTGTGTCCTTGATGTTTATATTTTAGTATGGTCATGTCGATGTTGTCAGGATGAGTATATATTGAAAGTTTGATGAAAAATATCATGAAATGTGAAAGTTATAACCAACGTTAAGTTTCCATGAAGAAAGAAATGAGTATTTAACTCATATAATGACTTTTAGTGTGACCTTGACCTTTATATTTAGTATGGTCATGTCGATGTTGTCATGATGAGTATATATTGAGATAGATAAAGAAATATCAAGAAATGAGAAAGGTATAACAACGTTAAGTTTTCGTGAAGAAAAAATGAGTAGTTAACCCATATAATGACCTTCAGTGTGACCTTGACCTTTATATTTTAGTATGGTCATGTTGATGTTGTCATGATGAGTATATATTGAAAGTTTGATGAAGAAATATCAAAGAATAAGAAAGTTATAGCCAGCGTTAAGTTTTCGTGACTGACGGACGGACTGACAGACGGACTGACGGACGACAAAATGATCCCTATGTATCGCATTTTCCTTCGAAAAGGCGTAACAACAGACGCTAAATGTGCTGTGGGTGGATGCGGTTTAGATTGTGTGACTTGTAAGGACTCCAAATAGTGTTTTCTTTTTATCTAACAAATCACAGACATGGGAAAAGTGCCATATTATTATTATGTAAAGTTTGGACAAAGTATATCTTCATATTTCCCTAAACACGTTGATAATAAATGAAACAATATAAGGATATTTAATAGGAGGCCCCGGGTTCAATCCTCCGTGGTGCCACTGCGTTTTGTCGGTGTGTTCTTGGGCAAGACACTTTCCCTCAGCCTCGTCCGTCGGATGAGGACGTAAACCGGGCGTTCCCGTGTATCGGTCTATCCTCCGAGCATGTTAAAGAACCATAGGAATCTATTCGATAATAAGAGTAGGGCACGGTTTCCGGATTCCTATGTATCCTTCCCCTCTCTCTGGGGCGGCTCTAAATAACCTATACCGTGTTGATGAGCCGTTAAACAACATTCAATTCAATTATTTTATAAATGCCTTTTTATTAATGATATTAATTGAAGATAAAAAAATAGGATTTTTATTATCTTAATATCGTGTTTGCTATCTATATGCATTTTTCCGCAATGCTACGGGATTTGCACAGGCATGCGCGTAAAAAATAAGCAAAAATAAGTTAAGTTAAGTTAAGTTATAGAGAGCAAAAAATAACAAACATGCTTTTAATTTTCTAATTTCGATTACATGATATGGTTAGATTATGCTTGTTGTATTCTTGCTTTGTGTTTCAAGCTTGTTGTATTCCTAGATGTAAACAGCGTGCTTGCCTAACTCAACTTATCTCTGATTGGATGATATTCTATTATCCCTGACTGGGTGATATTTCAGTATACCTACGGTTCTATGATGTTCCAATATTTGCGATTCTGCGATGTTTCAATATTCTCGATTCTGTGATGTTCCAGTATTCTCGATTCTGTGCTATTTCGGTATTCTTGATTATGATATTTCAGTATTCTTGATTTGATGATATCTCAGTATTCCTGCTTTGCTGTATTTGTGATTTGATGATATATCGATATCTCTGAATTGCTGTTATCTCAGTATTCTTGATTTGTTGCTATTTCAGTATTCATGAATTGATGATATCACGATATCTCTGATTGCTGTTATCTCACACTATTTTTGATTTGATGTTATCTCAGTATTCTTGATTTGATGATATTTCAGTATTCTTGATTTGATGATATCTCAGTATTCCTGCTTTGCTGTATTTGTGATTTGATGATATATCGATATCTCTGAGTTGCTGTTATCTCAGTATTCTTGATTTGTTGCTATTTCAGTATTCATGAATTGATGATATCACGATATCTCTGATTGCTGTTATCTCACACTATTTTTGATTTGATGTTATCTCAGTATTCTTGATTTGATGATATCTCGGTATTCTTGATTTGATGATATTTCGATATCTCTGATTTGCTGCTATTTCAGTATTCATGATTTGATTATATCTCTATATCTCTGATTTGCTGTTATTTCACTATTCTTGATTTGCTGTTATCTCAGTATTCTTGATTTGATGATATCTCGGTATTCTTAATTTGATAATATCTCGATATCTCTGATTGGCTACTATTTCAGTATTCATGATTTGCTGCTATTTCAGTATTCTTGATTTGATGCTGTTTCAGTATTCTTGATTCTGTGATGTCTCAGTATTGTTGATTTGATGCTATTTCAGCATCCCTGGTATTTCGATATCTCTGACTGGGTGATAGTTCAACATGTAGCTTCACAAACATTACCATAACCCCATTTTGATATATCTCTACCGAAAAATATGTAGAGACACATCTGAAGTTTGGCCTCTTGCTAGCATATCCTATGATAGAACATTTCTAGGACCCCGTTTGGTTTACCTCTACCGAAATTGAATGTAGAGATGCATCTGAAGTTTAGCAAGTCCCCTTTCGGTGAAATTTCCCCCAATCGTCTGAATCGAAATCTCCATATTCTGTCAAAATAACATTAACATCAAGCGTTCTGGTAGGAGTATTTTTGTGTTCTCAAATATTGACCAAGTTGTATTTTCGTTGTTTTCGGAATATCTTTGGCATGTTTTGTAGAACTCGGAGGAGCTGTTTGTTCAATACTATTTTCTACTATATCTTTCAATACTGTAATTTCTAATCTGGCTTTCCCCTTTGTAGGTGTTGTCTTTTCTTTTCCAAGGTGTACTACAATTGGCGACTTCGTTTCTTCTGTAACTTTCTTCATTTCTTTCTCTAGATAGTACCCAAAAACTGGAACATTGTTTTCTTCGTAGTACAAACATGGTATTGTTTTCTTTCTATACTGTACGCACTTTCTATACAAGTAGTCACCCTCTGATAGAGAAATACACCCCACTGCCTTTTTCACTTTTTCATCCCAATCCAACAAATATTCATTCAATTCCAAATACTCTTTTTCATTTTCTAGTATTGTTTTTCTTTTTTTGTTGCAAATAATTTCCTCTATCCTTGTTGGATTCCATCATATTGTTTTTCCACTCCATGTATTTTCTCTAGAAGAAAAGAATTCCACCAACACTTTGTCTAGTATGTAGAAATGCGAGCCGTCGTAATCAACTGTAATTCTAAGTTCTTCTACTCTTTTGCAAATTCTCTTCATCCCCTCAGTAGCGCAAACTGTGTGATAACCGGAATCGTTTTTCAAATAGCAAATATTTTAATCGTATTTTTTCCTGGTATCACTTGCCAATCCCACCAAATAGTATTTTCCAAAAGGTATACGACTAACATATTCTATACTAGCAGGAACATCATAATGCAACTGTTCTACTCGTTTTCTAATATTTTCTTCCTATTTTTCTCACAGGCTTTTTCCAAATCACACAACTGCTTTTCTTTTTCTTCCCACACTTTTTCCTGCACATTACCCATTTTTCATTTTCCTCTTCTTCAAATATCTGTGCAATTAATTTTTCTCTTTTCTTGGTGGAGTTCATCAATAGTTTTCTATCTGTTTCTTGTTGAAGAATTTGACAAGGAGGCTTCTCATCACCTATTCTATTCTTCCCCTATCTCTTCCATATCCACTCTATACCATTTGTTGGTGCGAGGTAGTCTGTTGGTTCTATTTTCGTTGTTCTAACCTTGGTAGGATTTTGATCACAAAGGATTGTTTTCGTATCTTTTTCTTTGGTGTAGCATTCTAGCGGAGCAAATATAAATTTTCCATTTTCGTATTGCAGTATATCAAGCACGAATATTGGGGGCAACAACGAAAGCCAAATTCTGACACAGCATACTTCTTTGCTTTTTTCCATGATACCTTTGGTGAGAATGAAGTTCCTACAATTCTACGAATGTTGCTATTGTTTGTACAATATTTTTTGCAGCACCTGTTTTTCCTTCGGTTAACAGCACCTTTCCTTGTTTTGCTTGAACATCATTTTGTCCTAGATACCCAAATACATATATATCATCGATGAATGCATTTTCTATCCCTGGGATAGATTGCAGTTTGGTTTTTCCATTATTCCCCTTAGTGTAGTCTACCTTTGAAATATCTGATACCAGGTTATTGTCGTAGGCATTTTCTTTTGCTATATAGTATCCTAGATATCTACTCGAACGAATCCCCAAATTGCTGCCATCTATCTCCATGTTTCTTTCTTTGGTAGTTTTTTCTGAGTTCATTGTATATATAATATAGGTTTAAATTAAATTTCTATTTTCGGTGAAAATATATGAGATTATCTGTATTTATTTGCAACAAAAACTTTGTTCACCCAATCCAGTATTTCATGATTATCTTTTTCGGCTATGGATCCAAGTTTTTCCAACTGTATAGATATCTGCCATTTCATACAGATTTTCCTTTTTCTGTATACCATGTTTTACTTTTGTCCAACGATCCGCGAATCTATTTCGTAATTCATCCTTAATATCTTCTGTACTATCTTCGGTGTCATTTTGATCTGTACTATCATCTGACATTTCTTGTGTATCGTCGATGTCATTTTGGTCTTCTTTTTGGTCTTTCTTGGTTTTCAATATTTCACCCAATCCGTGTAATTGTTTTTGTAATTCTTTGACATTTCTCCCCCACCTCATCCCTGCTGCTATTTTTGCTCTCAGTGTCCTACTTTCTGGAGAAAGAACTTTTTTCTTTCTTTGGGCTAATAGGATTTTCAATTTGTCTTGCAATTCTTTGATATCTTTCCCCCATCTTTTTCCTACTGCTATGCTTGCTCGTATTTTTCTCATTTCACTCATATATAACATAGTCAGATTATTATTGGTGCTTGTAGCATTATTCTTGTAGTATGTCTCATTTATTGTCAGGTGAAAATATTTTGTCTAACTCACTTGCTTCCTGCTTACCTTTACTCGTTCAATATTGCAAAATGTAGAAATACTCCTGCTAGAAGACCTGGTGTTGATGCCGTTTTGGGTCGTGTGATTGGGAAATTTCGCCGAAAGTAGATTCGCCCAAAAATCGGAAAATAAAATAATTGAGCTCTTGTAAAAGTACACAAGTTGGAAATATTGCTATTCATAAAGATTTACTCCCTTTGTTACCTAAAAAGTGGTTAACACTTCCTGGTTATAAATATTGCGGTCCGGGTAATCAGCTTGATAGTGGAGAACCATCAAATGAATTAGAAGCTATTTGCAAAGATCATGATTTCTGTTATGAAGAAAGTCCCAGTAATAAATAAATGTGTGAAAAAACATGTTAGTAAATCTACTTGGGTTATTCCAGTTCCGAATAAAACTGGTATAGAAATTACTAAAGCTTTCCGTTATATTATAAGTAAAGGAAGACAATGTAAATTGCTCTGGGTTGACTAGTGATAAGAAAAATTAAGGAAAAGTTATTTCAACTTGTATGGAAAGATGAAAATTAATAAAGCTTTGTCAAAGTTTAAAATAGGAGACGAGGTTAGAATTAGCAAATACGTTTGAGAAAGGGTATACGCCAAACAGAAGAAATATTTGTTATTGATGAAATTCAATATACAATTTTTGTGACATGCAAAATAAAAGATTTGAACAACCAAAACATTCATGGAAGCTTCTATGAATTGGAAATGTTAAAAGCTGATCAAGAAATATTCAGAATTGAAAAGGTTATACGACGTGATAATAAAAAGAAACAAGCATTAGTTAAATGGAAAGGTTACAATGAGGATTTTAATAGTTGGGTACCGTTCAATGACATCTAGACATCAAGCAATAACAAGCGCGTTCACAAAATATGCTGTTCAATCGCATTTCGGTTCTTTCTAAGGTTGCCTCGGCATTGAACTTTGATTTACCATACTTTGTTCGTCTCATTTCTATCCCAGGTTGTTGTTCCGGCTAACCACATTTAACCAGGCGCGTGTTCAGTAGCGAGTGGTTTCTTTCTGAGGTTACCTTAGCATTTCATTTCCCTTTTAGGTTACATGAGCGTTTACAATTCATTTCTCTCCGAGGTTGCCTTAGCATTTCATTTCCTTTTTAGGTTACCATGTCACATGGCCGGTTATAATATAAACGTTTATTTTTAGATCATGTCATGTGATCGTTTATGATGTAAACGTTAATTTTTAGATCTTTTGGAATTCTATTTTGTTTATTTTTAGACCATGTCATGTGACCTTTTATGATATAAACGTTTAATTTTAGATCTTTTGGAATTCTATATTGTTTATTTTTAGACCATGTTATGCGACCGTTTATGATATAAACGTTTATTTATAGATCTTCTGGAATTCTATATTGTTTATTTTTAGACCATGTCATGTGAACGTTTATGATATAAACGTTTATTTTTAGATTAGATTTTCTACAGCGAGAACTAAAATTGCACAGCGTGTTTCTATGCTTAATAAACATATGTCTTGATGGTGTATATATACTATACTCGCAACATCACAACTTGCTACGGAGTTGTACAACTAGCATATTTACGATAATCGAGTAATTATAAATAATAATATAATATATTTATTTTATGACAAATCACATCAAAAGCATAAAGACCAAGCAATATAGTTTACTATACAAAATTACGAACATATTATATAATTAACACAAAACAATAATTTTTTTGTACTTTTTGCAAATTTTCTATATATATACAGAAAACTCTTGGCAGTATAGCATGAATATTTCAGAAACCTTGTGAAATTCTCCTCGATTGATAAAAAAAGAAGCCAATTTAAAAAGCTATATTTGGAGTTCGCTAATTTGTAATAATTAACATTTCAGTAATAGCTCATCCAGTTTTGTCGCTGCCTTTGCAATCGGGAGGTTGTTGGTTTAGTCCCGTAGATTTTATACACATTGTACTACAAGCTCCCTTGCTTGAAATTCAGCATATTAAGGGTTGTGCTTGGACTGGTCGGCTCGTTTTCGGTAATTTGACTGGGTATAGTAGGGGTATCATGGCATGTGTCTTTTTTTTCTTTTCATAATGTGTCTATGGCTGGTATTCAAGCGTGCAGCACTTAAACAAATGGCACTGAGCTCATGTAGACACCGTCGTGATGACTGAAGATTGTTAAAAGCGACGTTCTTTGCTCATGGGACTTGTTTGACTCATTGCAATTGATCATTGTAAGGTTCATGGAGGATGGCCTCGGTTCATGAAAGATGGCCTCGGTTTATGGAGGCTGACCTCGGTTAGAGGATGACCTCGGTTCGTGGAGGATTGACTCGGTTCATGAAGGATGGTCTCGGTTTATGGAGGATGGCCTCGGTTTATGGGGTTGTCCTCGAATTATGGAGGTTGACGTCGGTTCCTGAAGGCTGGCCTCGGTTCCTGAAGGCTGACCTCGGTTCATGGCGGATGTCCTTGGTTAATGGAGGATGGCCTCGGTTCATGGAGGATGGCTTCGGTTCATGGAGGATGACCTCGATTTCCGGAGGCTGACCTCGCTTCCTGGAGGCTTGCCTCGGTTCATAGAGGAAGGCCTCCATTTATGGAGGATGGCCTCGATTCATGGAGGATGCTCTCTATTTATGGAGCATGTCCTCACATTCATGGAGGATGGCCTAAATATTTAGGTAATGAGTTCGACAACACTGGAGTAGCATACTTGATTGTTTTCTTCATATCTAGCTGATCTTATAAATCTGCAATCCGGAAAAAACGTGTCCAAGTTGGTCAGTCCTGTTGATTGCAGTGGATGTTAATGCTCGCCTTGCACGTGGTAATGGTTCCTCTGCTATCCACACTGGCCGTAGAAAAGGTAGCTACCCGCGTCCACGGCCAATGTGTACTGCAGGGTTGTTTCCAACGTCGATGGTCCATGGTGAGTCGCTGCAGCCGTCGTAGTTTACAGCTTGTCATGTGCGGGAACTCGCAGTGACCCAACGTCGAAGTTGCAGTAGAAGTTTAAATGTCCCTCTTTAGTGCAACTTTAAAGGCGGGTTAAAAACATTAAGGCAAATTAATGCTGGACCTCCACGTGGTTTGTGATGATTCCAGACAGCGGCTTGCCTTGTCGGGCCACATGGTTCCTAACTGCCTGTTCGATTGTCCTGGGATGACGTCATATAGAGTCATTGATTGTCTGAACTGGAATAGTTTGGTATCACCATAACAGCTGTTGCCGTATACGATGATTATAATTTGTTCAAGAGTTATGAAGACTTTGTATTTGCATTTAGCACGCATCTGAGTACTGTAGAAATTATGTGCACTTTCATGAAATACAGTTGTCGTATAAATTAAACCAAGTCTTTCCAGGGGCATAGCATGGCCTGTTTTCAATATACTTCTAAAACGAGGTGCGAAGCTTAAATTTGTAATTTCCACGCTTACCCCGCTCGCCCCTCTTATTTTTATTGCATTTTTCAACTTTGATGGCTTTTTATTTTTTATTTTCCCCAAGATATATATATATATATTCTTTAATTCCTCTTTTACAGAGATTACAACAATTATAGGTACATATGGAATACAGTAGTAAGTGCATGTCATATGATGAGAACAAAATAATAGTAAATAATCGAATAAAAACAGGTGAAGATTTTCTATCAGTGATTCATACCTGGAGAATTTGTTTGCGATTTTTGGATACATTTATGATTATATATATACATAAAAACAAAAGAAAACATAAGCAATGTGTGTTAAATACTTGTAGAAATTGCGTAGAAATTGCGTCAATCGTTTGAAACACCTTTCCTTGACACGAAAGGCGAGTCCACGAGGCTCAATGAGTGTATGATTTAAATACAAATAGTATACGTTATGTCTTTAGCCGAAAGGACCGAAAATTATCGAAATGTATTCAATGATCAGTATACTACTATATAGCTATCTATACTCAGTTGAAAAAGAAAGTGGATACTGAATTTTGTTTAGATTTAATTGTATAAAGCTTTCTTAGAATTAAATTCACAAATTCCAAAATGAATATGCCATGTGTGGTACCAAAGTTTTTATCATGCCATTGCCAATATCATGTTGTCATTTGTTTTTCAATAGGTCGAATCATAAAGGGACTGTCTTAATAAAGAGGATAGGGTGTAAAGTAAAATTTTCAAAGTGTCCAGTTTCCTTTGCAACTGAGTATAATATACAACCGCGATTTTCTCTACTGTTGATATTACTATTGTTAGGGTCTTTCTGAATTCTAATACTACTACTGCTATAGGTTCCTCTAAGACAAATGCACATACCTATTTAAATTTGAATTAATAAGGACAGTAGAGATGTGCTACCTAAACAGTTTTGAAATAGTTCTTTTGTCAGAAGTTCGAGCACGCGAAATATCGTTCGACACATATTAATCACAGAAACGGCGAATTCATTTATTTTGTCTATAAAACGGATGCATTCGACGGTAAAATGTTTAGGTAAGTATTTCGTTAGGCTATTGCAAAGTATGCAAAGTATGCATCTAAAAGACAAGAAGTTAGACGTTGCGCATGCTACCCATAAACGAGCAATTTTGAATTTATTATAGAGGCTACAAACAGAGACGGGAACCTTCCAGATTAAGGCTGGTGCTACTGAATTATGTAGATTTATGAATCGCGTAAAATCATCATCACTTGATATTCTGTCGACCCATTTTGAAGTATAAAATGCTTTAACAGCGTTATTAACAATTATTTTCTTAACTGAGATGGAAATTGTGCATTCGATAAGAAAGACAATAAGTAATCAAATAACTTATACTTAACGGGTATCTCACATATGTCAGGATTAACCCATACTGATTTGTACATCCCTGCAGCATGAACAAGGTTAGTCTCAAACAGATATCTGTTTGCACAGTAAATTTGTCAGGTAGTGTAAACAATTTCTGTAAAAAGCTTAGTTTTCGTTTATCAGTATCGGATATAAGTGGTAACCATCTAAGCATGGAAAGAGCCATGTCGTGCGCCGTGCCCAAAGGGAACTTTTGAATTACTTTTGCTGACAACCGTTTCACTTTTTCAAGCTTAAGCTAATCTTTGACAGACATCTTATGCCAAAGCCCGCACCATACATCAACGTTGGAAAAGTAATTTTCTTCCCTCTACTATCGAAGAAACAATTTAGTGGATTAATTGTTCCTCTATGTGGATTCAGTGACAAAATCTAAAACAGAGAAGCACGTCCTTTATCACAGCGGCCTGTCTATAGCAGTGTCGCATTGAAGTGAAGCATTATTGAAGAAGGCTTGCTTTAAATCCATATTACCAAACGTTACTGGACTTATAATCACCATCTAAGAAAATAAAAGCATGCACTTGACATTTGAAGGGATTAAATGAAAATCTCCATTTCTGAGAATACACTTTAACAATAGTTAATTTTTTCTTAAGCTGTATAGGTTTGGAGCTAGGAGTTGCAAGTCGTCGGCCAGAGTGGAGTTTCCACAATTTATTAAACCAATATAAGAACCAAGTGATGAACATTGTAATTCTTCTAGAATGTCGTTTATGTAAACAAGATAGAGCCAACTGGAGAGAATCCCACCCTGACGGACTCCTTGCATCACTGAGAAGAGCTCTGATTATATACCATTAACCATTACACAGCTAAACATAGTTCTGTAAGTATCAATTAGAGTGGCTAAGAGTTTTCCGCCGATACCGAATTTTCTCTCATTTTACTAAATAAGCGATCGTGCCATACGCTATCGTACGCATTAGATGCGTCTAGAATAGCTGCGTAAGTGTTACTGTTGTGCTCTTTATTATGCAGAACTGTTTCTTGCATAATAAACGAAACTGTTATTGAGCCGAGAAGTTCTTGATAGCCGTTATGTTGTTTATTAGGAAACGGAATGCATTTAAGATGACTCCTTGTGCTTAATCTTCCCTTAACTACAGCTTCAAAAATATTGTAGGGAACTGACAATATATAGAGTAACAGGTATGTAACTATCGGGACGATATGTTGGCTTTCCTTCTTTGAGAATAGGTATTATTATTCCAACCCGGAAGCTATACGGGGAATATTTGTGTTCAATCATTTTATCAAATAACAATTTAAGGTGCTATAAAATGCTACTACCGCCGTGTATAATGTGCTCGTTTACTACGTTATCTGTCGATGGTGCTTTCGAACTTTTAATTTTGTTCTTACGATGCTTTGTAACTCCTCTAAATTAATAGGACAGCTTAGTTCTGGGTTGTCATTAGCATGATCGGACTTCACATAGTCGTTCACTTCTCTTTCTACTTTACATTTAAACTCGTCGTCATAATCACTGTTTGGTGGAATTAATAAAGATGCATAATAGTTTCTAAATACCGTAGTTATACTTTCTGGGTCGCTTTTTAACTCTTTACTACTTCGGTCGTATATTTATACTATTGTTTCGTTTTTTCCCCTTCTGCATGTGTTAACAAGTTGCCAGAATAGCTTGAAATCACAATCTGCTGCATTATTAAGATCGTCATAATATTTTCTTTCTACATTTAATATCGTTTGATATTGAACCTTTTTTTGCGGCTTTGTAATACCGATATGATTCATGTTCATTTCCGTGTGGTTTTCCGTTACGTATCCATTCGGCTTTTTCCGTTGTAACGTATGCGCCATTTTTACCTCGGGAGTCCAGTAAGGTTTTGAGTGTTTATTAAATTTAGAAACTTTTAAGGTACCTTAAGCAAAATAGGCCAGTCTGTCCATTGCGTGTGCTTGCCCCTATGGTTTCATCGCAAAAATGAAGATTTGGAGCCTTACTTTGACTGTATGACCACAACGTATTTTGAATCGAGTGAGGACATACGTTCAGGCTGTTTTCTCAGCACATAATACACCGTGGCTGTTGCTTTTAGCAATAAAACAAAGCAATTTTGGTACAAGTCAAATGCTGAAAGTCCTGGTCGTGTATTTTGAGGAATTCTATGCGAAAGAAATGCATTTTCTGTTTTGTATGACTGACGGTATATCCACCAGGGACCGGTATAGATTTTCCGTCAAAACGCTGAATGTGTTAATGGTATTCTCCCCGAAACTGGTCACTATTATATATATATCCTCTGAAATGCAATGGATGCGGTTTGTTCACAAACAAACTAAAACACGAGATCAAAATACATGTACAAAGTCATATTTAGAAATCACATATATACATGGCGGCTGTTATAATCAAATATCTTCTCTTTTTTCCCCGTATATTTTCATAATATAATTCATAGAGGACAACACACTTTTACTATAGTAGTATTGTAAGTAAATAAACGATAATATGAAATTAAATGGAATAATCTTATAATTAAATTGAATATAATCGTATAACTTATCGATAATATAGGTCATTTTTAAAAAAACAATCGTTCGAGTAAGTTGTAGAGCTCCTTAATTTACCTCTTTAAAGTAAAACGGACAAGCGATGCGTGAATTTCGAGACCGGATTTCGTATGTCTGTAATAATATTGTTTAACATATAGCTTACGTAATTGTTCGTACAAAGGACAAATTAAAATAAAATGATATTCATCTTCTAAGACGGTACTATTACACAATGTACAATATCTTTGATTTCTGTCAGTTCTATTTTGTGAATATCTGCCAGTTTCAATTCTAAGTCTGTGGGAGGATAATCTTATCCTCGACATGGCAGTTCTTAATTTCAATGGCAATATATCTAGATACACTTCATATGAGAATGAGGTTTTAAAATGTCTATACAAACATAAAACTCGATTATTTTCAACATCAGTGTTCCATTTTTGAACAAAACAATCTATTAGAATTGTTTAATCAACAAATGAAAAGATTTCATATCAATACAAGTTGGGTCATTCCAAACATAATTATAGCCACAATAAATTAGAATGGTTTTAACATTGCTGGATAGATTCTGTATTTCCTCCAAGGTACAAGAGAGTATATACATATAATTATAGCATATACCACAATTACAAAATTTAACATAAACAAAAGACAACATATTATGTGATGTACATATATAGGACAAAAAATATATATCAAGCAATACATGTCGCATTACCAAATATTTTACAATCGGACTCAATTAGTTATGAGGATAGAGTTTTAATAATAGTATTTAAACAAACCATATATTGTCATGTATTACGATATGCATGACTCTTGCCGAAACGAAACACAAGATGACACAATGGTACAATATATTCAGTTTATATATATATGTATAAGGGTGAGAAAAAAAATAAAATATATATGATTGCACATCTATCCTACTAACAATAATACAGAGTTTTAAAACGTAGCGTGAACCACTATTGAAAGTAATGTTTCCATTTCTAATGTTTACAATTTGAAATCTCAAATATTTATACAGATATGTATCTATAGAAAGGAGATAAATAGCATTCCCAACAGCCAATCCAACATCCTAATAATGTCAGCTGCCTGTTGGCTTTAACAAAACACTTAAGCATAATAGCATGCCCTTGCCGAAACGAAACACAGGGTAACAACTATAAGACAGTATAAAATGATTGTCAGGATCTAAAAGATAAATATTCGTGTACTTCCCTTTTTAGAGATGCCTTACCGAAAACGAAATGTAAGGACTCATTGCGACAGATAGGTTTTCTTAGTCAGGCATATTATTACTTAGTTTTTTACACTGCACTTTGTAAATATATTCAAACTACTTGTCTATGAGCATACATCGCTATTTAAATGATGTTTATAAGTTAAAATCAAAATAGATTTATGTCAAAACATATTACATAAGCATAGGTAATCAGAGAATAACATATCGAAAAGTATACCCAATCAAATATTACTCTTAACCTATTTTACTTTTTAAATTTACATATTTGCATTTTTTTAATTTTTTTTTTTATTATTTCTTTTTTTTAATAGAGAACATTGTTCTTGTTATATGACTGGTTTAACATCTGTATGCCTCGCCACGAAAGTGGTGCGGGCATATATTGTTACTCTTGTCACATCCGTACATCACGTCCGTACGTCCGTCCGTCCGTACATCCGTACGTCCAGTTTTTACATTCAAGTTTTTTATTAAGTCAATTTTTCAGATACCAAAAGCCGTACAGTTTTCAAACTTCATAAAACTTACATCTATATGGCAGCAATATGTTCCTACCCGTATCAGGTCAATATAGATGACCTTGACCTACTTCTTACACTTGTTAATTTACATCAAAGTTTTTCATTCAAGTTTTTTACATCAAATGTTTTTTGTTAAGTCCATTTCTCCAACATCAGATGCCTTAGAGCTTTCAAACTTTACAAATGTTGATAACTACATGACAGCGATATTTTCCAATGAAAAGGGGGTCAATATAAATGACCTTGGCCTACTTTTTACACTTTGTTAATTTACATTGAAGTTTTACATTCAAGTTTTTGTATTAACTCAGCTTCTCAGATACCAAAAGCCATACAGTTTCCAAACTTCATACACACTTACATCTGTATGACAGCAATATGTTCTTACCTAAATCAGGTCAATATAAATGACATTGACCTACTTTGTACACTTTGTTAATTTACATGAAAGTTTTTCATTCAAGTTTTTTTTATATCAATTGTTTTTGTTAAGTCCATTTCTCCAACACCAGATGCCTTAGAGCTTTCAAACTTTACACATGTTGATAACTACGTGACAGCGATATGTTCCAATGAAAAGTGGGTCAATATGAATTACCTTGACCTACCTTTGGCACTTTGTTGATTTACATTGATGTTTTACATTCAAGTTTTTTTATTAACTCAGTTTCTCGGATACCAAAAGCCATACAGTTTCCAAACTTCATACACACTTACATTTCTGTATCACGGCAATATGTTCCTACCCAAATCAGGTCAATGTAAATGACCTTGACCTACTTTTTACACTTTGTTAATTTACATAAAAATGTTCAAATGGTGACCCCGGAGTCAAATTTGGCCCCGTCCCAGGCGTCAAAGTTTTACATAGGAAAAATAAATAAAATCTTCTTCTCTGAAACTACCACAGCCAGAGGTTTAACATTTTGCAGTTACTATAAGCTTATGTTCTTTTACCAAAAGAGTATGATAATGGACCTTTGGAAACGGCCTAAAACGACACATAGGAAATTGCAGTCTCGGTTTGATTGAGACAGTTCATGAGCGGTAGTGAAATATGCTAGCTACCGCTCACGCCCTCAAGCCCCGGGTTGAGCAGAACTCAATATTAATAAAATCAATAGTACGAGCTTTTAACCATCCTGAAGATGGCATGCATATGGCGGTGGACATGGAGATTTATCTCCCCCATGTCGTACGGCGTATGATCCCAGTATCTAATAAAATATATGCCCCGAAGTTTGTTTAAATGGTGACACTGGGGTCACATTTGGCCCCGCCCCAGGGGTCACATGTTTTACATAGACTTGTATAGGGAACACTTTAAAAAAAATCTTCTTCTCTGAAACTTTAAGAGCCAGAGGTTTAATGTTTTGCATTTGCTATAAGCTTATGGTCCTCTACCAGGTTTGTTCAAATGGGACCCTGGGGTCAAATTCGACCCCATCCCGAGCGTCACAGTTAGTAAAAAAATTGAAAAATCTTCTCTGAAACTACAAGTGTCAGAGGTTTAATATTTTGCATTTACTATCAGCTTATGGTCCTTTACCAAGTTTATTCAAATGGTGACCCTGGGGTCACATTTGACACTGCCCCAGTGGTCACATGTTTTACATAAACTTGTAGAGGGAAACACTTAAAAAATATTCTCTGAAACCACAAGGCACACAACTTTCATATATTACATGTAGCCCTGGGGTCACATTTGGCCCTGCCCCAAGGGTTACACTCTAGCACCTTCATTTTGTATTTGATCTTTACCAAACAGAGGCCACATTTCTTGATCAATCTTAACCAAACTTGCACAGATTGGATATGACCGTAAGATTTCGAAGAAGTTCGATAATGGGCCAGTACTCAGGCGATCGATTTAGGGCCATCTTGGCCCTCTTGTTTATTAAGTCAATTACTCACTTACCAAAAGCCTTACAGTATTTCAAACTTCATACACACTTACATCTATATGGCACCATTATGTTCCTATCCAATCAGGTCCATATAACTTGCCTTTTAATATTACACTCAGGGCTCAAATTTAAGCTGTTTTACTTGCATTTTGACAGTAGTTTTTTTAAAATGCCTGTAAACTTTTGATGCACTGGAAATATTATGCAAGTGTTTATCAGCCTTTTAGTTTAGAATATTGCTAAAAAGTAAAACTATTTAGGCATGAAATAGTTTATAGGCATAAATGACCAGTCAAAATGATAAGAAAAAGAGCTGTTGTTTATTGTTTTCTAGAGTTAGCTATAATTTACCAGTTCAGTTTTAATCAACTGGCGTCCAGTTGGAAAAAATGCTAAATTCGAGCACTGTCACTTGACATTGTGTTACTCCATTTTGTAAGCAACCGATAACTCTTTAGCGGGGCATTCGAATCCCCTGAACACATTTTCCAGTTTATAATATAATCTATAAATTTGCACAATTTTAATAATTGAATATTACTGACTCTGTTAAACATTCCCCAAATTTAATTACATTTGGACGCTAATAATAATAGTTTTAACCAATGTTTGTCTTAGTTCGTGGAAATGGCTGCATTGTAATACATAGTGGAATTCATCTCCTATCTCATCATTATTGCACATTATACATTTTTGTTCATTTTGGGGTTTACTTGTCCACCTACCTACCTCAATTGGAAGTCTATGGTTTCTAATTCTAAAAGCAGTAAATAGTTTACAGAAATAATTTGATAAATAGTAGAAACAATTATCATTTCAAATTTATTTTTGAAAAGCCTATAGTTGGTACTACCAGAGTCTTAATTGGTAATGCTGTTCCATAGTTGTAAGTATTGATCATATGATTTTTGCTTAAATGCTTCTGGAAACCATTTTCTATTAATATTTTGTTGATTTTCCCATATGTTACCAAAATCATTTGAGTAAATTACATGTTTCATATGTGAAATCACTTTGACTTTAGTTTTCCTTGTTTATGCATTCATTGTATGATTAAATGTAAGTTTCTTGACAGTTTATTAGTACCTGTGTCTGAAAGTTTGCTACAAAAATATATTAATCTGTTTTTATATCCACTACCAGTGGCATTATACCAAGTTCTCCATATATCATATGAGATGATGTTGATTTTTTTTAAAAATTTAAAATAAGTTAAGGAAATTTTATCTGGACTCTTTCAATTATGTCAACATTTTCTATTCCCCATAGTTCACATCTATATAAGAGTATAGGTTTTATAGTTTTGTTAAATAAGTCTTCTTGAAGGTCTAATGTTAATTGTAATGCCCTAATTGTAAAGAGAACATAACCGTGTTTGCCTTTTCTGCAATATGTTGTTTTGGCTTTAATATAACTTCCTGTTCTCGATAGAAAAATGCCAAGATATTTATAATTCATTCATTATTTCTATATTATTTCGTTTGTATTTGAATTCTTGATTATATTTTCTACATCTAGTTCCAAAAATGACAACTTTAATTTTGTCTACATTAACGTTTTGATTCCATATATCACAATATTCTTCAAAAATAAGTAAGTTTTGTTTAACGTCTTCAGCATTGCTGCTTATAAGTACCGTGTCGTCAGCATATAAGATGGTAAAAAGCTTGAAATATAAGTAAATATCATTATTCCATATATTACAGTCTATACCATTTGCATTTTTGTTCAACAACATGTATTCTAAATCGTTTAAATAAATTGAAAATAACAGTGGAGATAGAGGTTCTCCTTGTCTTACACGTGTGTTGCATGGAAATAAAGCAGAAGTTCATCCATAGCTTTTATTTTTGATTTAATGTCACTATACACGTTTTATATTAACTTAAAGCATTAACCTCTTATGTTACATTTTAGCAGTTTTATTCGTAATCCCTGTCTCCATACGGAATCAAACGCTTGTTTAATGTCTATGAAGGTACATTTACTATTTTTTTAAGGCTTTGCAATACAAACAGATTATCAAATGTAGAATGATTTTTTTCTATATCCAGCCTGACAGTTATTTATGATCATATTCATCAGCAAAGTGTTTGAGTCTATTATTTATTATTGCTGTAAATAATTTTCCAAGACAGCTTAGTAATGTTATGGGTCGGTAATACTCAGGTGACATTATATCTCCTTCATTTTCATAAATTGTCAATATATTACCCATATTCAAATTAGTTGGAATAATGCCATTATTAAATATAGTATTGAATCATTTTTGTATATATTGGTAACATGATATTTACTGTACACATTATTTGTTTATTTATTATATTGTCCATGCCTGGCCTTTTATTATTTTTTAGAGTTCTAACCGTTTGCAATATTTCATCTTCAGTAGTTTCTTTATTTAAAATGTCCATGTATATATCTCCAATTAAGTCATTTGTGAGTGAACTGCTATCGACGTTTTCTCTATTTTCTTCATCGGTACTTTGATTTACCTTTTTAATGAAGTTGTATAAATCTTATAGTCTTGCTTGTATTTTTTCTTCCCTTTATTTATAGAATTTATGATTTTCCGATATTCCTTTGATTTGTTCGATTTTAATTGTTTTAATCTTTCAATTTTATCGTTATTATATATTCTCACAGAATTGGATTGTATTTTTATATTTTTTGCTAATTCTTTTTAATGTACTTTGTTATGATCATATTTATTTTTATTGTATGCTTTACGTGCCCAATAATATATATTTCTTATTCTATGACATTCTCCATTAAACTATGGTTTGAACTTTTGATTAGTTTTAGTTTACTATTTTTTTTAATTTTTCTTGCCAAATGTCAGTTAGACTACATTTAGAAAACATGTCACCAATATTGTTTAATACGGTATCTACCTCAAGTTGAGTTATTGTTTCATATTCACTCATTTTATTGAGTTCAGTTAGTATTTTAGCTATTTGTTCATGATCTACATTTTTCATAAAAGTGTTTTGTTTGTCATCATCCCATAGTTTTATCATCTTTTCAGACTCCACATTACTATGATTGTTACTACCTGGTTCATGGTTTGTTAAATCGATTGTCAACACAACAGGATTATTTACATCTGAAAATAAACTATTATTTTACTTGTACGTCTGTGATAATTTCAATTGTTTTTACTGAGCCTATGAAGTAATCAATAGTGCTTTTCCCTTTGCAAAAAAAGAGTATGATAATGGACCTTTGGAAACGGCCGAGCACGACACATACGAAATATTGCAGTCTCGGTTTGATTGAGACTGTTCATGAGCGGTAGTGAAATATGCTAGCTACCGCTCACGCCCTCTAGCCCCGGGTTGAGCAGAATTCAATATTAATAAAATCAACAGCACAACATTTTAACCATCCCGAAGATGGCATGCATATGGCGGTGGACATGGAGTGTATTGCTTCTCCATGTCGTACGGCGTCAGTCCCAGTATCTAATAAAATTAAATGCCCCGAAAAGCGAAATAAACATAATGGAATTTAGTTGGGAGCAGCGGTTATGAAGCCTGCGTATAAAAAGCAGACAACATATCCTATGAGTGGTTAAACAATACCCAGAGCCTTTTATCGGCCGGAGTAGTGGAACCACCGAATCAAAAATTAAGTAAGAAAACAAAAGAAATTGAAAATGTACCACCGATAACTAAATATAAGTATCAGGCTCAGCGATCTCCAAAGATCGAATGAATAACAGTACTGATTGCAAGCGCGGGGAGACGTTTTACTGCCGCCACACTGCACAAGCAACGCCACTGTGCTATAAAAAAGAGTATGATAATGGACCTTTAGAAACGGCCGAGCACGACACATACGAAATATTGCAGTCTCGGTTTGATTGAGACTGTTCATGAGCGGTAGTGAAATATGCTAGCTACCGCTCACGCCCTCTAGCCCCGGGTTGAGCAGAACTCAATATTAATAAAATCAACAGCACAACATTTTAACCATCCCGAAGAAGTTGTATATGTATTTTGAAGACGAAGGGTAAAGAATTAAGAAACACTGCTACATGGTGATCTTTTGCTGGAACGGGTTAACATTTATACTTATTACAACACTTACAGAATGACTTAAAATAACGGTTATATGTTTTAACCGTGTTATCTGATTTAAATTGTAAAATCATCTCTTTCAATTGCTCGTAATTAGTATGTAGTGCATCTGTCATAATCTCTTTGCAAACACCTATCTTGAATAGATATGTAAAGTGTATAATGAGAATTGACAATTAGAGATTGACACTGATGTGTTGCCTTGCATTTAAGTAAATTGGATATTTTTACAAACACACCTCAGTCCCGACTGTAATCTATGAAAGCACAGACCAGTCCCAACTGTAATTTATAATCTGTATATAAACAGATATCATTCCCGAATGTAGTCCAAAACCACAGACCACTCGCAATGTAAGTCATGATCTTTATACAAACAGACCTCCGACCCGACTGTAATCTATGAAGTACAAACAAGTCCCAGCTGTAATTATTTTAATTTTTTAAAATCAGCCAAACTCAGTCCCGACTGCAATCTATGAGGTACAGACCAGTCCCAGCTGTAATTTAGTTTTTTTTTAAACGGACAAAGCTCAGTCCCGACTGTAATCTGTGAGGCACAGACCAGTCCCGACTGTAATCTATGAAAACACATATTTATAATCTGTATATAAACAGTCCAAAAACCACAGACCACTCGCAATGTAAGTTATGATCTTTAAACAAACAAACCTCTGACCCGACTGTAATCTATGAAGTACCAACAAGTCCCAGCTGTAATTTTTGTAAATCAGCCAAACTCAGTCCCGACTGTAATCTATGAGATACAAACCAGTCCCAACTGTAATTATTTTTTAAACAGACAAAAGTCAGTCCCGACTGTAATCTGTGAGGCACAGACCAGTCCAAACTGTAATTTATATAATTTATAAACGGAAAAAACTCAGCCCCGACTGTAATCTGTGAGGCATAGACCAGTCCCAACTGTAATTTAATTTATAAACAGACAAAACTCAGTCCCGACTGTAATCTAAGAGACACAGATCAGTCCCAACTGTAATTTTAAACAAACAGAACAAACTCAGT
The DNA here is from genome assembly GCA_037043455.1 of Cyrtodaria siliqua. NCBI lineage: Eukaryota > Metazoa > Mollusca > Bivalvia > Adapedonta > Hiatellidae > Cyrtodaria > Cyrtodaria siliqua. The sequence continues at coordinate 35,111 of JAWPHD010004280.1, read as the reverse complement.
CCCGACTGAAGTCTATGAAACGCAGACCAGTCCCAACTGTAAATTGTAATTTAAAGCAGACAAAACCTCATTCCGACTGTAATCTATGAAGCAAATACCAATCCCAACTGTAATAGCAAACTGTAATAGCAAAATAGCAAACTGTAATAGCAAACTGTAATATATATATGTATTCAGCTATGAAATATGACTTAAATAACAAGTGAGAAAATGCTCCCAATTGTAAACATTACATACTATTAAACCCGACTTTATCCTTTAGTATAAGACCTTAAACATGAAGAGAGGATAGCATGTAATCTCTCATAATCAGGTATGTATCGGTTAACTCCCTTTCTTACAGACGTATAGCAAGTACCTTACTTTTGAATTGTTCCGTACCATAAATACTACAGCCTTTTGTATTACTGATAAAGATATTTTGTCCTGCACTGAATTCTAATATATCTAATACAAAATCATGTTTATGTCCGTCTGATTTGAATAATATATGCCAAAAGACCGCGCTTTGTCTTCACCACCCTTTCTGTTGTTTTTTGTCTCTTTCACTGTAGTTACAAGTCCTTGTTTGCAGTACAGTGCGGACCTACGATGCCACCTACGTTCGGACGCTGTGGTTTCTATAGGACCCTATATATCATTTTGCCATTTCGGGACGATTAATGTACCATGTGCAACACAAGACAGTGCCTGGGCAATTGCTTTATTCACTAAACAAATTGGTGGTACAATCCAGTTTAGAACTCCATGCCAGTTTTGGGTAAAAGCATCAACAGCTTCTGTCTGAACATCGTATGACAGAGTTGTAGCAGACATTTTTGGCAACCCGTTTAAAACGTGAATTAATGTATGTTTAAGATCTAGAACCCTCCTATCAGGTATAGACAGAATGAAATTCTCACCATCCCAAAGTAAACCGATCCACTCCATAATTTGAACGGGAAACCAAATAGATTTTTCCTTATTGATTACAAAGCCTGCCAACAAAAGACTGTCTTTAACAAATACCGAATCACTGTATGACATACTGAGAGTTTTGTTTGTACTCCAACCATCATCAAGAAACATAACTATTTTAATACTACGACCCCGCCAGTATTTGGCCATTTCACGCATTTTGACTTTACTGAATATAAAATAGTCTGAATTCAAGCCGAACGGTATATGTTTGATGAGGCGGAAAAATATCCATATGATGATACCCTTTTGAAAGATCGAATTTGAAGCAAAAATTGCCTTTTTCAAAAAAACTCTAAACCTGTTTTCCAGTCTTCAAAACGAAACTTTTCTTTCCACATACATTTGTTTACTACTCTTAACTCTAGTATCAATCGCTTTTTGCCTTCCCTATTAATGGATACGCTTAAAGGGTTTACTATATTGGGTATGAAAGGAGTTTCGACTATACATCTATTGTTTAAAGCTCTTCATTAAAGCTCCGAGACAGACTCATGTACAAGTTCAACATTTTCGCAAGCAGATCTATTAATTTCTGAAAAGTATTTGGAGGTGTCTCGATAAAATGTATCTTATATCCCTTTCTAATAGTATCTAGTACGAGACTGTTCAGGCCTCTACTTTCCCAAAAGGTTACATTAGCTTTTAATCTACCTTTGACATGTAAATGGTTGTCATTGTTACATGTTCGTTTACTAAACTCTAAATCTTTTTGCTCGAAAAATCCTGAGTGTTCGATATCTTCAGGTCTCACACCTCAATTAATTTTCCCATAGGGTTGCTGTACAGTCTTTTCCAACATCTGAGCTTCAAAGCAGGGCAGCAGACATTGTTGTTGGTTGGAAAATGCATACATTATCTAGCTGATTATGCGGTGCTTCGGTCAAACACTTCTGAAATTTGAATGAAACCTCATATCAACATGGGATTTTCTGTATCATCTGTCTTTTACACTGCAGATGTATGCTAAAGCAAAGAAAAACCTATTTTCCAAATTAAAATTGCCTAAAATTGAGAAAAAATAGATTTATTTTCTGTTTTCCTTTTGTCTCTAGGACCGTGAGCTTTAAGGGGAGACAATATAGTGTGAGACCAGGCCTGAAATTCACCAACCATTGGCAGCTTGTTATGAATGTTTATACTTTAAACTTATAGAAATATTTGTGATTTAAATTTGCATACTTGGGCTTAAGTCTAAGAATATTCTCAAGAATGGTTGGTGAATTCAAGGCCAGAAGTACTAAAATTGTACTTATCATTTATGTCACTGTCGTCCTTTTTGTCGTCTGCGGCGCTCTCAAGCTTATAGGGAAGTCGTCTGCTACTGTACTGATAGGGACAGTCCTGTTTGTAATGACCTCTCCTATCACAACTGAAGCAAATATCTCGTTTGTTGCTTTGGCGTCCGCCACGAAAAAGCTGGGATGATTAGTATCTCTGTTGCGGATTAGGTGCTGTGCTTGTAGGCGCTGGTCTAGTTCCGGAGTATCCTCGAGGAGAAAACAGAAGAGGAGCATAATAATTAGTAAAAATTAGAAGCATATTGGCTTGATACTGGCTTTGAATGAAAAGTTTTAAACTTTTTAACAGCTTGACTTTCGGCTTGTTTTAGCCTTTTCTCGTCTCCGCTATCACTTCCTAATACTGGGCCCTCGTACTCTTTCATAGTACTTCAGTCCCCGGAGGAATTAACTGCAATTTTTTCCAGTTTAATTTTTTCTTTTAAGCTTAACAATCGACCCTCTAATGGTCTCTGTTATTGACAAAATTGTTTATGCCATCAACTGCACTTTCGAGATTTTCTAAAATGTCTAAATTGATTTCGTATTGAACTTTATGGCTCTCCGACTTAAATTTCAGCTTGCTATTATTTATTTTTTGAGTTTTTCAGCTTTGTTATCAATGTCTTTTCTAAACAGATTTATTTCAAGATAATTTCTGAATAGACCAAACGCTTGTATAGCTTCACGCGATTACCCCGGGGACCTGCAGGTTTCGTTTGCCGATTTTGTTTTTATTTCTTGAAGGCGAACGGTAGCTATCTTCCATGACACATCAGCTCCAGTTGTCCCGAACTTGTAGCGAAAAACGATCAACGATATCGTATTGATCTATCCTGCCTGGTCTGACACGCCTCGATGAAGAAAAATCATAGGTGTTCATTATATATACCCGTGATTTACACGTATGTAATTCATACCGCATACCGCCAGATGGCCAAACCGGTTTAACACCTTAAACCTTATAGGCACATTTACACATCAGTGATAAATACATATAAAAGGTTTTCTCTCATTATATATACATGCGCAGATGTCATGGTCAGTTCACGTGATGTGTCACGTGGTGTTTGAATTCTCATTCAAGTTCTGGACAATGGCGGTTAACACATTTAAGCGTTTAGTTAAATGATTTTCTTAATAGAAACTTATAAGAACGTTTGTGCGGTTTTGAGGCATTTATTATGAGTATAATGTTTCTTTCCGTGAAATTAGTTGGTCGTTGCGGCCCTTGTCAAAATTCCAATTCAATAAAGATAAACTGAGTACAATTTGTGTTTTGATTTTGTAATTTTGCTTTGGTATAATGAGAGATCTCTATTTGTAAGTGAGAAAGTGTCGATTGTTTCGGCAGTTATACAGTAGTAGGAATAAGTGGGTGGTCTGCTTCCACCACTTAAAGTCGACCGTCATACATAGCCTAACATGTACTGGAAAATGATGCTTAACACCACTCAAATCAAATGATACCATTTTTCAGGAAATAACTATATATTTAATATAATCGATATCAACAAATGCTCTAAAAAATAGCACTAAATGCAAACACAAAATAAATTATTTGGTATTTTCATTATACCTTCGAAATTTAATGACAAACATTGGCTTTTAGTCCGTGAAACATGATGTAAAATGTGATGTAAAATGAATAAAAATAGTGTGTGTCTACGAATGTGGTCAAACTTTGACTCTGTTATGGCTAAACTAAAAGCTGTTATAGGTGCGTGCTCTCACGGTTAAGTATGCACTAACCTGTAATTAATCCGTCATGAGATGTTTTGGGATGACCAGACTCATTAAAGACACAACGGAACTCCGTAGAAACTTTTTGTGAATTGTCAATCTTTAGCTAATGAGACCGAGCATGTGGCACCGTCTTGTAGACAACAAAGAACGCTACTCCAAAAAGGGAAACCAATTATATAATGACAAATTAATCATGTGAATTTACCAGATGAGTTCCCATCATTTAATTTGTCACGGAATAATTGGCCGTGTATCTGGGAACTAGCAACAGACTAAGTAATTGCTATTCAAAAGTATATGAAATGAAGCCAAAGCTGAATCAGTACATCTCGTTGCTGAATGACATACACGAGATTTTACTGAAGACAGTGTAAAACTGTTAGGTTAATTGTATTGTGTCTTACACCAGCTCACCAGTTTTTGAAGTTTTTTTTTCTTCAAAATATAAACATTTTTGGGTATTTTTTTTTTACAATCAACCGAGTATATTCATATGTACAGCTAAAACCAGAAATACAAGTTTGAAAGTATGCTAAGTAATCTGTCAATTTAATTGAAGCAAGTCCTTGAATATTAGCTAATTTTAGATAGGACTGTTCATATGGTATAGGGTGCTTGCTATTTAGTGATGTTTATTCTTCAGTGTGGTTCAAGGACAAGAATAGGTCATTGCTTATGCAGGCAGAGGGGTAACCCCCTCCCGCCCCTTCCCCTCCGAATTCATGTTTTTAGTTATTGCCATGTTCATTAAACGTCTTCTTCATCATCATCATCATCATCATCATCATCATCATCATCATCATCATCATCATCATCATCATCATTCCTGTGTTGCTTCATATGCTACTTGAGTGGCAGAAAACAATTATCGTGGCTCCAGCGAAATACCATGTGCAGCAACTCTACAATTTTGCAGGTGAGAATGTTCTAGGCCCATTCTGACTATGTATATCAAGCTGTAGATTGAGAGTGGGTCTGAAATGTTCATTCTTGTTGGCGCCATATACTTTTTTTTGCTGGTGCGCCGTAAAACCCCAGTTCAATTAATCTTATCGTGCACTATTTTTTTCCCTTTTATTGCTATGGCTTCTGTAAAGTCATTGAGTATGGCCATATTGCTTTCTATGCTGTTTTTATTCATATAAACATGATTATCTTTGTGTTATACTTATTTCGTCTGTTAATGCTGCCAAGTTTGTTAGAGGCTATAACGTGGCGATGATTTCTTTAGTTTTATTGGGATTATAATAGGGTAATAGTGAAGATTGATGCACCCTAGAACCTGGTTTACCCCCCCCCCCCCCCCCCACCCCCCACCCCCCACCCCCAACCCAGCGGCCTCTTTGCCACTGATTGTTCCAAGACGGCAGACCTATTTGTAACCCTTTTATGTTTGAGGTGAAGCATATTTTTCTTCTATTTTCATTTTAATTGTCGTTTGTTTTGTATGCATGGTTTTGGTTGAGTCTGTTCTGTGAATTCTACTATCTCCTGTTCGGCTTTTATTCCTACTGTGACACATTTAACAAAGTGTGCTAATTAATCTGTCAATTTAATTGAAGTAATTCCATGAATGTTAACTAAATATTTGATCGTACTATACATAATTATGATACAAGGTATTAACTACTTGGTGATTTTTGTTTTTCAGTTTTAAAACATGTTTTAACTGTTATTCATTCCGATCTTTGGAGATCGTTGAACCCGATTTTTATATAAAGAATAATTAACAGCATAAATTTGATACTGAATTTATGTCACGAGGGAAAAAAGTGGTAATTTGGTTAAAAAAAAAAACGAGTTCGAAGGACGAGTTTTTTTAACCAAATTACCACTTTTTTCCTCGAGTGACATTAATTCAGTATCAAATTTATGCTGTTAATTATACTGTTTATTATATAACTTTACGTAAAAGAAGAAATTAAAAAAAAATTAACTTTAAACCAGTGTGTTTTTTAACAAATATGTTAAGAAAGTAGTCCCGGCAAAGATATATCATCACTAGTGTGATACTAAAATTACGTCATTCATAGTTCAATTTAAATTTATGACAGTTATGTAATAAATACAGATATCGGTGGTACATTCACAATCACCTTGATTTCTTACTTTAATTTCGAAAAGGTGGTTCCACTACTCCAGATTTTAAAGGCTCTGAGTATTGTTTAATAGGGTGTTGTCTGCTTTTTAATTTAATCTTTTGACTGTTACATGGGATACGCAGGATTCATAACCTCTGCTTCCAACTAAATTCCATTTTGTTTATTTCGCCCATTGTTTTCTCGTTTAGGGCAAAGCATTTTGTTTGAAATTGGGACCATACGCCGCGCTGGTCATGGAATATAGGAAAGTACAACATTAAAGATTCCTTGTTCACCGTCATATGGATACCAGCTTCGTGATGGCTCATATGGCTTTGGGGCTAGAGAGCGAGAACGGTAGCTATCATTTCCACTACCTTCGTGTCCACTACCGGTCATGAACTCATGAACAATCTCAATCAAACATAGACTGCAATATTTTTCTAGTACGGAAAATCAGTAATGGATGTAGATACATGAACGAGACGTAATAGTTGGCCATTACATAAGTAGCTCCATTAACGTCTGTATATTTTTGGTAAATATAAAATGACTGTTGAGTTCCGGTTTACTTGCGCGCGCAGCAGGCTATGTATTACGCTTTAATAACGAACGCCATTTTGCGACGGATCCTGGTGTACATGCTATGTATTACGCTTTAATAACGAACGCCATTTTGCGACGGATCCTGGTGTACAGTAGGTCGATGTTATACGTTACATTGGACATTTCAAGCCATTGTAATCATTGCAAAATCGTGGACGAGAATATTTTTGGGCGAAAGGTAAGTACCGTAGATAAGTTTTACTAGGTAATATGGCATATTATTGTTGTGGTGGAGAAGTAGGTCATGCTTCACGGCCACGGGGCTGTCCACAACTTCATGAATGTGTGGCAATGGCTGTGGGCAGTGTTGAGAACTTGTCACACACCATTACGGGGCTTATTTGAAAGGGATGTTGTGGAGTGTCTATATGGATTTATAAGATTATGTTGAGTGAAAAAAGGTTGGCCTATGTGGGGCAAGAGTTGTTATTGTTTTTATGGTTGTTATTGTTTGCGCATGCGCATAAGTCAGGATGTCTCTGTCCTCACTTTGTCACAGCCATCTTGAAATTATTTAGTTTTTGGATGTTAGTTTTAGTTCAAGCAGGAAGTGTTGGTGAAGAGTTCATTTGAAAGTACAGGTGGGTAGATGCAACATTCATTTAGTGTGTAGGTGACGTAACTATGATTCGTTAACTGAATAGCTGTCGTTTTGTTTTTTCGAGGAAGACTTTTGGGTTTTCTTGTTCATTCGTTTGCTCGCATAGATGGTTCGAAATACCTTTCAAGAGCATTACTATGTCTTGCACAATAAGTGAAGAAATTATGTTTTTGTGAAAGCTGAAGTTAAACAGATTTCCGCACGCGACATACCTTGATGGGTGGTTTTCCTCGTGAGAGACTGCTGTCAATCTCTTCACAGCCATGTCGAAATTGATTGTTTGTTTTTGTATGGTAGTTTACGTCATTGTCAACACATGTAAGATTATATCTGACGGTCGATTTATTTTTTGGTGGAGACGGACCACCAGTTTTCCCGGGTAGAACCAGTTCTGTACACCTCCCGATGCTTATGGATGAAAAGGCAAAGTAAATGGTTGCTGCGCATTTTGGAAAGTCAACCTGGTAACGTTGAAATGTTATTGACCAAAAGTGACACAGAGACAGATCACAGAGCAAACACACCGAAGCATTGAACGGTAGTTGCTCATAACTGCGATAATGTTGTCTCCGCAATAGTATAGAATGATAGAGAGAGAAAGAGATCGTCTTAAAAGGTTTGCTGTCTGAAATACCACTTGAGCTGTAAAATCAGGTTCTTCGTTTAAAATGTGAGCATGGCCATGTAAACGCATGTTCGCAACAGGGTGAGACAGGTCTCGAAAAGCCATGGATTGACGTGTATGATACTGGAAATATTGTCTGATCTCGTGTATGTTTATCACTAATCCGAGCCTTCTCTGACCTTACCAGCCCATTTTACGATTTTTGATATTTCATCTGGCTGTGTACGGTCAGAGGAACTCCTATAGTAAAAACACGGGGATCTCCTCTCCCTCGCGGGTGAGGAACTACCCTCTTGGTTTTAAATCAATATATCTATGTAAGTATTCATTGTATTAACATTTCAAGCATATAAACCGATTATCAATATATTTATTTACCTATCTGAACCGAAATATTTGTTTTATTAACCTTAATAAAGTTGTAACGGTCAACCGTTTCAGACGAAGTGAAAAAATATTACATTTCCAACATTTGTTATTATTCAGGTCAAATGTCACGTGATCGTGACCGGTGCGTCGATAAATATTTCCCGCAAAATTAAAAAAAATCAAAATTGCGACCAACTTTTCCTTTTGGCACTAGCAATAATCTGAACAACATTCAATTGTTTATTTTTAAAGTTTAGACCCTAATTATGCCCCGAGAAGAGTTCGCTCCACTCCAAAAATCCCTCGATGCTGTCAGTTGATAGTGGACTTATTTGATGAGGGGAATATGAATGCCTTTACCTCTCGCGAGAATATCACGGGAATTTAATTAATATGCAAAATGACAATATGGCGGATATAGTAAATAAAAGTGTATTTCAAAACATAAATGTTTTATTGTGTCACTACCATCGATAAAGGTGCAGTTTTATCATTGCAGCTTGGTATAATAAACATTAATTGGTCGATCTGTTGAGCTAATTTATCGTAAAAAATCGACCCGACACCGCAAACATCGTTGAAAGTGCATGACTGTGCGTTTTTAGTAATCCCCCGGTTTTCACTATAGGAGTTCCTCTGACCCTATAGAGCCGCAAAAAAAATAAAAATAAAAAAGGCTTTTAGGGTCAGAGAAGTCTCGGATTAGTTTATCACTAGAAATATTGTCTGATCTCGTGTATGTTTATCTTCTTTGCGTTTGTGGAGAAAGCCTGTATTAAACTATTATATGATACTGTGTTTCCTTGTCTTTGCAGTGATCTGCTTCAGCTGGCAGGTGCTAGGCGATTGTGGATTTTGCAGCCTGTTTGCATTTTGGCGCCCTTTGCTTTCTATTAAGGTATGTCCTGATGGTAGTCGCTGTGTACCTTATATGTTATAGTGCATTGCATGTGTGATAGTGTCATGGGTAAACCGGCATGACCGAGATGGCATATTGAATGTCTTACAGCTGCGTTGTTGAAGTGGCATGACCCAGATGGCATATTGAACGGTTTGCAGCTTTGTTGGTTGAACTGGTATGACCCAGATGGGAAAGGCACAGGATGTCTAATGTTAAAACTGTACACAGATGGTTCGAAACTGCTTTCAAGAGCATTACCGATGTTGCTTGTTGTCATGGACAAATCAGGGGTAATTCCATTGCACGTCCTGCCATAAAGGTTGACTGACGTGTGTGATACAGGACATTTTATGTCGTGTATGTGTCTTTTCTTTGTTTATGTGGAGAAATCATTTTTTTATAACATCTCATGTTTCCTTGTCTTTGCAGAGTTTAACATCTGTTGCCAGGCTGATAGAAAATTGGGGATATTGCATGCTGTCTGCGTCCTTGGCTTCGTAGTCAGGTATGTGCTGAAGGTCTTAGTTATATATCGTATATGTGGACGTGCATTGCATGTGTGATATTTATGTGTGTAAACTGGCATGACCCATAATGGAAAAGGGGCATCAGTTGAAGACATGTTGCCTCATGCATATCACTAGGTAGGTATACACTATAGGATCTACCGAAGAACAAGTGGTTGGTCTGTGTTATGCCAAATAAAAACAATACCTGTGTTTCCGGTGGCCGGCCCGACCGACCCTATTTTTATGGGGCCAACCCTAAAACTTTCAATGAAAAAAAAAGAAATTGTTCTGAACAATGATTTATTGCAATATATCGAGGTAAACTTACATTACAGAGGAACTTTCAGTTGTATCATCAACTTGTATGGGGTTTATGAGATAAATACATGTAGCATCTCAAAATATCTTGCTCGAAAAAGAAACTTATATAAATTTCCTACCTACTGACCCTAATTTTTTAAAGAGGCACTACCTATATCTACGCGATTTTTAATGTAAAATATTAAATACTCAATATTACTGCATTTATATGTATACAAAGCTATTTTATGAGTATTCTAAGAGGAAACATGGTTAGTATTCCAGTTCTGTAAATTATTAATTATGATCAAAACAATATCTTGAATAAAATGCTGCCCAGCCGTTTATTCCTGCCGGAGAACTACGAGTTTTTACGATTTTCTCGGACATGCGCAATGCGATTACAAACTATACGGCGCAGTTCCGATAGCAAACGAATAGATTGGAACTCTTCGCTAATCAGACGAGGTGGTTCCGATTGCAAACGAATAAGATCGGAAAATCTCCGCAATCGGCTTGTCTAAAACAATTACGAATACTATTTCAAAAATCCGATCTTTTCAATCCTGTTTTTCCCCAGCAAAACGCATATTACATTGGGTGAAATTATTGCCATTTACCTTTTTCATAGTCCTCTTTATAATAAAGTAAAGTTTATATCAATTGGTGGACAAAAAGATATAGGTAGGGCCTCTTTAAAGCATGCAATAGGAAACACACTTTTTTTTTTTTTCCTTAACAGCCTACATGGTGGTGGAACATGTTCTTACAAGCTTAAATGAACAAAAGACCATATGTATGGACAAAGGTTAGCTGTTTTTTTTTAAATGATCACCATGACGTGATGTTGAGCCATGTCGAAAACTAATTTGATTCCACATCAAGCATGCCCGCCAGACATGGAGTGATATAATAAGGACTTGTATAAAAATTGTTGCGCCTACTCTGAAACTACTTGGTGGACCTTCATGACACAGAGGGATGTTGCTCTTGCAGCCCAGTTGAACCTGGCAAATCTTCAGGCTGGGCAAAAAATGCAAGACGGCCGGCACTGTTAAAAGTAAGCTTAAAACAAAACAAATTTGTAGCGACAACTTCCTAAAAAGTATAACTGATATTGATATGGGACTTTCTGTAACATGATGTACATCACATGATGTTGGTCATTGTCAGAAATCATTTTGATGAAACATGACTGGGAGCAGCCTTGTCTGTTTACACAGTTAACTATTTAAAAATTGTAACGACCACTCCTGTGAAAGAACTTGACAGATTGTCATGAAGCTTCACAGAAATGTTGCTGATGATGTGTAGTTGTTTCTAGCAAAATTTCAGGTCGGACTGAAAATAAAAACGGCGGCCACGGTTAGAAATGGATTTTTAGATGAAACTTGCTGACAAAATAATTAGCCGTCAGTAAAACTCACAGAAGTTTGCAGTTTTGCTTATTGCCGACGACTCAGATTTCGCCCAACATGGATAAAAAACGAAGTCGGTCAAATTAGAGCGAAGTTTAAAGCGACTTCGTCTAATTGCGAGACCTCTGATGTAGTCGGTGACATGAGTATTGATTGTAAACACTTTCTCTACAAGTTATATTATTCATGTCTGACACAAACATATCGAAACTGCATGGGTTCAGAAATTCAATTCACGCTAAAATCAATTGGAGTGTGATCCAATATATCGCTAACCAGTCAGACTGTGTTTTTTTTTATATCGACACTGTAAATGGCGGGTGAACGAACATACATGAGGTCGCTGTTCGGAAAGTCTGCGTCTGCGACCGTGCAAGCGGTGTCGGCGAATCTGAAAGGGTATGTCTAACAACAAGCGTAGTTACCAACCGCTAATAATTAGTTATGGCGTCTATTATTGGTTCAATGGAGACAAAATACTGAAGAGATCAGCAGAGCTTATGCCGTGGTGCTGCGTCCGTCTGTCTGTCCGTAAACCTTTTTTGTAGCGACTACTCCTCTGAAACTACTGAATGGATTTTTTTGAAACTTTACAGAAATGTTGCCCATGAAGTCTAGGTGATCCTAGCAAAAAATCATGTTAATGTGAAATCCAAGATGGCCACCAAATATAAAAATAGGTTTTTAAAAAACAAGTTTGTAGCGACTACTTCTTGAAAACTATAAGTGATATTGATATGGGACTTTTTCTAAAATGATCAGTATGACATGATGTTGGTCCTTGTCGAAAATCGTTTTGATTCCACGTTAAACATGGCTGCCGGCGTCCATCTTTGTTTACATAGAGTTATATAATGAAAACTTGTAGCGACTACTCCTCTGAACTACTTGACAGATTTTCATGAAACTTCACAGGAATGTTGCTCTTGATCCTAGCAAAATTTCAGGTCGGCCAGAAATTCAAGATGGCCGCCACGGCTTAAAATAAATTTTCAAAATACAAGTTTGTAGCGACTACTTCTTGAAAACTATAAGTGATATTGATATGGGACTTTTTCTAAAATGATCAGCGGCCGTCTTTGTTTACATAGAGTTATATAGTAAAAACTTGTAGCGACTACTCCTCTGAAACTACTTGGCAGATTTTCATAAAACTTTACAGGAATGTTGCTCTTAATGTCTAATCGATCCTAGCAACATTTCAGATCAGCCAGAAATTCAAGATGGCCACCACAGCTAAAAAAAGATTTTTAAAAAAGTTTGTAGCAACTACTTCTTGAAAACTAAAAGTGATATTGATATGGGACTTTTTCTAAAATGATCAGCATAACATGATGGTTATCCGAGTCGAACATTATTTTGATTCGACGTTAAACATGGCTGCCAGTGGCCATCTTTGTTTACATAGAGTTATATAATGAAAACTTGTAGCGACTACTGCTCTGAAACTACTTGACGGATTTTCATGAAACTTCACAGGAATGTTGCTCTTGTCTTATTGATCCTAGCAAAATTTCAGGTCGGCCGAAAATTCAAGATGGCCACCATGGCTAAAAATAGATTTTCAAAATACAAGTTTGTAGCGACTACTTCTTGAAAACTATAAGTGATATTGATATGGGACTTTTTCTAAAATGATCAGCATGACATGATGTTGGTCCTTGTCATAAATCGTTTTGATTCGATGTTAAACATGGCTGTCAGCTGCCATGGCTAAAAATATAATTTCAAAAAACGAGTTTGTACCGACTACTTCCTGAAATCAAAATCAATCAGTAGAGCTTCAAGGTCATTGACCTCTTGTTTGTGTTGTTGTAGAAGTTAATTTTCCGCGCTTATTTCTTTTGCCACCTCCCTGACGAATGTCTGCGTGGAAGGGAATAAATCTTAATGACAGTGTACGAGTACAGGTTGCAGACCATAATATTAAATGTGTTGTTGGATAATATGGCACTTTCTTTATATGAATAACAATAAAATATCCACATACTGCCTGTCAGCTACTACAGTGTCTGTGAGTACACAAATGTACTTATTGTAGCTTACTATAGTGGTGAAAATAATGTTCAGGTTATATGCTGCAGGGCGAGTGGTAGATTGGTAAGGGCAAGTAGCTATTTGGTTCCACTAGTCCTGCAGCGAGAGTTGATTTTTCCAAATTTTTACACCCCTGCTTCGGTTAGAATGTAATTTGTCGATAAGGCAAACACGCATTGTTACGAAACCCAGATTATGAACAACTCAGTAAAATATGTATATTGTAATACTCCCCGATGCACCGTATCTTGAGATATCTCAATATATGTCTAATTTATCTTGATACTCCATGTTGAGATATCACATTAATTTTTATCTTGAGATATCTCAATTTACATCGATATATTTGTATTGAGATATCTCAATTAATCCCCATAAATCTCAATGTATATCTCAATTTAACTTGAGATAACAGTCTTGAGACATCTTAAGTTGTTTTGAGATAATTATCTTCAGATATCTCAATGAGTCTTTGAGTCATTGATATCTCCAAATAAATTGAGATATATTTTACAATTTCTCAAGATGTATCGCAACTTATCGTGAGATATCTAACTTGTGATATCTCTAAGATCCCATGTGTCTTGCGGTCGGTATATGCAATTTTAGTAGGATTTTCTAAGTTTGAGTTGGGCTTTATGCCATTTAAAAACTAACCTTTGATGTAATTCTTGGGTTTGCCTTAGCACTGTTTCATTATATTGACAGTATGCTATCGCTAATGTCCCGTTTAAGTACTGGTTGCTATGGTATTTCGATGTCATAGTAAGATGACGTTAAATATAGAATAGCATGTGGCGTGACGTCATGTCATATGACGTCATTATGTCTCGTCGCGTTAAAAAAAAATTCGCATAATATAGCGGCTTTATATCAATTGAGTTAAAGGAGGGCAACCTTTTAGAGTGGAAATGACTTCTGATCGCACATTTAGGACCTTTTTTCATGCTATGGAAAAAAAACAGACCGAAAGGAAAAAAATGCAAAAAAGCTGTTAAACGGGCTACTTCAGGGTTGTCTTAAAAAGGTGCTGTTAGGCATGGATGACATTTATAATAATTATGAAGCACATGTTTGATGTTTACGGGTTTGAGTAGTTCTAAGTTTATTTTGGTGTATTGGATTATGCATTCTTTGGGTTTTTTGGAGCCCGCAGTTAGTAAAAATCATGTCGGGCATGTAAATTTTACAAGCATGTTAAAAACAAGACGAAAATGCCAAAATAAATCGGAATGAAATCAGACACAAAAATTAACGACAGCTTGTATACTAAATTAAAAGTCGGTTTTTATTAGCTCGACTGATCAGAGATCAGCAGAGCTTATGCCGTGGTGCGGTGTCCGTCGTCCATCTGTCTGTCCTAAATTTTATTTGTAGCGACTACTCCTCTGAAACTACGGGATGAATATTCATGAAACTTAACAGAAATGTTGCCCACGAAGTCTAGTTGATCCTAGCAAAAATTCATGTTGATGTGAATTCCAAGATGGCCACCAAAGCTAAAAATAGATTTTTAAAATAAGAGTTTGTAGCGACCACTTCTTGAAAACTATAAGTGATATTGATATGGGACTTTTTCTAAAAGGATCAGCATGTCATGATGTCCGTGTCAGTCAAAAAATATTTTTGATTCGACGTTAAACATGGCTGCCTGTGGCAATCTTTGTTTACATAGAGTTATATTGTAAAAACTTGTAGTGACTACTCCTCAGAAACTACTTGGCGGATTTCCATGAAACTTTACAGGAATGTTGCTCTTGATGTCTAATTGATCCTAGCAAAATTTCAGGTCGGCCTGAAATTCAAGCTGGCCGCCACAGCTAAAAATAGATTTTTAAAAGATAAGTTTGTAGTGACTACTTCTTGAAAACTATAAGTGATATTTATGTGGGACTTTTTCTAAAATGATCAACATGGCATGATGTTGATCCGAGTCGAACATTATTTTGATTCGACGTTAAACATGGCTGCCAGTGGCCATTTTTGTTTACATAGAGTTATATAGTAAAAACTTGTAGCGACTACTCCTCTGAAACTACTTGACGGATGTTGATGAAACTTTACAGGAATATTGCACTTGATGTCTAGTTGATCCTAGAAAAATTCAGGCTGGTCGGAAATTCAAGATGGCCGCCACGGCTAAAAATAGGTTTAAAATAAATAAATTTGTAGTGACTACTTCCTTCTGAAAACTGTAAGTGATATTGATATGGGACTTTTTCTAAAATGATCAGCATGACATGATGTTGATCCTTGTCGAAAATTATTTTGATTCGACATTAAACATGGGCGCCAGTGGCCATCTTTGTTTACACAGAGTTTGTATAGTAAAAGTTTGTAGCGACTACTCCTCTGAAACTACTTTGCGGATTTTCATGAATCTTCACAGGAATGTTGCTCTTGATGTCTAATTGATCCTAACAAAACTTCAGGTCGGCTGGACATTCAATATGGCCGCCACGGCTAAAAGTATTTTTTCAAAAAACAAGTTTGTAGCGACTACTTCTTGAAAACTATAAGTGATATTGATATGGGACTTTTTCTAAAATGATCAGTATGACATGATGTTGATCCTTGTCAAAAATTATTTTGATTTGACATTAAACATGGCCGCCAGTGGCCATCTTTGTTTACATAGAGTTATATAATAAAAACTTGTAGCGACTACTCCTATGAAACTACTTTATGGATTATCATGAAACTTCACAGGAATGTTGACCTAGCTATCAAAAATCTATCAGTAGAGCTTCAAGGTCATTGACCTCTTGTTTTGTTTATACATATGCATCGCCGGAAACAACTCTCGGTTTCAGAACAGACTGGTTTTTATTTGCTATTTACGAATGACGTTGGGGACGAATGAGCAATATTTAGTATGAATCAATACCGCAATGTAAACCCGACTGATAATGAACTAAAGATCATTGACTTTTTGTATAATATGTTACCGTCACTTTTGCATTAAACTGATTTAAAATGTATGCTCTTTTAAAAAGGCGTTTACATGTTCTAGTAAATTGTGAAACAGATCCGTATTTGATTTTAAAACGTTAAATGCTCGTTAAATCACAAGTTTTTGTTTGTTTTTAGCTCTACTGATCAAAGATCAGCAGAGTCTTACTGTGGTGCGGTGTCCACCCTTAACTGTTTTGTAGCAACTACTCCTCTGAAACTACTGGATGGATTTTCATGAAACTTTACAGGAATGTAGCCCATGATGACTAGTTCATCCTAGCAAAAATTCACATTGATGTAACATCCAAGATAGCCACCGAAGCTAAAAATAGATTTTAAAAAAAAAGTTTGTAGATTTAAAAAAAATTTTTTGTAGTGACTACATCTTGAAAACCATAAGTGATATTGATATAGGCCTTTTTCTAAAATAATCAACATATGACATGTTTTTGGTCCTTGTCGAGATGGCACCCAGCGTCCACCTTTGTTTACATAGAGTCATATAGTAAAAACCTGTAGCGACTACTCCTCTGAAACTACTGAACGGATTTTCATGAACCTTCACAGGAATGTTGCTCTTGATGTCTAGTTGATCCTAGCAACATTTTAGGTCGGCTGGAAGTTCAAGATGGCCACCACGAATAAAAATAGATTTAAAAAAAACATTTGGAGCGACTACTTTTTGAAAACTAAAACTGATATTGATATGGCACTTTTTCTAAAATGATCATCATGACATGATGTTGATCCTTGTCGAAAATTATTTTGATTCGACATCAAACATGGCCGCCAACAGCCATCTTTGTTTAAATAGAGTAACATAATAAAAACTTGTAGCGACTACTCTGAAACTACTTGACGGATTCTCATGAAACTTCACAGGAATGTTGCACTTGATGTCTACTTGATCCTAGCATAATTTCAGGTCGGCCGCTATTTCAAGATGGTCGCCCTTGCTAAAAATGTTATTTTAATGTCTAGTCGATCCTACCAAAATTTCTGGTTAGCCGGAATTTCAAAATGGTCGCCATGGCTAAAAATAATTTAAAACATAAATAAATCTGTAACGACTACTTCTTAAAAACTAGAACTGATATTTAATCAGATATGGAACTTTTTCTAAACTGACCAGCATGACATGATGTTGGTCCTTGTTGAAAATTATTTTGATTCGATATTAAACATGGCAGCCAGCGACCATCTTTGTTTACGAGAGTTATATAGTAAACATTTGTAGCGACTACTCCTCTGAAACTACTTGGACAGATTTTCTTAAAAATTCACATGAATGCTAATCTATCAACTCCTAATAAATTATCCTTATAATAGAGCTTCAGGGTCATTGACCTCTTGTTGTTGTCCGTTTTCAGAGATATATAAAACAATAATCCAAGCCTTCCTTCTCTTTGCCAGATGCATTTCACAAGGTAACACTCACAACAGCCTAAATGGAGTTCATCAAAACTTCATCAAAATGTGAAACTCATTGAAAGGAAGCACTGCATTGTTATTCAGGTCAGTTGGTCAAAGTTCTAGGATGCTGTTAATTTAAAAAAAAAAAGATGTCTTATGAAATTTGGCACGATTGAGGAGTATGCATTATTTTACGATGTGTGATTTCACATATAGTGGACTTGGTACTTCGCTGAATTTGCTTGTTTTCACTGGGTTTCGTTTTAATGAAGTGTTGGAATTAATTTATAAGCATTACCTGCAGCTTCATCTGGCACATACAAAGGACATACTGTAAGAGTTAAGATCAGTGACTAGAATGGATTATGTAAATATACATAATTTGAAGTAAAATATGTTTAATCTAAATTTAAGTTGGCTGATTACTTTTTTGTACGCTCTGTGCTGTTGGGAACATCTCTGTAGTGTAAGGAAGCATGCTTTTCTTTCGAGAAGAGAGATCCAGGTTCAAGTCCTGGCAGGGAACCTGGCACACTTTCTGAGCTGTACAAACTTAGTTCTGGGATAATCACAACTTTAGAATAAATACATATAACATTGTTCATTACACAATTGTCATTGTTCATTACACAATTGTACTAGTGTTAAAAAATCATTCCATAATATTTATTTGCGCTTCCATGAAAGTGAAGCGGCTATACGTAGTGTTACCCTTATCGTGAAATATGGAAATGTTTGTTAGTGTATATAATACAATGTTTGTTACTGTATATAATACATTCATCCGAACTGGCATTTTGAAATCAGACAAAACCAAAAGACAAAAGACAATGTATCTATAAGGCTTTGAATACACTTATTATATAACTTCATTGTTTTATTTATAAAGTACTGAAGTCGGCAAACACAGATTATGTCCCCTTCCCAATTTTGGACATGTCTCACTTGACTGATAATCGATCGGTCAAATTCTTGCTAATATGTCATGCTAATCATATCATCCTTTCACTGCCTTTCAAATATGTCCGTACTCCCCATGCTATAATACATGTATTATAGCTTTTCTTGTTATATTTATCGTGTTCGTCGATTTCCAAATTTCTCCTTTCATGCTGTTTTGATAACTACGCAAAAGTAACATAGATCTTCTGTGTGAATATGTTGTTTATGGTGTATATATTGGTTTATAGTCAAATGGTATATAGTTACAATATATAGTCAATGAAGTATCGTTTACCACTACCAGTATTAAAGTGTGTATAATGCATTGTCGTGATCTGAATACTATCTTTGTTAAACGTGTTAAAATATTTATCAAATGACCCTATCATTTTGCAACGCACTGCATGCTTGGTGGTGTACCCATTTACAGTTCGCCACTATGCTTTCCTCTTTAATTGTGCGATGACCGGACATCCTGTGGACCCTATGTCTACCTAAAGCCCAATAGGACGGTGACGTTGGATGTTTGTCTGCAATCTTGTCTTGTCGTGCCCTCAGTGGTTTATTCTCTTGTTGCCCTGTTTTTTGCCAGTTTATTGATTAACTTCTTTGTGGCTTTCTAGGCTATTATTTTTTGTATTTATATATACATGAGCATCTTGGTGTTTTACTGATATTGCATATTAATGCTGCCTTGTTGGTTAGAGAAAAGTTCATGCTGGGGATTTCTTTATTTACACTGTCCCGTTATATTGGGATGACAGTATGGTAAGTGTGAGGTTTGGTGCACACTACAATCTGATTTAAACCACCAGCGGTCTTTTTTACCACTGACCGTTCCAAGGCGGTAGCCCTATTGTCAACCCTTTTTGTGTTTGTGACGTCATATGACTTTACATTGCCATTCATGTTTGTCGTTTTGCGTGTTTTGGGGTTTACATTTACAAGCTACATTTCCTGTTCGACTTTTATACTTATTTTTTATCGTGTTTATCTGGCTTCTGCCAAGTCATTCAGTACTTGATGTGTGGTTTTTTATATGTGATGTTTTATTCATATAAACATGGTCATCTTTGTGTTATGCTTATATTGCCTATTCATGTGTATTAGAGGATGTAACCTGTCGGAATTTCTTTGCTTACACTGTCCCGTTTTACAGTTGATACCAGTCTAACGGTTTTGGTAACTGGCTAGAATAAACCAGGGTGTGGATAAGGATGTCTTCCATAATTAATTATCACCGGTCATTATACTACATAAAACAGTGAACCCCGCTAATTAATTTACCAACGGAAATGATTCCCTTGGAAAATGCCAGTAATTTAAGACCCCTCATATGCAGTGTAAGATCCCGTAAAATACAGTAGAGTGACCACATACCCTGAGTGATTAACTCACACCCGCTCTATCTATCTAGCCTCTATCTCACTTCGCCCTCCTCTATGTATTTCCCTCTCCCTCACCACCTCTCTCTCTCTCTCTCTCAGTTATAACTCTTATTATGCTTTATCTTTAATTGTATGCTACAAACATGTTTTTATTTAATCAACACTGATATACATTTTGTTTGTTTAGTCATTCTGTACATTCGTACAATATACATTTTAATCGACATTATATATATCCTTAACCCACTCCGATTATGATGTTGATTCGTAATAGCACACATGCTTGGTTTCGTGATAAATTAAAGGTTCTAATATTTTACAGGTCTTTAAGCACTGTGGTGGAGTGTGGTCATTTTACTATATAATGGAAATATCGGTGTCCTTCTACTACTTCGAAAGAGTGTATGGGGTCATTTACTTCATTACACCAGTAAATGTTATAATAATGTGAACACACACAATTGGCATTTTCGTTTTCATTTTTTCCCATTTTATTACCTGTTTTTCTTAAATATATTGTACTTGTATTTGAAAGTCCGAACAGTTAAATGTTGTTGTAATTTCCCCCTGTTTCCCCTGTTACATTGCATGCGCTTTTACTGATTACGTCAAGTACGTGCTCGATTGATGTCTTTCAGCCTAATACAATTTCTGCCACAGTAAATGAAGCTCTAGGGGATTTTTAAGTAGTTGTGTGTCAATTAAAGCGAAGCATATAATGTGATTTTGTTGGAACATTCTTCATTAATATGTTTAACAAGAGATGCATTTGTCAATGAAGACTTGTTTGCCACAACGAGTATTAATCCAGTGTCAATATTGTCCGGTCGTGCACTAAATTGATTTATTCTTTTGTTGGTCTGACTTCTGCCAAGGAATTGCGTTTTGCCATGTGGCTTTCTGTGATTTTTGTGTTCATATAAACAAGATCATGTTTTTGTTTTTCATCAGTCTCAGGGTAGATGTAGTTGATTTGGCCTACCCCTTGATAAAGCGGAGCATGTCAGGGAGTACAAATACATCATTGCGTAATTTGTTTCACAGGACAATTGTCAAATG
The DNA here is from genome assembly GCA_037043455.1 of Cyrtodaria siliqua. Taxonomy (NCBI): domain Eukaryota; kingdom Metazoa; phylum Mollusca; class Bivalvia; order Adapedonta; family Hiatellidae; genus Cyrtodaria; species Cyrtodaria siliqua. The sequence goes on along the minus strand of JAWPHD010004280.1, from coordinate 13,924 downwards.
AAATTAGGACTATTAATAGTTGGCTGTTGTATGAATTTGACGATATGAGAAAGGATGCATGTGTAGGGTCATTTTCATGGTATGCTCAATATACGCTGAACATCGGAACTAAACCATGGACAATTGTTAATAAAAAAGTCGAGATTTCCTTGTTTATACCATTTTGATAAGAAACAAGATGGAAATGGCAATGGAGACGATAACTTCAATATAGCTGGTCGACTGATTATTGATTTAACAGTTTTTGACAAACAGTTTGATTATGGATGTAATACATGCAGCGAGACTTTAAGATTTGAAAACGTGTTTAAAGAAATAAAGATGAGACTTTGTAGTAGTTTTCATTTTAAATGTGGACAGCATCTGTTTGTTCATAAGGACATTGAGGGAGAAGTGGAGAATTGAATTGAATTGGGTTTTTACGGCGCACTAACACGTGCAAATGTTATATGGCGCCTAACAGGAATAAACGTGCCAGACTCATCCTCCATTTACATCAAGATAAAATATGGAGAATGGGCCTTGAACCTTCTAACCTGCAAAACTGCGGAATTGCTGCAAAGTCTATAGTAAACACTCCTTTTATGATGGAGCCACGTTTCCACGTGTCATGAGAAGGAAAACTAACCAAATAGAAATCTATTTGCGGTCAGTGTAAAAACTGCTCTCGGTAAGGCATTAAACTGAAATAATAGTCTTATTATTTATTATATAGATTTTTAAATCAATCATTAAATATTAGAAGTTTTGAATTAAGTTTATACCTACATGGGCGCAACCATGAGTTTTAGGCTGTACGCACACGAATGTTTTTAGTTGAACGCCACAGACGTTAGTGTGCTTGTGGGGTATGGAGGTATGCCCCACCCCCACTACCGATTTTTTATATCATAATGCAAAATCAAGGTGTCTAGCGTATCCTAGATACCTTTGGAATACCTTTGTCATACATTTTGTTTTTTAACAAATCTCAGTGTTATAGCTGAAATAAAAACGATGTGCAAGCCCTATGTTGCTAAACATTACACACCTACCATTATGTAATATAATTAATTCGTCAATAGAAACCATATGGTTTGACGTAATTCAATAAAAAAAAAAGTTTAAAATAAGTCCCTCTCCGAGGATTTGAACACACGGAGCCCATGCTAAGGATTTAAAAGACGATCGATTAATCAGCTGAGATAAACGGACGCAAGGCTTTTATATATATATAAAATGTATCTTCAACTTTAAAGGGACGGACTGGGGCGATTTGTTAAGTAGTGTCGGCAAACTGCAAGATATTATATATAAAGTTAAATAAGTGTTTGATATCAGATTAAGATATAAATGAATTGGTAAAAAATAACTTAGATATGTGTAGTAGTTGTTAAGATATTTATTAGCGCGCAAGTGTGTCCAATAGTTTTAATAGCGGCTTTGTAAAATCGCTAGCCCAACCACGCCCCGTCATTCCCACACCCCAAATTTTCATTAATAAATTAAATTATGTCATTGTGGAAACCCTATGTTGCCAGGGACGTCTGGTTGACCCCGCCCCACCCCTCCCCAACCCCAACGACAAAATAAAATGTGTTAAGAATGCAGTTGGTGTATTTTCTGAGCAAAATTATTTCTATGCTCGGACATTGTTGTGTAAAGGAACCTAAGTATAGGCCATAATTAAAATTATGTTTGTTTACCCGAATGGGACCGATCAAAAAAATCGAAACGACTCTAAACATTTTTTTCAGTAAAAGTATGATTTTTTTAAACATTGCCTTTGGGTAACCTGGTCAAATTGAATAGCCAATTGACAGTGAAAAGAACACCAGTGTTTCGTCTTCATCTTCGTTATTTTTTAATAATTGTTTAGCCGGCGATAGGAATTTTATGATTCAGCAATACACACCCAGTATACGAAAATCATTATAGCAATAGTAAAAAAAAAATAGTATTTTAAGTCCAAACAAGCAGTTAAACTTTAAACAGCATTCACACACAAATCCGACATATAGATGGAAGGAAAATAAAATAATTTTCCTACCTACCTAGCCATCTGAAATATGTTAGGTCGGGTGTGGGCTAACCAAGATATCTTTAAGTGTGGCATTACTGCGTGTTTTTTTTCCGCATGCCGTACGCATGTGCGCAGAAGCGTAAACAGTAGTTACGCCTCGGACATACGAATGTGAAAACATATATAGATTTCATTCACAATTCATTATTGCTTGTGGGTCTAAATATTGCTGTTGGTAACGTACAACTGCAACTCTGGTTCGAATCGCCGTTCTGGGGTTTATTTGAGAAGTTTCGGTGTTCATCCACTCGGACACGTCAGGTTTCCCCCGAGTAACCCGGTTTCCTCCCATTCATTAAGATTTTTTAATGACAATCAAGTATAGTATGCAGAAATAAGCATACATCACATGCGCACACAAACGAACGACAACAATTGACGCAAGAAATAAACATCTTTTTGTGAACGGGGGTGTATCTCTTACTATGAATCGATTTGGCTGAAATTACTAAATAACATCAAAAAATCGATACATTTTTTCGGACACTTTTTTTCAGTATTTTCAATCAAACATATTTTCTTTGAGAAAAACGGAAATTTCAAAGACACCAATTTTCATTGTAGTTTTCGAACAAATTTACAGCTGAACAATTTTCTTTATCAGACAATCGCTTAAACAATATATACTATTTTCTCAAAATTTCGTAGAACTGGTACTAGTATAAATAAAATTTCTGGAAAAATGGGTGTTTGAAATATGGCGTCAAAAGGGACGAACCATGCATTCTTTACGACGTCATATCTTCAACGCCTTAATGATTATCATAAAGATCAATTCAGTTCCAAATTCAGAAAAGTTTAATAAATTTTAATTTGGTATAAATTTCATATGCAGTTTCATAATGTTTTGCTTGCTAATTAAGTATGATATGAATATGTCAGCAAAGATAAATATTTTTGATTTGATCATTTTTGCATGAGTTATGGCCATTTTGTTTCTAAAAGTATTATATAGGGATATCTTGTGTTTCTAACGCCTCATTCACTTGTAGGTGGATTGTTTTATTGTTTCACGAGATGACATTATTGTTAATTATCTTCACTTAGATGGCTGTCCCACGAGTTACATTTGATGGAATCTATGTTTCTCAACTTATTCGTTTTTCTAGAGCTTGTAGTGGTGTTGAGGACTTTAATATGTGTAATGTTTGTATAACTAAAAAGCTACTCCAGCAGAACTACAGTTACGATTTACTTCGAAAAACCTTTGCAAAATGTTATTATCGTAACCCTGATCCACTAAAATATAAAAGTAATTTAAGAACTCGTCTACGATGAGGACTAACACAACCTGACTTCTGTGGTCAAACTTCACAAGATCCTTCGTCATAATCACTTTTATACACTATTTATTAAACTAGTTAAAAATACCGTAAAGGAGATCCCTTGGGAGCAACAAACACAAACAAGAGATAAAAGTAGCAGACTCGGTTCTTTAAAATGGGTTATGACCCTATCATTTGCTAAGCACTGCATGTTTAGTGTTTGACAGTTCGACACTATGCTTTCCTCTTTGAGTGTGCGATGACAGATTGCGGACCCTATGATGAAGTCTAACTAATTGTGTACATGATCCATTATGTGTTATCATTATATCGCCTAATTAATGCTGCCTTGTTTGTAAGAGTGTACAACCTGGCGGGGATATATTTATTTACACTGCCCCGTTTTATTTGGATGACAATAGGGTAAGAGTGAGATATGGTGCACCTTTGAACCTAGTTTGAATCCCCATCGGCCATTTTGCCACTGACCGTTCCAAGGCGGTAGCTCTATTGTCAACCATTTTATGTTCGTGATGTTGTATCTTGCCGTTTATTCATCTTTGTAAGTGTGTTTGTATCTCTGTGCGTGTTTGTTGTTGACTGTGGTCCTTGAATGCTTCATTTCCAGTTGCTGTACTATTGATTTTATGAATATTGAGTTCTGCTAAACCCGGAGCTAGGAGGCGTGAATGGTAGCAAGCATATTTCACTACCGTTTATGAAAAGTCTCTATCAAACGAAGACTGCAATATTTCGTATTTATCGTGTTCGGCCGTTTCCAAAGGTCCACTATCATACTCTTTTTTTTCATATCTACTTTTAGTGATTGCGAAGTAAAAGATTAATGGTTCGATTATTTTTGTGTGAGTTATGGACCTTTAACTTTAACTTTTAATTCATTTTGAGGCGGACCGTTTTCATATTTAATATATTATGACATTGTTTGTTGTGAAGGTGATTACGAAGATTATTTTTTTGATTTGATAATTTTACATGAGGTATGAAAGTGACGCCTCCCGGTATCTGGATGACATATTAAACATTGACAACAAATTCTTTTCTACTATGGTTAATAATATATACCCTAAAGAACTTCAACTTAACAAGATAATATTTCTAATACTAACGCTTCTTTTCTTGATTTACATCTCTCCATTGAAAATGTTGAAATAATTAGCAAAATATATGACAAGAGAGGTGATTTTAATTTTGATATTGTTAATTATCCTCCATTTAGATGGGTGTGTTCCCCGAGCAACTTTTTATGGGGTATATGTGTCTCAACTTATTCGTTTTTCTAGAGCTTGTACTCGAGTTGAGGACTTTAATATTCGTAATCTTTGTATAACTGAAAAACTACCCCATCAGGGTTACCGTTACCATAAACTTCGTAAAATCTTTGCAAAATTTTATTATCGTAACCCTGATCTTCTTTCCAAATATAAAAACAATTTAAGAACTTTTCTGTGACAAAGAATATCACAACCAGACTTCTTTGGTGACGTGATTTACAAACTTCGTAAGATCCTTGGAAATGATCACTTTCATACTATTTTTGTTAAACTTGTTAAAAGGTTTATCAAAAGAGGTTATGACCCTATAATTTTTCAACGCACTGCATGCTTGGTGGTGGACCCATTTACAGTTCGCCACTATGCTTTCCTCTTTGATTGTGCGATGACCAGACAGATTGTGGACCCTATGATGACGTCTATCTAAAGCCCAAAAGGACGGTGACGTTTGATGTTTGTCTGCAGTCTTGTTTTGCCGTGCCCTCTATGGTTTATTCTCTTGTTGCTCTGGATTCTGCCAAGTCACTGAGTACCTTCTAGGCTATTCTTTTTTTGTATTTATATATACACAAGCATCTTTGTGTTTTATTTATATTGCCTATTAATGCTGCCTTGTTGGTTAGAGAATAGTTCATAGCGGGGATTTCTTTATTTACACTGTCCCGTTTTATTGGGTTGACAGTAAGTGTGAATATTGTTGCACCCTAGAACCTGGTTTAAACCCCCAACGGCTTTGTTTGCCACTGACCGTTCCACTAGCCCTATTGTCAATCCTTTTGTTTTTGTGATGTATTATTTGGTCGTTTATTCATCTTTAAATTTGTTCTTCGTTTCTGTGTGTGTTTGTGGTTGAATGCTGTCCTCGAATGCTGCTTTTCCTGTTCGATTTTTATATCTATATATATATTTGAAGTTTATGATATATATAAACAGTGGATATCCTTGGTGGCTTACTATCCATTCATTTGTTACTACATATTGTTTTCATACATTTCTAATGATAAAGTATTAAGTGAATGGGGTCATAAAGGAAAATTGTATTCGTGCAAGTAAACGTAAAGCAGTCAAAGGGATAGAGGCGGGGTATAGTTGTCAGCATTTAGCGATATTTATATTGTTTGCCGTTTAAAACGTGTTTTGGAAACTACGCAAACAGAGCATGGATATGTTAATTTGTTGAATACAGTCAGCATGAATATAGTTACAATTATATTATTTATAAATTTTAGGTTTATTTTATGTTCTTCTTTTGTATATTTACATACTATTTATGTTTAACAAGAGATGCATTAGTTAATGAGTAATCGTTTACCAATACCAGCATTAAAGTGTCGATCTTGTCGTGTCGAGCCCGTAATGGTTTATTATCGTGTTGCTCTGGGTTCTGCCAAGTCATTCAGTTCTTGCTTTATTCATATCAACATGATCATCTTAACGTTCAACTTAAACTGAAAGGAAAAAGAAACGCGACACGGGAATTTCCGCTATATATTGTATATACTGCACACTTAATTCCATATATATTCCAAGGAAATCCCAAGATGTTTTGTAAAACAAAAGTTGCAGTTAGTTAGAGAAAGGACACAACTGTGATGTTGTAGACGTTTTAATCACAATACACGTTGCAACAAAAAAATCATAAATGTTGAAGTTCCTCTTTGAAAACTTGAGCCAGTGTTATTTTAGTATTTTTTCCGAAAGGAAAGATCTCGATTATCAGCAGCATATTGTACATACAATATATAACTGAAATTCCCGCCTTTCTTTTTCCTTTCAGTATATATTGCTTATTTATGCTGCCTAGGTTTTAGATGATCAAGCCTAGCCGGGTGTTTTTTTTCACTGTCCGGTTTTATTTGAATGAAGATAGGCTAAGAGTGAAGTTTGGTGCAAACTAGAATCTGGTTTAAACACCCATCGGCCTTTTTTCACTAACCTTTCCATGGCCTGTTCCATTACCTTATCTCTTAGTATCCTTATAAGTGTGATTGTTTCTATGTGTGGTTTTGGTTGAATGTGGTCCTTTAATGCTACATGTCCTCTTTGACTTGTATATCTACTTTCAGTTCAAACATACTTTATAAATACCATTTTTATATCAATTTCAGAAAACTTAAAAATGTCCAAAACGATTCAGATTTGCACTGCTAGCTGCTAACCTATGGTACAGTTGATACCAGTGTTAAGGATTTGGTAACTGGCTAGCACAAACGAGGGTATGGATAGTGGTGCAGAGAATATTCAGTGTTTAGGGATATTATACAAGTGCTAACATACATATTTAAATATTACCAGAAGGTCGCCGAGGAAGTAAACCGTCCGCAATAAAATAATTATCCCTGGTCATTATACTACATAAAACACTGAACACGGTCATGACTCCCTTGGAAAACGCCACCAACGAAAATGACACCCTCGGAAAACGCAAGAAATATAAGATACATCAGGTGCAGTATGAAGCCCCGTAAAATATCACTAAATAACCCCACCCCCAGAGTATCTACTCTCGCCATCTACGTGTTCCTCTCCCTCTCTCGCACCTCCCTCGCCCTCTCTATCTTGTTTATGTTTCTCTCACGTCCTCGATCTATCTCTAGTTCTACATCTCGCTCCGATTAATGTATATCCCTCTCCCGCTTTCATTCCCGTTCTTTCTGTTTTCTTTTTCTGTCCATATCCTCTAGATATCTCTCTTCCTCCCCCCCCTCTCTCTCTCTCTCTCTCTCTCTCTCTCTCTCTCTCTCTCAATTATTGAAATTTTAGTAATGCTTTATCTTTTATTGTCTGCTACAAACACTGACATACATTTAGTTTGTTAAGTCATTCTGTACCTTCGCCATTTTTAGTTTACAATATACATGTATTGCAAGGTTTCGAAACAAATTTGACAATCGTCCCAGTTTTTGTATAAAACTAAAGACACATTTCTTAGAAAATATGAAATTCGTCCCTGTCTTTGTATACAACTAAAGACATATTTTTAGAAGATATTCAACTCAACCACCCACACCCCCACCCACAACACCCCCCCCCCCCCCCACCACCACCACACACACACACACACACACACACACACACCACCACCACCACCCCATCCCATGCCAACACTCCCAGTATTTTAAAGGTTTTTAAACATTTGGAGATCATTCTACTGCATAGGGGAAAGACCGGGGTCCTTCTACTACTAATGGGGGTCATGTTAACCTCTTACACCAGTTCACATTTCTCTCCCATTTGCAGAAACAGCTGAGTCTGCAACCGCATCTTGTCTGTTTTGATCGGTAATGTTCAATGATTCGGGTTTTAGTTAAGGATGTTGCATAATTTACTGGACAGTTTGGAAAACTGGATGCATAAATCAAAGGACAAAAAGTATAATTTTTATTTCTATAAGTATTTTGAAATGTGATAAGACGCGACAACATTGGACAAAGGAAAACTAGAATACAAACAAATGTTTTTAAATATTTTGAACACACAAAATTGCCATTTTCCTTTCCGTATATTTCATTTTATTACCTGTTTTCCGAAATATATTGTATTCTCATTTGAAAGTCCGACACTTAAATGTTGTTTGTTTTTTCGTGTTACATTACATGCGCTTTTACTGACTACGTCACACACCTGCTCGATTGACGTCATTCAACTTACTACAATTTCTGTTACAACTAATGAAGAGCTAACGGAAATTTAAGTAGTTTTGTAGCCAATCAAAACGAAGCATATAATGTATTTTTATCGGAACATTCTTCACAGTATCACAAATTGTGGTGTTATGGAGAAAAACACATCAACTCTAATTTAACGTCAATTTTACACAGCAGACAATATCCTGAATAGTTGTTTCAAATAGTTTAAAATGTTGACGTTATCTTATACATATTTAAAAGTAAGTACTAAAATTAAAAATCTGACATCTGTCAAAGAGATCTAAAATTGATAGCAAATATTGATGAAGCTGAACAGCATACTCAATAGAATTTATAATAAAACGCGTATCTAAAATAAGGCAAGACAATTTGTTAATCTCTCAAGCTTTTTCGAGGGAATAAGAGGCAACATGCGATGCGAAGCTACAGTTGCATATGATCCGCCTGACATAATACGTTTTCACTTGTGATGATTATTTTAAATACTTAATTGTTATATAAATCTAAATTAACTTTTTTAAACAAAACAAAATGCAGGTCAAAACAATATTTACTTTACGTATTACTTACTTTATTCGGCATTAAGCATCGAACACTATCAGCTAGACGTTAATATTACATATATAATCAATGTGATTTCTAAGCAATGCGATTTTTATGTGAAAATACGTGTAGTTTTAAGCAGAAAATAATCTACCCCACCTTAGAATATACTCGTAAACAAACGTATTTATTAACTATTGTATGTGAGTCTGAGACAGTGACATAACGCAAGCAGGCCTATATAAAATTAACAGTTTATCTTTAATGGCATCAAAACATTTATTATACAATTTATCTATCAAATGTATACTGAGCAAAAATAAAAAGTACCCACTTTTTTGCTGGTATTACCATAGGCCAGTTTTTGAGGGCGTAGGCCAGTTTGAACAGCACTTTAATTCAACAATGTTTGATGTTTTTAAGCACACTTCACAAAGTACTAAATATTCCTTTAAACAGATTAAAATTTTACCAAGCAATACTGTTTCATGGATGCTATGATAATGGAAACCTTAAAGGGAGGTAATTTGATGATTTTTGATAATCAAAGCTGCTACCTACACAATCGGTATTGGGTTTTTCTGTGATTTCTTTCAAAAGCAACGTATAGAGAATATTGTCTTGGACAAAATGAGGTAATGTTTGTAGATTGTATGTGTTTTTACCAGAAATGCATGGTTTATGAAAAAGGGGGTAACTCTCTTGTGTACTGAACTTTTCAAAAAAACACATTTGTTTGGACTATTAGTGGTGGTCGATCTAATTATTCTATATGCATCATTTATTATTTCCTGTTTTGCTGTCTATATAATAAGGGTAAGAAAAATGGGTACTTTTTATTATATGTGTTTAATCAATGCTTACAGGAATGTAACAATTGTAAATTCCAGTTCACATACCAGAGCGCAACTCAGGAGTGAGTATAGGTTAATAATGTAAGGTCAGCATAAATATAGATTAATGGTGGAACAAAGTATATTTAATGGCCTCCAAATATATATCTTGTAGTTTTGTTGGAACGAAGTATCTTAAATAAGTAAAGGAATATGCTACATTGAGACCATCTGTCAAACTGCTTCGTTGATAAGTGTCTTTTCAGCTAATGTACATTTTCAGTTTTAACCTTCAATACAAATTAGGACACTGCGTTTAATTAATGTAGGGTTTTCAGAATGTAAAAGCATTTTTTCTTCTTGTTTTAATATTTAAAATCGTTGCTAGAAAATGCGTATGTTAAGTGTTCATTCGGTTTCGTTGCCAAGGACGTAGGCGTCCAGTTTGTTGAAGTTTTTGCACGTGCGACCTATCTTGAGTAGACCCAGGTTCATCTCGTACTGCTGCTCGGCTAAACACACGTGGTTGGCACAATCCATCATTTCTGCACCCTGAAAGCAGAATAAATATTATTACTAACTTAACTAATATATACTGACTGCAAATGAAAACGCACCAGTAGATTGTATGGGTATTTAATTGTATTACTGAAGACATTTATAATAATTAGTGCATACGGTATTTTGAAATTAAATTGTATGATATAAATTAAAAAATGCAAACAGTGATTGTCTCAGAATTCCTAAACTTGGTGTATAGTGTTCAAGTAAAGTCACACGGGCAGATAACAAAAGTCACACATTTGTATTCCAGGTATGGCCAACCGTTTTTTTAACACATAACATGGCTTCTGGGAATGCAATAAAGCTATGACTTATTTCGGGTAATACACTAGTGTAATACTGATGTAAATGAGGACGAATCACTGTGTTTGTATACAGTCAAACATGTAATCCCAATTGTTTGCATGGTATATCATACGATACGTTCAGACTAATTTACCATTATTTAAAACCTTACTTAATAAAATGCATGTTAGTAACGTTAAATTTGGTTAAAGGTCTCGCATTATTTGTAGTGCAAATGCATAAACAACAAAACGACGTCATGCTTTCTCTTACAAATTGCCGCCACATATAGGGTAAATTGGCAACATTAACTATCACGTCGTAGGTGTGTTATGAGATAAATAGAATCTTACATTCGTGACTGTGTATTATTGACTTTAATAAACTCGTTGGATAAAAATATAGGATACTCGGCCGAGTCCAATTCGTTTATTAAAATCAATAATACACAGTCACTCATGTAAGATCTTATATACCGTTCTAGGAAATCATTCCGAAGTCCCGATATTTCACGAAGATAGTGTCACTTGGCGTTATCTTATTGGAATAACGTAACGTCGGATATATGTGTGTGTGTGTGTGTGTGTGTGTGTGTGTGTGTGTAAGGTGTTGGGGTGGTTACAGCGCTCTAACCAAATAACTAATACTGTATTTGGTATTCAAAAAGATCCGCATTGTTTCATTTAATTTTAAACATACATTTAATGAAGATATAGAGACAATATGTGCTTTTCTAATTTATGTCCATCGAAAAGTGAGGGGGAAAAGCAGTTTCAAGTGTGTAAATACAAATATGGGTTAGTAGTCACATTTTAAAATGTCAATAATTATGCTAATCACAAACGTCTTTTAACCATTATATTTGTGCTGAGTTCCGTTGCAATAAAACTATGGCCAATGAAACTACAAGGATGTTCACATTAGTGTATATAATACACATTAAGTATTCGCATAAATGGATAACTCTAATAACAAAATATCTTCGTGAAATGCAAAATATTCCCTAAGGAAAAACATAATAGTTAAGCTGTTATAGATGCTGGAGCTATTCCATCTGTTGGTGATATTAGCAAAGAAAATACTGATGACGAATACCATTATTATTCCAACCCTCTTACTTAAAAAGTGACAACAGGAATAAAGAAATTATTTCAAGAAATATATGACAACTCTATTAAGTACACTAGGGAAATTATTACACGGGTTTTGAATACTAGACTTACTGATTGGGCGGAAAATTATAGTGTTTTACTATATACTGAGACACAAGAGCTAACATGGGAGCAATAGATAACATTTTTGTATTACAAGGGCTTATTTCTCATTTTATTAATTCGGGTAAACAATTGTATTGCGTCTTTGTTGACTTCACGAAAACGTTTATGTTGTTCGTGAAAACGTATGGTTTAAGCTGATACAATTAGGTCTTCGTGGTAAAATATTTAATTTCATTAAATCTATGTATAGTTCTGTAAAGTCAAGAGTGAACTGTTGTAATGACTTCAGTGAAGGATACACATGTATGCTTGGAGTAAGACAAGGGGGATGTTTATCGCCTTTTCTTTTTTCTATGTTACTAAATGATATTGAAGATGAGTATAAAAATGGTATTGAAGGTATTAATGTTAATATCTTTAAAGTATTTCTCATATTGTATACTGATGATATTGTTATATTTGCAAACAGTAGTATAGAATTACAAACTAATTTAATGCTATCGAGATATTGTAATAAGTGGAAAATCGTTGTAAATACATCAAAAACTAAAGTCATGGTATTTAAAAAGGGAGGTTCCTTACCCAGAAATAATTCAACTTTTTATTTAAATGATAATGCATTAGATATTGTTAATAGGTTGAACTATTTAGGCATAATCATTACAACGGGCGGATCATTCATCGATGCACAGGCAACACTTGCAGAACAGCCTTTAAATGCTATCTTTGAAATGAACAAATGTCTATATCTGGTTATCTATTGAACACAGATTAGATTTATTTGATAAATTAATCACAACAATTTTGAACTATGGTACTGCAGTTTGGGTTTTTACAAAGGCTAAAGCAATAGAAAGAGTGCATCTTAAATTCTGTAAGCATATATTAAGTGTAAAAAAGACAACGCAGAATGATTTTATATATGGAGAATTGGGTAGAAAATCTTTTTTTTTATGTAAACGGCATTTTGTTATAATAAAGTACTGGCTCAAGATATTACATAGAAGTGAAAGTAAATATGTAAAACTAGTTTATGATATGATGATTAATGACATAACTGGTCAACCGGATAAAATAAATTGGGCGTTACTATTACGTGATCTATTGTGTAATATGGGTTTCCATGATGTATGGTTAGCATAAAGTGTAGGAAACGCTGAATTATTTTTGCTTGTTATTAAACAAAGACTCCATGCTCTATTTATGTACTATTGGCATTTTAAATATTGAATTCTGCTCAACCTGGGGCTAGAGGGTGTGAACGGTAGCAAGCACTTTTCACTACCGTTCATGAACAGTCTCCATCAAACCAAAACTGCAATATGTTTTGTATTTATCGTGTTCAACGATTTCCAATTTCTCTTTCATAATTTTCATGATAATGTTTGTACAAAACTGTTTGAAAGAATCAAGCAGAGCTTTGTTTTATAACTGTATAGATAATTTTAGATTTCAACCCTACCTAAATATGTGTAATATATCGAAATTTAGGCAAGCTATGACTAAACTACGCGTTTCGTCACACAGACTTGAGATAGAAGCTGGACGTTGGAGCACACCAAATAGAATACCGGTTAATAATAGGAAATGTAAATTGTGCCAGTCTTTAGAAGATGAATTCCATTTTATTTTAGTATGTCCTTTATATGCAGACATAAAAAGTCAATATATTGAATTTAATTTTACATGTAAAAAGAAAATAAGAAAACTAGCTATTTTTTATTTATTAGGCTTTTAATAATGTGTAAAATTATTAACTGTACTATTCTGTTACATTGTCTGTCATGTCATTTGTATGTATATAATTGGACCACACAGGCCTTGGTACCTGTTGGATATTGAAATGAAATAATCTAATGTAATATAATCGAATCTAATCATCTATCATCTATAATCTTTCTTTTGGTGCTATTAGCAAAGGAAATAATGCTGACGAATAGATCTATTATTACAATCCTCTTACTTAAAAAGTGACAATAGGAATAAAGAAAATTATTTCAAGAAATATATTACGTTAATTGTCACCATTACGGAGCGGATGGAGCTAAAGTTCTAATAAACAGTAATTACTATAGGTGGCCGTAATATTAAAGGGGCCTTCCGCAATATTGAAGTAGTTGTATTTTATCAAACATTAAAATTAGAATCGCTATTTATTAATGACTTTTAATCTGCGTATGTATAATTACTTAAAAGCGGAAATACAATTTAGA
>JAWPHD010004279.1:0-192227 GCA_037043455.1 Cyrtodaria siliqua | reverse complement strand
TTTTTAGTGGTAATTAAAATTACCTTATGTTTTAAAATCGGTTGAGGAATAAATATTTTACAGCCTAAATGATGTTTTGATGTTGTTTTTTCCATGTAACTTCCTTGTTGGTGGGACAGCAGAAAATTAAAAAAATTCAAGTAACTTCAATTCGCCTTCCTATTTTACTATAACATTTTCAGGGTGTCTTAATATATGAATATCCAACAATTTAAAACATTTTTGGATACAATTTCTGAATTATTCTTTTTTCAAATTGTTCATGCAGCAGAATTTTGCATTGAAAATGCCCCATCAAAAACAGCTTTTGCACATGAATTTTTTATTTCTCAACCGATTTTAAGAGATAACGTAATTTTATTTACCACTAATAATGTCTGTTTCATTAATATACAACTTATTTAGGTACTAGATGAATTTTGTTTAAAAAGTAAAAACAAACTTTTGCTGAAACATGGATCTACATACACGTATGTACATATATATCCATGGCTGAAACAAGCGCCTCAAACAATAGTATACATACCGTTCATATATCGCGTGTGATAGCGTAATGTAAAATCATCGAATAAATAGCTTTTACCACATTAAGCGTTGAAATGGATCACAATTAGCTAAGTAACTATGGAATCCAGTATTCCCATATTACTCAAATCGTCGTTACAATTTTACTCAATAATAATATCGTGTTGCAGCCATTAACAGCATCGGTAAAATATCCTGGTATGAAACCAGACGACCTTTTCCAAATTACAAGTAAATCCTGAGTGAGATTGACATTTCTTGCATACCGGACAAGGATATCCGTCATTTTACCGGGGCTAGATATTTTCATCTCACCCTAGGGTCGAGATACAATTCACGAGCGCCAACATCCAGTATGCAGGAAAACATGCTCAAGTGGTAGACTGTAAGCGTTCGTGTAAACTTATTCAGGCACGTGACGTCTAAGTTCGGTATTATCCATGTTATGAGAGATTCCCCAGACCTATCGGGGTCTATCCTCCGAGCACGTTAAAAACCCCATATGATTACAGTAATAGTAAGGCAGGACATGGTTCCCGGATTCCTGTGCATCCTCCAACTCTCTCTGGGGCGGCGCGAAATAACCCAGACAATGTGCTGGTTCCCGGATTCCTGTGCATCCTCCACTCTCTCTGGGGCGGCGCGAAATAACCCAGACAGTGTGCTGGTCCCCGGATTTCTGTGCATCCTCCACTCTCTCTGGGGCGGCGCGAAATAACCCAAACAATGTGCTGGTTCCCGGATTCCTGTGCATCCTCCACTCTCTCTTGGGCGGCGCGAAATAACCCAAACAATGTGCTGGTTCCCGGATTCCTGTGCATCCTCCACTCTCTCTGGGGCGGCGCGAAATAACCCAAACAATGTGCTGGTTCCCGGATTCCTGTGCATCCTCCACTCTCTCTGGGGCGGCGAGAAATAACCCAAACAATATGCTGGTTCCCGGATTCCTGTGCATTCTCCACTCTCTCTGGGGCGGGCGAAATAACCCAAACAATGTGCTGGTTCCCGGATTCCTGTGCATCCTCCACTCTCTCTGGGGCGGCGCGAAATAACCAAAACAATGTGCTGGTTCTCGGATTCCTGTACATCCTCCACTCTCTCTGGGGCGGCTCGAAATAGCCCAAACAATGTGTTGATGAGCCGTTAAATAATTTAATTCAATTTCCCACATTAACCACACCTAACTTGCAGTGCGGTACCCTATAATGACTGGGAAATTGCAAACACCGAGCTAAATGCCCAGTCTCATATGAGCATAAATTGGTTCCCAGTTCCCGATTCCGTATTCGAATCGAATTGGGAACTAGGAACTGAAAACTAGGAACCGGGAACCAGGAACCAACTTTATGCTCTGACATCAACCTCACATAAAATCCGGAATCTGCACATGGATATGAACAATGATTGTGAAATATTGAAACAATTTTGATATTTAAAACAAACGGGCATGATAAATTCCGGTATTGTATCAGCGGAAATGCGGGTTATGGGTCCTTCCGGAATACAACAACATGTCATCTGACAGTTACCATTATGACTGTCATTATATTTGAAAGTATTTTCACATTGACGATGGCTTTTTGGGTTTTTCATGTGGGAAAATAAAACAAGTTGCTTATGATTGCTAGAGGCGTTTAGTGAATTAGTTAAACAATACAAATGCTGAATGACAACTATTGTTTTCAAAAAAGCATTAGGTAAGAGCTGTGAACATAATCGCTTTTATGGTTTTATATTCTATAACTACCACAGGTTGGAGAATTATAGATGTTAAGGTGTTTTGTACTATAGTGGGTACAGATTATAAGGAAGAAAGAAAGAAAGAAAGAAAGAAAGAAAAGAAGGAAGGAAGGAAGGAAGGAAGGAAGGAAGGAAGGAAGGAAGGAAGGAAGGAAGGAAGGAAGGAAGGAAGGAAGGAAGGAAGGAAGGAAGGAAGGAAGGAAAGGAATGGAATGGAATGGAATGGAATGAGAAAGAAAGAAAGAAAGGAAGGAAGGAAGGAAGGAAGGAAGGAAGGAAGGAAGGAAGGAAGGAAGGAAGGAAGGAAGGAAGGAAGGAAGGAAGGAAGGAAGGAAGGAAGGAAGGAAGGAAGGAAAGGAATGGAATGGAATGGAATGGAATGGAATGGAATGAAATGAAATGAAATGAAATGAAATGAAATGAAATGAAATGAAATGAAATGAAATGAAATGAAATGAAATGAAATGAAATGAAATGAAATGAAATGAAATGAAATGAAATGAAATGAAATGAAATGAAATGAAATGAAATGAAATGAAATGAAATGAATGAAGAGTACGATAAAAATGAATTCTATTTCAAGTTCTTTATTGCACTCAGGCTACCTGCACATACAGCAACAAGGGGTATGAACACACAGGCTACCTGCACATACATCAACAAGAGGTATGAACACTCAGGCTACCTGCACATACAGCAACAAGATGTATGAACACTCAGGCTACCTGCACATACAGCAACAAGAGGTATGAACACTCAGGCTACCTGCACATACAGCAACAAGAGGTATGAACACCCAGGCTACTTGCACATACAGCAACAAGAGGTATGAACACTCAGGCTACATACAAATATATCAACAAGAGGTATGAACACTCAGGCTACCTACACATATAGCAACAAGAGGTATGAACACCAGGCTACCTACACATATAGCAACAAGAGGTATGAACACTCAGGCTACATACAAATATAGCAACAAGAGGTATGAACACTCAGGCTACATACAAATATAGCAACAAGAGGTAGGAAGACTCAGGCTACATACAAATATAGCAACAAGAGGTATGAACACTCAGGCTACATACACATATAGCAACAAGAGGTATGAACACTCAGGCTACATACAAATATAGCAACAAGAGGTATGAACACTCAGGCTACATACAAATATAGCAACAAGAGGTATGAACACTCAGGCTACACACACATATAGCAACAAGAGGTATGAACACTCAGGCTACATACAAATATAGCAACAAGAGGTATGAACACTCAGGCTACAAACAAATATAGCAACAAGAGGTATGAACACACAGGCTACATACACATATAGCAACAAAAGGTATGAACACTCAGGCTACACACACATATAGCAACAAGAGGTATGAACACTCAGGCTACATACACATATAGCAACAAGAGGTATGAACACTCAGGCTACCTACACATATAGCAACAAGAGGTATGAACACTCAGGCTACATAAAAATATAGCAACAAGAGGTATGAATACTCAGGCTACATACAAATATAGGAACAAGAGGTATGAACACTCAGGCTACATACACATAAAGCAACAAGAGGTATGAACACTCAGGCTACATTCACATATAGCAACAAGAGGTATGGACACTCAGGCTACATACAAATATAGCAACAAGAGGTATGAACACTCAGGCTACCTACACATATAGCAACAAGAGGTATGAACACCAGGCTACCTACACATATAGCAACAAGAGGTATGAACACTCAGGCTACATACAAATATAGCAACAAGAGGTATGAACACTCAGGCTACCTACACATATAGCAACAAGAGGTATGAACACTCAGGCTACACACACATATAGCAACAAGAGGTATGAACACTCAGGCTACATACACATATAGCAACAAGAGGTATGAACACCAGGCTACCTACACATATAGCAACAAGAGGTATGAACACTCAGGCTACCTACACATATAGCAACAAGAGGTATGAACACTCAGGCTACATACAAATATAGCAACAAGAGGTAGGAAGACTCAGGCTACATACAAATATAGCAACAAGAGGTATGAACACTCAGGCTACATACAAATATAGCAACAAGAGGTATGAACACTCAGACTACCTACACATACATCAACAAGAGGTATGAACACTCGAACTACATACACATATAGCAACAAGAGGTATGAACACTCAGGCTACCTGCACATACAGCAACAAGAGGTATGAACACCCAGGCAACTTGCACATACAGCAACAAGAGGTATGAACACTCAGGCTACATACAAATATATCAACAAGAGGTATGAACACTCAGGCTACCTACACATATAGCAACAAGAGGTATGAACACCAGGCTACCTACACATATAGCAACAAGAGGTATGAACACTCAGGCTACATACAAATATAGCAACAAGAGGTATGAACACTCAGGCTACCTACACATATAGCAACAAGAGGTATGAACACTCAGGCTACACACACATATAGCAACAAGAGGTATGAACACTCAGGCTACATACACATATAGCAACAAGAGGTATGAACACCAGGCTACCTACACATATAGCAACAAGAGGTATGAACACTCAGGCTACCTACACATATAGCAACAAGAGGTATGAACACTCAGGCTACCTACACATATAGCAACAAGAGGTATGAACACTCAGGCTACCTACACATAAATGTATAGCAACAAGAGGTATTAACACTCAGGCTACCTACACATATAGCAACAAGAGGTATGAACACTCAGGCTACATACACATATAGCAACAAGAGGTATGAACACTCAGGCTACATACACATATAGCAACAAGAGGTATGAACACTTAGGCTACACACACATATAGCAACAAGAGGTATGAACCATCAGGCTACATACAAATATAGCAACAAGAGGTATGAACACTCAGGCTACCTACACATATAGCAACAAGAGGTATGAACACTCAGGCTACATACAAATATAGCAACAAGAGGTAGGAAGACTCAGGCTACATACAAATATAGCAACAAGAGGTATGAACACTCAGGCTACATACAAATATAGCAACAAGAGGTATGAACACTCAGACTACCTACACATACATCAACAAGAGGTATGAACACTCGAACTACATACACATATAGCAACAAGAGGTATGAACACTCAGGCTACCTGCACATACAGCAACAAGAGGTATGAACACCCAGGCTACTTGCACATACAGCAACAAGAGGTATGAACACTCAGGCTACATACAAATATATCAACAAGAGGTATGAACACTCAGGCTACCTACACATATAGCAACAAGAGGTATGAACACCAGGCTACCTACACATATAGCAACAAGAGGTATGAACACTCAGGCTACATACAAATATAGCAACAAGAGGTATGAACACTCAGGCTACCTACACATATAGCAACAAGAGGTATGAACACTCAGGCTACACACACATATAGCAACAAGAGGTATGAACACTCAGGCTACATACACATATAGCAACAAGAGGTATGAACACCAGGCTACCTACACATATAGCAACAAGAGGTATGAACACTCAGGCTACCTACACATATAGCAACAAGAGGTATGAACACTCAGGCTACCTACACATATAGCAACAAGAGGTATGAACACTCAGGCTACATACACGTATAGCAACAAGAGGTATGAACACTCAGGCTACACACACATATAGCAACAAGAGGTATGAACACTCAGGATACATACAAATATAGCAACAAGAGGTATGAACACTCAGGCTACCTACACATATAGCAACAAGAGGTATGAACACTCAGGCTACATACACATATAGCAACAAGAGGTATGAACACCAGGCTACCTACACATATAGCAACAAGAGGTATGAACACTCAGGCTACATACAAATATAGCAACAAGAGGTATGAACACTCAGGCTACCTACACATATAGCAACAAGAGGTATGAACACTCAGGCTACACACACATATAGCAACAAGAGGTATGAACACTCAGGCTACATACAAATATAGCAACTCGAGGTATGAACACCAGGCTACCTACACATATAGCAACAAGAGGTATGAACACTCAGGCTACCTACACATATAGCAACAAGAGGTATGAACACTCAGGCTACCTACACATATAGCAACAAGAGGTATGAACACTCAGGCTACACACACATATAGCAACAAGAGGTATGAACACCAGGCTACCTACACATATAGCAACAAGAGGTATGAACACTCAGGCTACCTACTCATATAGCAACAAGAGGTATGAACACTCAGGCTACCTACACATATAGCAACAAGAGGTATGAACACTCAGCTACACACACATATAGCAACAAGAGGTATGAACACTCAGGCTACACACACATATAGCAACAAGAGGTATGAACACTCAGGCTACACACACATATAGCAACAAGAGGTATGAACACTCAGGCTACACACACATATAGCAACAAGAGGTATGAACACTCAGGCTACACACACATATAGCAACAAGAGGTATGAACACTCAGGCTATCTACAGATATAGCAACAAGAGGTATTAACACTCAGGCTACCTACACATATAGCAACAAGAGGTATGAACACTCAGGCTACATACACATATAGCAACAAGAGGTATGAACACTCAGGCTACATACAAATATAGCAACAAGAGGTATGAACACTCAGGCTACATACAAATATAGCAACAAGAGGTATGAACACTCAGGCTACACACAAATATAGCAACAAGAGGTATGAACACTCAGGCTACACACAATATAGCAACAAGAGGTATGAACACTCTGGCTACACACACATATAGCAACAAGAGGTATGAACACTCAGGCTATCTACAGATATAGCAACAAGAGGTATTAACACTCAGGCTACCTACACATATAGCACAACAAGAGGTATGAACACTCAGGCTACATGCACATATAGCAACAAGAGGTATGAACACTAAGGCTACTTGCACATACAGCAACAAGAAGTATGAACACTCAGGCTACATTCACATATAGCAACAAGAGGTATGAACACTCAAGCTACACACAAATATAGCAACAAGAGGTATGAACACTCAGGCTACACACAAATATAGCAACAAGAGGTATGAACACTCAGGCTACACACAAATATAGCAACAAGAGGTATGAACACTCAGGCTACACACACATATAGCAACAAGAGGTATTAGCACTCAGGCTACCTACACATATAGCAACACAAGAGGTATGAACACTCAGGCTACATACAGATATATGGCAACAAGAGGTGTTAACACTCAGGCTACTTGCACATACAGCAACAAGAGGTATGAACACTCAGGCTACATACAAATATATCAACAAGAGGTATGAACACTCAGGCTACATACAAATATAGCAACAAGAGGTATGAACACCAGGCTACCTACACATATAGCAACAAGAGGTATGAACACTCAGGCTACCTACACATATAGCAACAAAAGGTATGAACACTCAGGCTACACATACATATAGCAACAAGAGGTATGAACACTCAGGCTACCTACAAATATAGCAACAAGAGGTATGAACACCAGGCTACCTACACATATAGCAACAAGAGGTATGAACACTCAGGCTACACACACATATAGCAACAAGAGGTATGAACACTCAGGCTACATACACATATAGCAACAAGAGGTATGAACACTCAGGCTACGTACAAATATAGCAACAAGAGGTATGAACACTCAGGCTACGTACAAATATAGCAACAAGAGGTATGAACACTCAGGCTACACACACATATAGCAACAATAGGTATGAACACTCAGGCTACACACAAATATAGCAACAAGAGGTATGAACACTCAGGCTACATACACATATAGCAACAAGAGGTATGAACACTCAGGTTACATACAAATATAGCAACAAGAGGTATGAATACTCAGGCGACATACACATATAGCAACAGAAGGTATGAACACTCAGGCTACATACAAATATAGCAACAAGAGGTATGAACACTCAGGCTACATACACATATAGCAACAAGAGGTATGAACACTCAGGCTACACACACATATAGCAACAAGAGGTATGAACACTCAGGCTACACACACATATAGCAACAAGAGGTATGAACACTCAGGCTACCTACACATAAATGTATAGCAACAAGAGGTATTAACACTCAGGCTACCTACACATATAGCAACAAGAGGTATGAACACTCAGGCTACATACACATATAGCAACAAGAGGTATGAACACTCAGGCTACATACACATATAGCAACAAGAGGTATGAACACTCAGGCTACACACACATATAGCAACAAGAGGTATGAACACTCAGGCTACCTACACATACATGTATAGCAACAAGAGGTATTAACACTCAGGCTACCTACACATATAGCAACAAGAGGTATGAACACTCAGGCTACATACACATATAGCAACAAGAGGTATGAACACTCAGGCTACATACACATATAGCAACAAGAGGTATGAACACTTAGGCTACACACACATATAGCAACAAGAGGTATGAACACTCAGGCTACATACAAATATAGCAACAAGAGGTATGAACACTCAGGAGGTATGAACACTCAGGCTACATACACATATAGCAACAAGAGGTATAAACATGTACATGTATTACACAATGATTTAGATTTTATGGCATTATATCAGTTTCAGTAGTTCAGGTGTAGAGAGAATATTGGAAAAAATATATGAGATAGGAAGAAGTTGAGGAATTTTCTAGAGGATAACGAAACGTGTTTGATATTAAGTTCAGTATATAGGGAAATAAAAACAAGTGCGTGCGTATACGTGTATACAACTTGTCAACTTATTACAGACATGCAGGTGCATCATGTTTGTTTAAACAGAAACTAGTAGATCTAAAAATTGTATCATGATGTATCATGATAGTTTACAAAAACAGATTTACCAATAAGGCACACATTTTTTTTGTTAACGCCATCTTGGATTTGAAGAAACTTAGCAGGAAACATTGGTATGATTTCTAGTTGTGCCTATTGTTGATTGCCTTGTCATTTTTACTTGTCGGCGCTACTCGTCATAAACGCCTTGTTGGATTTCGACGAAACTTGGCAGGAAGCATCGGTAAAAAGTCTAATTGTGCATATCGCGCTTTTTTTCCAGTTTGTTAATCTTTGACGAAGTTATGTCCCTTTGACATTTTTACTTTAAATTTCTTGTCGGTGCTACTCCTTCTGAACGGCTTGTTGGATTTCTACGAAATTTGGCAGGAAGCATCAGTATGATGTCTAGTTGTGCAAAGCGCGGTATATCAATGAAATCTTAAACAAGTTCGTTAACCAGCTAGATCTTGTTAGTAACGACAGAGTTATGGCCCTTGATTTGTTGCAAAATGCTATATTTTATTTTTCCTTTGTTAAAACTGTATTTATTTCATTTGTTATCTGATTTTTACCAGATTTGCTAGTTCTTGTTTGTAAATGGCCCTTGATTTGCTGAAAATGCTATATTGTATTTTCCTTTGTTAAATCTGTAGTTATTTCATTTTTTTATCTGATCTTTACCAGATTTGCTTATAATGTTAACATACACCCCCCCCCCTTCCCCCCACCCACCCACCCCATTTTTATGAAATTTCATTCATAGAAGAAAGTGGGACAAATTAAAAAATACCCATGCCAGACAAGACACAGCAGACTTATTGCCCATGATTAGCAGCTGAGCAATCTAAGGCCATCCTAGCCGGGTTTTTTTTTGCAATGTTTTAAAAGAAGTACTGATGGGAACTTTATGATGACAACCCTTGATATAAGAGCCGTTTTAGACAGTAGAGCGGCCACGGGCTCTCTTGTGGCTCTTGCTTCAAAGTCGCACAAGCCAATTATGCTGGGTGTAAAAACGCTAAAAACACGGACATGCGCAGCAGTAAAGCGATTGCGAGCATTTACTCAGCGTAAACAACCATGGCGGTCTTTAACGCTGTAGGTAACATGGTTACTGTGTTTTGTTTTGTCGGTCCGACATTATACAGTCATGTATGTTTCCGGTAAATGATGATACAACGTATGATTTGGAGAGCTTAATCATATCTCGCCCTCGTCTTGCTGACGAGGCCACGCGCCTGATGCATTAGGACAATATAAACATCATTGAGGTGATGAAACGGAGGGTGGGGGATACGGTTTACGTGGTCAATACGTTGGTAAGAAGATGGTGCATCGACGAATCTGATATGTCACGACAGTTTTTTGTAATACAGGACTACTTTTGGACGATATATGATCATTATCGCAGTCGCGTATTTCAATATCAGCATACTCGAGATACTAGCTATTGTAGTCCAACAATAACGAGCTCCGAACCAGGACGTCCGTCATTCGCGATAGTAAATGATTTGTATAGGATACACAGAAGTTGGAGCAGAGTATCATCGGAACTGGGCGTCAGTTATAGGACATTCCCAAGAAAGAGATGTGAGTTTGGTATGGATATTTCTTTTGTAACTGGACAAAGGATAACATATACTGACATCACAGATGCCAACCTTTGCAGTGCTGTTGGATGATTTTTATATCTACTTTTGGATTATGCAATAAGGACAATTTATTGAGGACAAACTAACCATCACTTTTAATATTCTTGTTAGTATATGCCGTTTAGGTAGAAGTAGCAGTCGCACATGTTTGGTATACGAGGCTATGTACAGTTAAACATGTCTAAGGAGAACACCTCTATTAAGAGATCATCTGCTTGACCATATGTTTGAGTTTCCAACTATATCGTTTGAATTTAACATTTACCTGTATTAGAGGCCACCTGTGTTAAGAGACTAATTTCGCTCGTTAGTTTATGGATCTCTTAATACAGGTTTGACCGTTTAAACAACGTGTTTTGCCATATTGGAAGTATGTTCGAAGCGAATTTATTAAGTGACATGACATTCCAATCACGTTGGTAAGGTCTCACAATGCGGTTCTCGAGAAGCAATACGGTGGCCTATTTCTGCCGTAAGATAGCTAGCTATTTATGATGATTGTGTCGAGAATATATCGACAGTTCATTAATACTGTGATATATTTATTTATATTTTGAAGAGCTATATGACGGTGTTGGACTGCCTCTATACCTTTCATAGGCTTAATTTAGATTCTATAGAATACATACTGAAAAAGGGGTCATTGAAAGCAACAAACACACACAAGGGAGAACAGTAGCAGACTCGGTTTTATTGAGTCTGTTCATGAGAGGTAATATTAAACGCAACACCTCTCGCGGCCTCTAGCACCGGCTCTATCGGGTTTCTACGTTAAAGGGATGTTGCAGTTAAAAATGGAACCTTTACGCTCGTCTTGTAGATATTCGATCAGATAAATGGGTATAATGTCTTTCCTGAATCTTGCTTTTACTTTGAATACTTCTTCAGAAAGTTTCTGATCGAAACTACGTTCAAATGTTCGTCTGCTGTAGCTGGTACTCACTAGTTGACCGCGTTTAAATTTAAATTTGGATACGGACATCAGGCACGACTTTTCTTTAGCTTTGGAAATGGACACTGTTTTCTCCTTCATAGTGTTAGCGTACGGTCGGTTTAAGTACATATCGTTAAACAGAGCAGCTTCATTAGTTTTGTTTACTTCCATCGGACTTATGTTCCCGAGCAGCGATCGATGTGGTCGGTGGTTGTAGGCTCAAACCAGAGACGGCAGTTTGTCCAAGTAACGATACGTATTATTGGGATGAAGAAACCGATATATCATACGCTTAAGTGATAAATTTAGACGTTCCACATACCCAGTCTTGACCGGAGGATAGGCAAATATATGCTTTATATTGTTATCTCTTAGAAATGCAGACATTTTATTGTTCTTAAATTCCGTTTCGCAGTCCGACCTTATAACCCTGACAGTATTCCTAGACTCTCAAAGCATAGCTTTAAGAGTGTATATATAGAACGGTGTCGGACTGTTTGTTGTTCAAGGGTGTTCCCATGGCGACCCTTCTGAAGACCTCAATCGTCACTAATAGAAAAGTCCCGTCATCGTTATATTTTGCCAGTCTACTCATGTCGGCCATGTCTATGTCGAACTGGTCATATATGCCACGTGTTACAATATGAGTTCGTTGAAATGCGTGTATAACAGGCCTGTTAACTATATATGTGTCTTGCTTCGGCAAGAAGACCGTAATTCATTTTCACTTATTTTCCTCACTCCCTCTCGATCTGTAAGTCTTTTCCATGTTCCAGGGCCAGTAAA
Organism: Cyrtodaria siliqua; assembly: GCA_037043455.1. Classification (NCBI taxonomy): domain Eukaryota; kingdom Metazoa; phylum Mollusca; class Bivalvia; order Adapedonta; family Hiatellidae; genus Cyrtodaria; species Cyrtodaria siliqua. The sequence goes on along the minus strand of JAWPHD010004279.1, from coordinate 179,725 downwards.
ACTTGCAGGATGGAATGGATCAGTGTATATTCTTTTTAAATACTGCTCATTAAGTTTAGCCCTGTCCATAATTAGTATTATTATGAAACTAGTGTTTTAAAACAGGATGTTGCACGTTACCTCCAGTTATACTACTGATGCTGCTGCTGTTGAAGATGATGATAATAATGGCGGTCGTGGTGATGACGATGTGTAGGAAGATGATGATGATGACGATGGCGGCTCTGACTATAAATATTTGAGGTGCGGCGATGGTAATATATATCCAATAGATGTGCTTAAAAGCACCATCCATAGTTCCTTATCATTTGACTCCAAAATTAACTGCGACAGTGAAACGGCAATAATGCCGTAGATTAGAATTATCTGAGCTAAAAAGACCTATACAACTAACATAACGACTATGACTTCAGACTAAATACTAAGCACGAGAAAATGTTAGGGGCTGATCTCGAAGTTGTAAAACAACCTGGGATTTTATTAGGCTCACTAGGGTTTATGTAGAAAAGAAGTCAATACAAAATCAAATTAAAAGATACATATCATTTATATTTCTGTCAATATATATATACATCTCATATGCATCATCGATGAACATGAAGTTGGCAGTAGCAGTAGCAGCAGTAGCAGTAGCTACTGTTACTGCTACTGCTACTGCAGCAGTAGCAGTAGTTACTGCCAGCAGTAGAGCACCATCTCAGTAGGTATATTCATCGCAAGTGTTTTCTTTGCGCAGTATGTTGTTTATACTTTCCCACCATCATGTTTAGCAGACAACCCCTTTCGCATCATTCGCAACCATCATATGTTTGCTACTGCTATTGCTACTGTTACGATATATGATCATCGATATATGATGTTTTCTTTGCGCAAGTATGTTGTTTCTACTTTCCCACAATCATGTTTAACAGACAACCCCTTTCACAACCATCATATGTTTGCAACTGCTATTGCTACGGCTAATGCTACTGCTACTGCTAACTAGTAGCTACTGCCTCGCCAGCAGTAGCCATCGCCAGCAGTAGCTACTGCCAGCAGTAGCACCAGTAGAGTCAATAGTCATCGTAATTATTACGATATATGCGATATATGTTTTCTTTACGCAAGTATGTTGTTTCTACTTTCCACCATCATGTTTAACAGACAAACCCTTTCGCAACCATCATATGTTTGCTACTGCGATTGCTACTGCTACTGCTGACTATTACCAGCAGTAGCAGCATATTAGTGCCAATTTAGTGGCAACACACGGACAATAGAAACTGATTATAATTCACACACAATGTAATGGACAATACAAGAACCATGGTACGTATGCCTGTGATAACCTCAGTATAAGGTTTGGAGTAATTTTCGGATATAAACTCTTAAATGTTCTTAATTTCTTAAATCCAACACCTTCATTAAAGATGGTAACGTAAAGTGCGATAACTTAGGTTCACGAGTATTTGTAGTTGTTACACTCAACGATGTCAAAAGGAATGTTGCAATAACCCTTTAATAGTTTACTGGATGATTCTTTTAGATTTGTTTTGACACGCGGAAATAGAAAATGAAATAGGCATTGTAAAGTTATAATTTATATACCACTGAAAAGATACATTTGTGTAACTTCAAAATCCGAAAACATTACTAAATTCGAGAATAAATCGACAGAAAAATGATGTCGTAAATGACCTAGGAGTCGATGTTAAAAGCGTGCACAGATTTTAATAATAAATGGGACACAATGTATATCGTAATTTTGAAATGCATATATCACTGAATAGAGGCGTTTAAAAAAAACTATAACCCGACATTGAACGAATAGTGGTAGAGAAAGAAAATCTCAAAATAAATAAGGGTCCGTGTAAAAAGTATGCGTTACGTTCGGCATGAGTAGATCCGTTGCTATTATCCGATCTGCACGTTTTTAGTAATGACCCCTACCTGATTTGTGATATCATATCTCTGTCATTTTTAGCTCGAATTTAAATATGTTTTTGAATTTTAATGTATACAACGTGTATCAATTCAGCGATATATACATTTTAGTGGTCATATATGTATATATTCCTACTATTATAACTTCTGGTCCATTTATATTTTACCGAATATATATAATACAAATATCTTCATATTTCGCTGTCAGTTGTAAACATACTTCAATAAAAATGTACATCACTATCAATGCCTTAAAAGCCAGATATGAAATAATACTTGCAATTTATTAACCCCATCATTCAAACTCATTTTGCCATTTTGTATCATGCTCATTCAAGGACTTTATGGTATGAAAGCACTAATTATTTTCCCCATAGACACCAATGTTAAAGTGTCACATATTAATGATTTGCTGCAAATTCAACTCAAGTATGGATAATGCAGCAGTGTAATGTTCATATAGAAAACTATTTTTCCACTTGAAAAATCACCAGAAAACGTGGGGTCACAAGACATGTAAGAAAGTTCTTGTTTGTTTACTAAACAGGTCAAGGGTACAGCTGTTTTTATTGATCGACTGTTTTCATTGCTCACAAAGTGTAAGCATAGAGTCGAAATTTCGAAAATGTTCATCAGTGATCCAGTAAAACCTATTAATACGCTTCTTATACATATAACCACAAAATCGAATAGAAATGGGCAGTTTTCCCCTACTTATAATGCCCGTTTCGATAGAAAAAGGAGGGATTACTTTTTATTATAGGAACTACATTCGATACACCTCGGAGGTTTACATGTAATTGGTGGTGGTAAGCCTTATCATGGCGTGGAAACGTGGCTCCATCGTAAATGGAGTGTCTACCATAGAATTTGCAGCACTCTGCAGTTTATGAACAGGTAAGACGGTTATAGGCCCATTCTCCATATTTTACCTTGATGTAAATGGAGGATGAGCCTGGCACGTTCCTTCCTGTTAGGCACCATATAACCTTTCATGTGTTGGTGCGCCTTAAAAACCCAATTCAATACATGCAATTTATTAGTATATATTAAACAAAAAGTTATGTTTTTCTAAGCATGTGAAGACAAAATATTTAAAAAAAATTATAGAAATTAAAGAGGCACGTGGCAATCTGAAGTTTTATTAAACATTACAATTAGCACCTCGATTTATTAATCCAGTAATCCATTACAATTTTAACTTTAAACCTGCGTGTATATATTTAAGTATAATTTTGGGTTTTCAAAATTTGTTTGTTATACTACCATGTAGAATTTACTATATTTTTTACTCATTATAATAAACAGTAATTTTCAAAAACAATTTGTTTTGAACTATTTAAATAATTAATTTGATTTTAAAAATGCAAATTATAAAGGAAAACTAATGGGACGCCGCGAGTTTTAAGAACATCAAGATTGCTATATGTCCCTTTAAACTGAATAGAACATAAGGACAGCTTAGTTCAATGTAGCTTTTTAATAGTAACTCAAGATATCAACCTAGTGGTTTTGTTGTGCCTTTAGATATAGAGAACAGAATTTTAACTTCGTATGGTTTTGTGTTTCCATGGAAAAAGGCCAATTTATCTAAATGTTCATTGAAACATTCAAGTTGTCTTTCAGACTAGTTTTATCTTGGTGCCTTTTGATGTATAGAACTTTCTAATATTGATGGCATTTAATGGTAAAGAAGTAGATTTATTTTTTTGCCAACATTTCATTTTCAGAACTGATCTATAAAACCATTCTTGAAACATTCTTCACATATCAATCAAACTAGTGATCTTGGGGTAAAACAGAAACGTAATTTGGGAGTTTCCGCTATATATTGTATGTGTAGTATACTGTTGTTAATCGAATGGTATGTGGCTATGTTAGACTTTTATACATTATATAGCGAAAATGTCCGAGTGGCGTTTCTTTTTCTTTTAGTATAAATTATATAACTTGATAATTTTAATTAGTTGTTGCATTTCCATGGAAACAACATTACATTCAGTACTTCACATATAATTTGTTTTGTTTTTATTGTATTATTTGAAATGACATCATTCATTTTCCCAGATTTCTCTGACACACGTGGAAACGTGGCTCACTCGAATATGGAATGACTACTATAGCATTTTCAGCAACTCTGTAGTTCTGCAGGTTAAAAGGTTCAAAGCCCATTCTCCACAGGTTATCTTGATGTAAATGGAGGATGAGCCTGGCATGTTCATTCATGTTAGGCGCCATATAACCTTTCATGTGTTGGTGCGCCTTAAAGCCCAATTCAATTCAATTCATCTTCCATATTCTGTCATATAAAGCATGCTAATTGTTTGTTTGTAACAAGCTTATAACACAGTTTTCCTTTTACAATTCTTTCTTACCACAACAAACCGTACGTTTTCCTTCAATATAAAGCTTTAAATATGTAGTTTACTGTTGTATCTGTCCGTCTTCTGGCTATATGTGAATTGTTTGTCATCGAAAAGCTTTTTCAACAAAATTGGTTAATAAAGGTTTATTTAAAGTAGATCTCAGACGAGTTCTAAAGTTTTGCATAATCAATGCATGCATTATAGAGTTATTGCCTTTGGTTATGACAATTAATTTGCGCAATAACTTTAGTAAATTAATTTGGATTTTTACCAAAGTTTGGTTTAAGGTTGGTGGCAGTAAGATATTGCAGGAGTTGAACTCGCAAGGGAAAAATGCATGCTTTATATATTTAAGAACCATTTAGGAACCCTGACCCACAGAGTCTAAATGCATTCTTTACCAATATACGGTGAAACTGTCCTATTTGTATGGAAGTAACATTTGAATAATTTGCTTATCGCAGACTTGATAAGATCACATCACCGCTGAGCTATTAGCTGGAGCGAAGACTACAAAAGCGCGGTAAGCCATTGTTTCAGTGTTTGTAAACTTGATTTTCACTGGTTTACGTACCTAGAATGCGAAAACTGCTTAACAGGAGACGCATTACTCTTTGATTAAACGTGTAAATACTAATGTGTTACTTTTTTATAAGTCTTAACGCGTTAGAAAATGTTGAATTATCGTTACTTTTCTGTTGAATATATAGGAGAAATCTCGTTTCTAACACGTTAGAAAATAGAAAATCAAGAGTAATGTGTTGGAGATTTAGGGTTACACGTTACTTTTTCTAACGCGTTACTTTTGGGACTTATGACGTTAACTGCCACTCATTAAAGAAATGGTACAGGAGGAACAACACTATATACATAGAATAAAAACATTATTTTTTCTTATTGTAGCATTTCATATGCCAGTGTGTTGCAACATAACAATTTTAGCAGTGATGAGTACACGTTATTATAATGCATGGGTGTAGGCAAGTACGGTGGTTGTTATTGTTGTTTTTCTGTTGTTGTTTTTTATAATTTACACTCATACGTTACGGGTGGGGTATTGCTTTTGGCAATTTTGGCGGTTTAAGTCCCCACACCTTTGATGTGAAAACATGTATATATCATTTAGTTAAAAAACAAATGCTATTGCTATTTGATAAGTTCGTCATTTCTTAAATAAAATGACAATTTCAATTTCAATATTTCTTACTGGTGTTCTTTTGTACTTCCATACACACTTGTTTTATGATTTCCCACTTCAAACAAAGCGTAACGTTATGAGTGTAATCTATAATGTGTACATAAAATATTTAATGCCAATTGTTTGCATGGTATATCATACATAGGTACGTTCAGACACCTTAATTATTTATCATTATTTGAAATCTTACTGCAATGTTAGTAACGTTAAATTTGGTTTAAGGTGTCGCATTATTTGTAGCGCGAACGCATTTACTGCCGCGTAACGGTCTCACACCTCTATTATCTCCCTTGAAAGCTCACGGACCTGGAGACAAAAGGAAAAGAGAAAATAATTCTAATTTTTTCTCCATTTTAGGCAATTTTTAATTTAACAAAGAGGTTTTTCTTTGCTTCAGCATACATCTGCATTGTAAAAGACTGATGATACAGAAAATCCCACGTTGATATGAAGTTGCATTCAAAATTCATAAGCATTTGACCGAAGCACCACAAAGTCAGCTAGATAGTGTATGAATTTGTTATTTTTCATAGAGGTTGCATAAATATGAGCGAGGAAAAAAAAAAACCTGGCTAACTTTGTATTTTTTTGTTTTATTTTACAGATATTAGCAGTCCTGAAGATATTAAATCAACAACAAGGTCTGCTGGGACGTTTTGAAGGTCATGTTTGGAAACTGCTATACAGTAACCCTATGGGAAATTAATTGTGGTGTGAGACCTAACGTAGCGACGTCATGTAAACAACAAAACGACGTCATGATTTGTCTTACAAATTGCCGCCGTATATAATGAAAATTGACAACAATAAAGTCAAACTATCACGTCGTAGGTGTGTTATGGGATAAACAGAATCTTAAATTCGTGACTATGTATTATTGACTTTAATAAACTCGTTGGATAAAAAGATAGGATACTCGGCAAGAGACTCGTATCCTATCATTTTATCAAACTCGTTTATTAAAATCAATAATACAGTCACTCATGTAAGATCCTCTATATGAATCATAAGAGCTATGATTCTCACAGCTAAGATTAAGGTCGCTATTCGTTAGTGACTACGGAATGCCGAATGCCACAGTTACAGTTGTGAACCAGATAGATATATAAGAATACAGTTGCGTTTGTGATCCAGATATGCATATAAGACAGTTACATTTGTGAACCAGATGGGTATTTAAGAATACAGTTACATTTGTGAAGCAGAAAGGTATATAAGAATACAGTTACATGTGTGAACCAGATAGATGTTTAAGAATACAGTTACATTTGTGGACCAGATAGATATATAAGAATACAGTTTAAATATGCGACGGTAATGATGAAACTGCATGGTCAATAACCTCTGGTAATCACCTTCAGTTTGGGGCGCCTTTTCTGAAAGAAATCAGACAATTTAAGTAGTACGTAAAAATAAGTTGAATATCACAGAAAACGACATTCTGAGTACCTTCAACTAACTTGCATACGTTACTTTTCCAACAATTTTTTTTTGATAGAGCAGTTTCAATGCAAAATTCTGTTCCATCAACAGTTAGATTTTGGATTGAACCCACGACCTCTCGTATGGTAGACCGACTCTCTACCATTAGACACCGTCGATTGTTTGTTTTTTAGAATTTCTATCCAAAAATGTGTTTGCGTTTAATAAATCTAAATTAAGACATCCTGAAAGTAATGTTTAGCTAACTAAAGTAAATTAATTTGAGATTTTCAAATGTTCTGCTGCCCCCAGTCAACAATGTATTTACATAGGAAAGCCACTATCAAAAATATATTTTGGCTGTAAAATATTTATTTCTAGGTGGCTGTCCACAAATTATTATTACCGATAATATGTATATGAATAATTCACAACACATTGTTTTTGCATATTACTATTTGCTAATTATACATTGAGGCGTATGTAAAATATTCCAAATGACTTCTAATGTTAGTACCTTTTATTGAATTATACGCAAGCAGGTTTAAATAGATTAATAAATCTAGATGGAGTTTTGAAAGCTTGCTAATACTTCACGATTTGCTGTGTTTCGTGTTTTACAAATTTGATTATACACATAATACCATCACAGAGATACCTAGCCGTTCACGTAGTCCCATACACTCGAGAGCCAGGACCAAGCAGAGCCAATTAGGGCAAATAGCCTGTAAGATGATAACGGGTTATATCTATAGTACCTGTAAGATGATAACGGGTAATATATATAGTACCTGTAAGATGATGACGGATTATATCTATAGTACCTGTAAGATGATAACGGGTTATATATATATAGTACCTGTAAGATGATAACGGGTTATATCTATAGTACCTGTAAGATGATAACGGGTTATATCTATAGTACCTGTAAGATGATGACGGGTTATATCTATAGTACCTGTAAGATTTTTGACGGATTATATCTATAGTACCTGTAAGATGATAACGGGTTATATATATAGTACCTGTAAGATGATAACGGGTTATATCTATAGTACCTGTAAGATGATAACGGGTTATATCTATACCGTCAAACATGTTAACAGTGTGGCAGCACTATACAGTTGGTCATTGAGCTCGATGCTAAAAGAAGACGCCATAACATCAAAATGACCCAAAAGTTGTAAATACATGCAACGTGTATGATTCAGATATGTAATTAAAGTTAGATTCCTTCTAACTCGATCCCTCAGGTCCTTTTGTACTAAGGTTGCCTGATTAATGACTGATACAGACTTGTACTCAGATGTTCAACTTGTAGGCTATGTTACAAGCGAGTTAGCATGCCACAGAGGTTGATTGACTGTCAAAGGGTACCTAAAGGAATCGTAGTTCTAAAATGCAGTTTCCAGCTGCGCCCTCTATTATTCATGGGTTAAGTTTCCACAAACATTGGCCATGTGTTTGTTTGTATGTGTTTTACGTCATTTTTAAACTCATATATACATGTATGATGGAAAAAAATATATATTTAATAAATAAATTAATGTGTATTTGAATTGCGACCTGTCACCTTAGCCTACAGATTTTCTGATTTGAGAATCCATAGTTTCCAGTTGGTACCACGAGGAGGTGTGACTAGGACTTGTTGTTATATAAAGCGTAATTCATAACGTTTTATATTACAACCATTTACCAACCATTCCGGCTTCTCATGGACGATAGCACGGATGACGTGCCAGTGCACTGTCATATTGTGGGAGGAAACCGGAGTACCCGGGGAAAACCCACGTGTCCGGGAGGGCGACTCTCTATAACAAATCCGAGACGGGGCAACTAACCCGGGTGGAATTGATGACGTGAGTGCGCTTCCCGACACCCTTAGCTGGCTGGCTGACTTGGCCTGGCTGGTTCGCTGGGCTGGCTGGTTGGTGTATTCGTAATTTTCAGCACATTTTAGGCTATATCTGATAGTCGATTTTTAACTGGTGGACGCAGACCACCGACCTTTTCCAGGGAAGACGGATGTATAATCTGGAAGACGGGCTGTAGATGCATTACAAGAAAGACGGGTGTAGAATCTGGAACATAGGCTGGAGATGTATTACAACGAAGACGGGGATAGAATCTGGAAGACAGGTTGGTTGGTTGGTTAGTTAAATGGTGTATTTTGTCATGTTCAGAACATTGAAAAAATCAAATAAATCAGTCATTTTAAGTGGCAGATGCAGACCACCATTTTTTTCCTATGAAGGCGGATGTATATTCTGGAAGACAGGCTTAATTATGATGAAGAATCTGGAATGGTCTGTCATTTTAGCACGTTTTGGTCTATATATGATGTAGAATCTGGAAGTTGGGCTGGAGATGTAAACATTGAAATCGGATATAACATCTGGAAGATGGACTGGAGATTTATTACAATGATGTCGGTTGTAGTAGAATCTGGAAGACAGGTGAATGTGTATTACAATGAAAATGGATGTAGAATCTGGAATATTTGTTGGTTTGTTTGTCTGGCGTTTTACGTCATTTTTACCCATGTTAGGCAGCCATAGTTGGTTGGCTGGCTGAGTGCTGTTTAACGTCATTTCAGCACATTTTAGGCTATATATGACATTCGATTTTATGCAAAACTGACACCGGGGCGACATAATCAAGCTTTATGCTTTGTGGTTTCAGAAGATGGATGTAGAATCGGCACATGTTAGGCCATATATGACGGTCGATTATTTTGTGGTAGGGGCAGACAATCCCATTTTTCCTGGTTAGAACCAGTAGAACTGTATGCCTCCCGTCATCCGTAGGAATCAATACTTCTTACTTGACAAGTCGATCTCCCAGTGGGGTTCGAACCCGCAGCGGGAATCTGAAAGATGGGTTTGAGATGTACTACAATGAAGACTGTTGTAGAATCTGGAAGATGCGTTTGAGATGTATTACAATGAAGACTGTTGTAGAATCTGGAAGATGCGTTTGAGATGTACAATGAAGACTGTTGTAGAATCTGGAAGATGGGTTTGAGATGTACTACAATGAAGACTGTTGTAGAACCTGAAAGATGCGTTTGAGATGTACTACAATGAAGACTGTTGTAGAACCTGGAAGATGCGTTTGAGATGTATTACAATGAAGACTGTTGTAGAATCTAGAAGATGGGTTTGAGATGTACTACAATGAAGACTGTTGTAGAATCTGGAAGATGTGTTTTATATGTACTACAGTGAACACTGTTGTAGAATCTGGAAGATGCGTTTGAGATGTACTACATTGAAGACTGTTGTAGAATCTGGAAGATGCGTTTGAGATATATTACAATGAAGACTGTTGTAGAATCTGGAAGATGCGTTTGAGATGTATTACAATGAAGGCTGTTGTAGAATCTGGAAGATGCGTTTGAGATGTACTACAATGAACACTGTTGTAGAATCTGGAAGATGCGTTTGAGATGTACTACATTGAAGACTGTTGTAGAATCTGGAAGATGGGTTTGAGATGTACTACAATGAAGACTGTTGTAGAATCTGGAAGATGCGTTTGAGATGTATTACAATGAAGACTGTTGTAGAATCTGGAAAATGCGTTTGAGATGTACTACAATGAAGACTGTTGTACAATCTGGCAGATGCGTTTCAGATGTACTACAATGAAGACTGTTGTAGAATCTGGAAGATGGGTTTGAGATGTACTACAATGAAGACTGTTGTAGAACCTGAAAGATGCGTTTGAGATGTACTACAATGAAGACTGTTGTAGAATCTGGAAGATGCGTTTGAGATGTACTACAATGAAGACTGTTGTAGAATCTGGAAGATGAGTTTGAGATGTACTACAGTGAAGACTGTTGTAGAATCTGGAAGATGGGTTTGATATGTACTACAATGAAGACGGTTGTAGAATCTGGAAGATGCGTTTGAGATGTACTACAATAAAGACTGTTGTAGAATCTGGAAGATGCGTTTGAGATGTACTACAATGAAGATCGTTGTAGAATCTGGAAGATGCGTTAGAGATGTAATACAATGAAGACTGTTGTAGAAGCTGGAAGATGGGTTTGAGATGTACTACAATGAAGACTGTTGTAGAATCTGGAAGATGCACTTGAGATGTATTACAATGAAGACTGTTGTAGAATCTTGAAGATGCGTTTGAGATGTACTACAGTGAAGACTGTTGTAGAATCTGGAAGATGGGTCTGAGATGTACTACAATGAAGACTGTTGTAGAATCTGGAAGATGGGTTTGAGATGTATTACAATGAAGACTGTTGTAGAATCTGGAAGATGCGTTTGAGATGTACTACAGTGAAGACTGTTGTAGAATCTGGAAGATGGGTTTGAGATGTACTACAATGAAGACTGTTGTAGAATCTGGAAGATGAGTTTGAGATGTACTACAATGAAGACTGTTGTAGAATCTGGAAGATGCGTTTGAGATGTACTACAATGAAGACTGTTGTAGAATCTGGAAAATGCGTTTTATATGTACTACAATGAAGACTGTTGTAGAATCTGGAAGATGCGTTTGAGATGTACTACAATGAAGACTGTTGTAGAATCTGGAAGATGCGTTTGAGATGTACTACAATGAAGACTGTTGTACAATCTGGAAGATGCGTTTGAGATGTATTACAATGAAGACTGTTGTAGAATCTGGAAGATGCGTTTGAGATGTACTACAATGAATACTGTTGTAGAATCTGGAAGATGGGTTTGAGATGTACTACAATGAAGACTGTTGTAGAATCTGGAAGATGCGTTTGAGATGTATTACAATAAAGACTGTTGTAGAATCTGGAAAATGCGTTTAAGATGTACTACAATGAAGACTGTTGTACAATCTGGAAGATGCGTTTGAGATGTACTACAATGAAGACTGTTGTAGAATCTGGAAGATGGGTTTGAGATGTACTACAATGAAGACTGTTGTAGAACCTGAAAGATGCGTTTGAGATGTACTACAATGAAGACTGTTGTAGAACCTGGAAGATGCGTTTGAGATGTATTACAATGAAGACTGTTGTAGAATCTGGAAGATGGGTTTGAGATGTACTACAATGAAGACTGTTGTAGAATCTGGAAGATGTGTTTTATATGTACTACAATGAAGACTGTTGTAGAATCTGGAAGATGCGTTTGAGATGTACTACAATGAAGACTGTTGTAGAATCTGGAAGATGCGTTTGAGATGTATTACAATGAAGACTGTTGTAGAATCTAGAAGATGCGTTTGAGATGTACTACAATGAATACTGTTGTAGAATCTGGAAGATGGGTTTGAGATGTACTACAATGAAGACTGTTGTAGAATCTGGAAAATGCGTTTGAGATGTACTACAATGAAGACTGTTGTAGAATCTGGAAGATGCGTTTGAGATGTACTACAATGAAGACTGTTGTAGAATCTGGAAGATGGGTTTGACATGTATTACAATGAAGACTTTGTAGAATCTGGAAGATGCGTTTGAGATGTACTACAATGAAGACGGTTGTAGAATCTGGAAGATGCGTTTGAGATGTACTACAATAAAGACTGTTGTAGAATCTGGAAAATGGGTTTGAGATGTACTACAATGAAGACTGTTGTAGAATCTGGAATATGCGTTTGATATGTACTACAATGAAGACTGTTGTAGAATCTGGAAGATGCGTTTGAGATGTATTAAATGAAGACTGTTTTAGAATCTGGAAGATGCGTTTGAGATGTACTGCAATGAAGACTGTTGTAGAATCTGGAAGGTGCGTTTGAGATGTACTACAATGAAGAGTTGTAGAATCTGGAAGATGCGTTTGAGATGTATTACAAGGAAGACTGTGGTAGAATCTGGAAGATGGGTTTGAGATGTATTACAATGAAGACTGTTGTAGAATCTGGAAGATGCGTTTGAGATGTATTACTAAAATGAAGACTGTTGTAGAATCTGAAAGATGGGTTTGAGATGTATTACATTGAAGACTGTTGTAGGATCTGAAAGATGCGTTTGAGATGTATTACAATGAAGACTGTTGTAGAATCTGGAAGATGCGTTTGAGATGTACTACAATGAAGACTGTTGTAGAATCTGGAAGATGCGTTTGAGATGTATTACAATGAAGACTGTTGTAGACTCTGGAAGATGCGTTTGAGATGTACTACAATGAAGACTGTTGTAGAATCTGAAATATGGGTTTGAGATGTACTACAATAAAGACGGTTGTAGAATCTGGAAGATGCGTTTGAGATGTATTACAATGAAGACTGTTGTAGAATCTGGAAGATGCGTTTGAGATATACTACAATGAAGACAGTTGTAGAATCTGGAAGATGGGTTTGAGATGTACTACAATGAAGACTGTTGTAGAATCTGGAAGATGGGTTTGAGATGGACTACAATGAAGACTGTTGTAGAATCTGGAAGATGGGTTTGAGATGTACTACAATGAAGACTGTTGTAGAATCTGGAAGATGCGTTTGAGATGTACTACAATGAAGACTGTTGTAGAATCTGGAAGATGCGTTTGAGATGTACTACAATGAAGACTGTTGTAGAATCTGGAAGATGCGTTTGAGATGTATTACAATGAAGACTGTTGTAGAATCTGGAAGATGCGTTTGAGATGTACTGCAATGAAGATTGTTGTAGAATCTGGAAGGTGCGTTTGAGATGTACTACAATGAAGACTTGTAGAATCTGGAAGATGCGTTTGAGATGTATTACAATGAAGACTGTGGTAGAATCTGGAAGATGGGTTTGAGATGTGTTACAATGAAGACTGTTGTAGAATCTGGAAGATGCGTTTGAGATGTATTACAATGAAGACTGTTGTAGAATCTGAAAGATGGGTTTGAGATGTACTACAATGAAGACTGTTGTAGAATCTGAAAGATGCCTTTGAGATGTATTACAATGAAGACTGTTGTAGAATCTGGAAGATGCGTTTGAGATGTACTACAATGAAGACTGTTGTAGAATCTGGAAGATGCGTTTCAGATGTACTACAATGAAAACTGTTGTAGAATCTGGAAGGTACGTTTGAGATGTATTACAATGAAGACTGTTGTAGAATCTGGAAGATGGGTTTGAGATGTATTACAATGAAGACTGTTGTAGAATCTGGAAGATGCGTTTGAGATGTACTACAATGAAGACTGTTGTAGAATCTGGAAGATGCGTTTGAGATGTATTACAATGAAAACTGTTGTAGAATCTGGAAGATGCGTTTGAGATGTACTACAAGGAAGACTGTTGTAGAATCTGGAAGATGCGTTTGAGATGTACTACAATGAAGACGGTTGTAGAATCTGGAAGATGCGTTTGAGATGTATTACAATGAAGACTGTTGTAGAATCTGGAAGATGCGTTTGAGATGTACTACAATGAAGACGGTTGTAGAATCTGGAAGATGCGTTTGAGATGTATTACAATGAAGACTGTTGTAGAATCTCGAAGATGGGTTTGAGATGTATTACAATGAAGACGGTTACAGAATCTGGAAGATGGGATTGAGATGTGTTACAATGAAGACGGTTGTAGAATACCGAACACGAATATGTCTATAGGCAAGAACCTGGTTATTTGAGGTGACCAGTTGTTCTAATTCCATATAAACTGATGTAGAATCTTGAAGACAGGCTAAAGATTTATTACAATGAACACGGTTGTAAAATCTTGATGACAGGCTGGTGAAGACGTGTCAGAATCTGGAAGATATGCAAACATGTATTACAATGAAGACAGTTGTATAAGCTGGAAGCATGAAGAAAACGACAGTGTTTTAGTACATGTACATGTAAATAATTAAATCAAGGCCAGAAACTAGTTACATAATAAAAGGGTAGGTCAATGTTGGTAACAATGATCTAATTGTATAGGAATAGATTGATGTCATCAATTAATTGTACAAACTGTAGAAACCCAAGAGGAAATTTACTAATTACCTTTAAGCTGTGATCGATACAGCCGAATTCATCCCACAAGAAAAATGGACGCGAACCTCGCATGCATCTATACGAACAAAGAGTACATTAACAGATGAACATGTGTAATGCATAACATAATAAATAATAAGGCATAATTATGTTATTAACAAAATTATGTTCAGAAAATGAAAAATTAAAACGTTTCCTACCCGTTTTTGTGATGACTCAAACGTCTGTGGCTGCATCTAGAACAGAAATCATAGTTTGAGATGTCACAGCTGAATTATAAATTGGGTTTTACGGCACCGCAACACAAGATAGTTGATATGGCGCCATGACGGATATGAACTTTCTGGATCCAAGACATAAAACTATGAGACATGGATTCAGAAACTTAACAACCGCTGGAGAAACATGTCTTACAGAAACTCCGACTTGTAAAGCCCATTAATCGCCTCTTACGATCATGCAACAACAGTCAAGCAGTGGTATTAATTCCTCATCTTACTGACCACCCCGAACCACTCGTGACTCTTGTTTCAAGTCAAAAAAGGTAGGTCAATGTTGGTAACAATGACCTAATTGTATAGAAATAGATTGATGTCATCAATCTATAACTATGTATGAACTGTACAAATTGTAGAATTCCAAGAGGAATGTTCTATATACCTTTAAGCAGCGATCGAAACGACCGAATTCATTCCGCGAGAAAAATAGAGCGATGTTTGCATGCATATATACGTCAGTTACATTAACAGATGAATATGTTTAATGCATAACACAATAAATAATAAGGCATAAGTATGTTGTTAACAATTGTTTTTTCAGAAAATGAAAAATGAAAACGTTTCCTACCTGTTTTTGTGATGACTCAAACGTCTATGGCTGCAACTAGAACATAAATTGGGCTTTACGTCACCGCATTACAAGATAGTTGATATGGCGCCATGACGGATATGAACTTTCTGGAACCAGAACTACATTTCCTCTCTTGGATTTGATCGCATCTGCAATCAGAAAATAAGAGATGTTATGTTTTAGCAATATTTTCATAGTAACTAGTATAGTCTGATAGTCTACCTGATGTGTCGTCTGCAGCAGCTTGGTGGTTGCAACTTCATAGTCAGCCAGAACATCCTTTACTCTGGTGGATTTGATCGCATCTGTAAACAGAAAAGAAGAGATAAAACATGTTTTAGTAACATTTTCATAGTAAAAAGTCTACCTGATGTGTCGTCTGCAGAAGCTTGGTGGTTGCAACTTCAAATTCAGCCAGAACAACGTTTCCTCTGGTGGATTTGACCGCATATGTAATTAGACAAGTTTTATCAACGTTTTCATAGTAAGTAGTATAGTCTAGTAGTCTACCTGATGTGTCGCCTGTAGCAGCTAGATGGTTGCAACTTCAAAATAAGCCAGAACAACTTTTGCTCTAGTGGATGTGATCGCATCTGCAATCAGAAAAGAAGAGATATTACATGTTTTAGCAACAGTTTCATAGTAAATAGTATAGTCTAGTTATCCACCTGATGTGTCGTCTTTCTTCAGCAGATTGGTGGTTGCAACTTCATTGCCAGCAAGAACAACTTTTCCTCTGGCGGATTTGATCACATCTGTAATCAGAAAAAACATTACGTTTTAGCAATGTTTCTTAGTAAATAGTATAGTTTAGAAGTTTACCTTGTCGTCTGCAGCAGCTTGGTGGTTGCAACTTCAAATTCAGCCCGACAACGTTTCCACTTGTGGATTTGATCGCAACTTCAATCAGAAGAGATAATACACGTTTTTTCAACATTTTCATAGTAAATAGTATAGATTAGAAGTCTACCTGATGTGCCGTCTTCAGCAGCTTGGTTGTTGCAACTTCAAATTCAGCAAGAACAATGTTTCTTCTGGTGGATTTGATCGCAACTTCAATCAGAAAAGAAGAGATTTTACATGTTTTAGCAACATTTTCATAGTAAATAGTATAGTCTAGTAGTCTACCTGATGTGTCTTCTGCTGCAGCAGCATGGAAGCTGCAACTTCATTGTCAGCCAGAACAACTCTTTCTCTGGTGAATTTGACCGCATCTGTAAACAGAAAAGAAGAGACATTACATGTTTTAGCAACATTTACATAGTAAATAGTATAGTCTAGTTATCCACCTGATGTGTCGTCTTCAGCAGATTGGTGGTTGCAACTTCATTGCCAGCAAGAACGACTTATCCTACTTTGGATTTGATCGCATCTGTAGTCAGAAAAGTAGAGATATTACATGTTTTAGCAACATTTTCATAGTAAATAGTACTGTCTTATAATCTACCTGATGTGTCGTCTGCAGCAGCTTGGTGAATACTTCAAATTCAGCCAGAACAACGTTTCCACTGGTTGATTGAAAAGTAACTTCAATCAGAAAAGAAGAGATATGACATGTTTTAGCAACATGTTTATAAATAGTATAGTCTAGTAGTCTACCTGATGTGTTGTATGCAGCAGCTTGATAGTTGCAACTTCATAGTCAGCCAGAACAACTTTTCCTCTGGTAGATTTGACCGTATCTGTAATTAGAAAAGAAGAGATCACATGTTTTAGAAACATTTTCATAATAAATATGATATTCGAGTAGTCTACCTGTTGTGTCGGCTGCAGCAGGGTGGTTGTTGCAACTTCATAGATAGCCAGAACAATTTTCCTCTGGTGGATTTGATTGCACCCGTAATTAGAAAATGAGAGATATTATATGTTTTAGCAACATTTTCGTAGTAAACTGCATAGTCTAGTTGTCTACCTGATGTGTCGTCTGCTGCAGCTTGATGGTTGCAACTTCATAATACGCCAGAACAACTTTTGCTCTTGCGGATGTGATCGCATCTGCAATCAGAAAAGAAGAGATAGTATTGTTTAGCAATTTTTTCATTGTAAATATAATAGTCTAGTAGTCTACCTGATGTGTCGTCGGCAGCAGCTTGTGGTTTCAACGTAATAGTCAGCCGGATCATAATTTCCGCTGGTGCATTTGATCGCATTTGTAAACAGAAAAGAAGAGATAAAATATGTATAAGCAACATTTTCATAGTACATAGTATAGTCTCAGAAGTCCACCTGATGTGTCGTCTGCTGCAGCTTGGCGGTTCCAACTTTACAGTCAGCCAGCCAGAACAACCTTTCCTCCTTTAGATTTAATCGCATCTGTAGTCAGAAAGGTAGAGATATTACATGTTTTAGCAACATTTCATAGTAAATAGTATAGACTAATAGTCTACCTGATTTGTCCTCTGCAGCAGCTTGGTGGTTGCAACATCAAATTCAGCCAGAACAAATTTCCACTGGTGCATTTGATCGCAATTCAATCAGAAAAGAAGAGATATTACATGTTATAGCAACATTTTCATTGTAAACAGTATTGACTAGTAGTCTACCTGATGTGTCGTCTGCATCAGCTTGGTGGATGCAACTTCCAATTCAGCCAGAACACTGTTTCCACTGGTTGATTGGAAAGCAACTTCAATCAGAAAAGAAGAGATATTACATGTTTAAGCAACATTTTCATAGTAAGTAGTATAGTCTAGTAGTCTACCTGATGTGTCGTCCGCTGCAGCTGATAGTTGCAACTTCATAGTCAGCCAGAACTTTTCCTCTGGTGGATTTGACCGCATCTGTAATCAGAAACGTTTTAGCAACATTTTCATAATAAATAGTAGTCTAGTAGTCTACCTGTTTTGTCGGCTGCAGCAGGATGGTTGTTGCAACTTCTTAGTCAGCCGGAATTATTTTTCCTCTGGTGGATTTGATCGCATCTGCAATCAGAAAAGATGAGATAGTATATGTTTTAGCAACATTTTCGTTGTAAATATTATACATGTAGTTCAATAGGCTACCTGATGTGTCGTCTGCAGCAGCTTGATGGTTGCAAGTTCATAGCCAGCCAGAACAACTTTTCCTCTGGTTTATTTAATTGCCTCTGTAATCAGAATGGAAGAGATATTTCATGTTTTAGCAACAATTGCATAGTAAACAGTATAGTCTAGAAGTCTACATGAGGTGACATCTACAGGAGGATGGTTGTTGCAACTTCATAGCCATCCAGAACAACTTTTCCTCTGATGGATATTATCGCATCTGTAATCTGAATAGAAGAGATCACATGTTACAGAAACATGTTCATAGTAAACAGTATAGCCCAGAAGTCTACCTGATGTGTCGTCCGCAGCAGCTTGGTGTTTGCAACTTCGTAGACAGCAAGAACATCTTTTCCTACGGTGGATTTGATCGCATCTGTAATTAGAAAAGAAGAGATCACATGTTTTAGCAACCTTTTCGTAGTAAATGATATAGTCTAGTAGTCTACCTGATGTGGACAGTCGTCTGCAGCAACTTGGTGGTTGCAACTTCATAGTCGGCCAGATCATCATTTGCAGTGGTAGATTTGATCGCATATGTAAACAAAAAAGAAGAGATAAAATATGTTTAAGCAACATTTTCATAGTAATTAGTATAGTCTAGTTGTCCATCGTGTCGTCTGCAGCAGATTGGTGGTTGCAACTTCATAGCCGGCCAGAACAACTTTTCCTCCTTTGGATTTGATCGCATCTGTAGTCAGAAAAATAGAGATATTACATGTTTTAGCAACATTTTCATAGTAAATCGTATATTCTATTAGTCTACCTGATGTGAAATCTGCAGCAGCTGCAGCAGCTGCAGCAGCTGCAGCAGCTGCAGCAGCTTGGTGGATGCAAATTCAAATTCAGCCAGAACAACGCTTCCAATGGTGGATTGGAAAGCAGCTTCAATCAGCAAAGAAGAGATCACATGATATAGAAACATTTTCATAGTAAACAGTCTAGCTGATGTGTCGTCTGCAGCAGTTGATGGTTGCAACTTCATAGTCATCCAGAACAACTTTTTCTCTCGTGTATTAGAACGCATCTGTAAACAGAAAAGAAGAGATAAACATGTTTTAGTACAATCTAATTGTCTACCTGATGTGTCGTCTGCAGCAGTTGGAGGTTGCAATTTCATAGTCAGCCAGAACAACTATTTCTCTGGTGGATTCGATCGCATCTGTTATCAGAAAAGAAGAGATCACGTTTTAGCAACATTTTCCTTGTAAATAATATAGTCTAATAGTCAACCTGATGTGTCGTATGCAGCAGGTTGGAGATTGCAACTTCATAGTCAGCCAGAACAATTTTTCCTCTTGTGGATTGTACCGCATCTGTTATCAGAAAAGAAGAGATATTATGTGTTTTTGCAACATTTCCTAAGCAAATAATATAGTCTAGTAGTCTACCTGATGTCTCGTCAGCAGTAGGGTGGTTGTTGCAACTTCATAGACAGTCAGAACAACTTTTCCTCTGGTGGACCTGATCTCATCTGTAATTAGAAAAGAAGAGATCACATGTTTTAGCAACATTTCATAGTAAATAATACAGTCTAGTAGTCTACCTGTTGTTTCGTCTGCAATCAGAAAAGAAGAATTATTATGCTTTAGCAACATTTTCGTTGTAAATAATATAGTCTAGTAGTCTACCTGATATGGCGTCTGCTGCACTTGGTGGTAGCAACATCAAATTCAGCCTGAATAATGTTTCCACTGGTGCATTTGATCGCAACCTAAATCAGAAAAGAAGAGATCACATGTTTTAGCAACATTTTCATAGTAAATAGTAATGTCTAGTAGTCTACCTGATGTCTTGTCTGCAGTATGTTGGTTGTTGCAACTTCAAAGTCAGCCAGAAAATCTTTTCCTCTAGTGGACTTGATCTCATCTGTAATCAGAAAAGAAATATTACATATTTTAGCACCGTTTTTATAATAAATAGTATAGTCTAGTAGTCTACCTGTTGTATCGTCTGCAGCCGGTTGGTTGTTGCAATAGTCAGCCAGAACTGGTGGATTTGATTGCATCTGTAATCAGAAAATGAGAGAGTAAATGTTTTAGCAACATTTTCATTGCAAATAATATAGTTTAGTAGTCTACCTGATGTGTCGTCTGCAGCAGTTTGGTGGTTGCAACTTCATAGACAGCAAGAACTTTTTCTCCGGTGGATTTGATCGCATCTGTAATTAGAAAAGAAGAGATCACATGTTTTAGCAACATTGTCATAGTAAATAGTACAGTCTAGTATAGTAGACTACCATGTGTATCGTCTGAAGCAACTTGGTGGTTGCAACTTCATAGTCAGCCAGAACATTTCCTCGGGTGGATTTGATCGCATCTGTAATCAGAAGAGATATTTCATATTTTAGCAAAATTTTCATAGGAAATAGTATAGCCCAATAGTCTACTTGTTGTGTCGTCTGCAGCAGCTTGGTGGTTGCAACTTCATAGTCAGCCAGAACATCCTTTACTCTGGTGGATTTGATCGCATCTGTAAACAGAAAAGAAGAGATAAAACATGTTTTAGTAACATGTTCATAGTAAATAGTCTTACCTGATGTGTCGTCTGCAGAAGTTTGGTGGTTGCAACTTCAAATTCAGCCAGAACAACGTTTCCTCTGGTGGATTTGACCGCATATGTAATCATACAAGTTTTATCAACGTTTTCATAGTAAATAGTATAGTCTAATGGTTGCAACTTCAAAATAGGCCAGAACAACTTTTGCTCTGGTTGGTGTGATCGCATCTGCAATCAGAAAAGAAGAGATATTACATGTTTTAGCAACAGTTTCATAGTAAATAGTATAGTCTAGTTATCCACCTGATGTGTCGTCTTTCTTCAGCAGATTGGTGGTTGTAACTTCATTGCCAGCAAGAACGACTTATCCTACTTTGGATTTGATCGCATCTGTAGTCAGAAAAGTAGAGATATTACATGTTTTAGCAACATTTTCATAGTAAATAGTACAGTCTAATAGTCTACCTGATGTGTCGTCTGTAGCAGCTTGGTGGATGCAACTTCAAATTCAGCCAGAACAACGATTCCACTGGTGGATTGAAAAACAACTTCACTCAGAAAATAAGAGATTACATGTTTTAGCAACATTTTCATAGTAAATGGTATAGTCTAGTAGTCTACCTGATGTGTCGTATGCAGCAGCTTGATAGTTGCAACTTCATAGTCAGCCAGAACAACTTTTCCTCTTGTGGATTTGACCGTATCTGTAATTAGAAAAGAAGAGATCACATGTTTTAGCAACATTTTCATAGTAAATAGGATATTCTAGTAGTCTACCTGTTGTGTCGGCTGCAGCAAGTTGGTTGTTGCAACTTCATAGATAGCCAAAACAATTTTCCTCTGGTGGATTTGATTGCATCCGTAATTGGAAAATGAGAGATATTACATGTTTTAGTAACATTTTCTTAGTAAACAGTATAGTCTAGTAGTCTACCTGATTTGTCGTCTGCAGCAGCTTGATGGTTGCAACTTTATAATAAGCCAGAACAACTTTTGCTCTTGCGGATGTGATCGCATCTGCAATCAGAAAAGAAGAGATAGTATACTTTAGCAATTTTTTCATTGTAAATATTATAGTCTAGTATAGTAGTCTACCTGATGTGTCGTCGGCAGCAGCTTGGTGGTTGCAACTTCATAGTCAGTCAGAATCATCTTTTCCTTTTCACATATGTAAACAGGAAAGAAGATATATTACATGTTTTTTTCCATAGTAAATAGTATAGGCTAGTAGTCTACCTGATGTGTCGTCCGCAGCAGCTTGGTGTTTGCAACTTCGTAGACCGCAAGAACATCTTTTCCTACGGTGGATTTGATCGCATCTGTAATTAGAAAAGAAGAGATCACATGTTTTAGCAACCTTTTCGTAGTAAATGATATAGTCTAGTAGTCTACCTGATGTGGACAGTCGTCTGCAGCAACTTGGTGGTTCCAACTTCATAGTCGGCCAGATCATAATTTCCAGTGGTAGATTTGATCCCATATGTAAACAAAAAAGAAGAGATAAAATATGTTTAACAACATTTTCATAGTAATTAATATAGTCTAGTTGTACATCTGATGTGTCGTCTGCAGCAGATTGGTGGTTGCAACTTCATAGTCAGCCAGAACAACTTTTCCACCTTTGGATTTGATCGCATCTGTAGTCAGAAAATAGAGATATTACATGTTTTAGCAACATTTTCATAGTAAATCGTATATTCTATTAGTCTACCTGATGTGAAATCTGCAGCAGCTGCAGCAGCTTGGTGGATGCAACTTCAAATTCAGCCAGAACAACGTGTCCACTGGTGGATTGGAAAGCAGCTTCAATCAGCAAAGAAGAGATTTAGCAACATTTTCATAGCAAATAATATAGTCTAATAGTCTACCTGATATGTCGTCTGCAGCAGTTGGAGGTTGCAACTTCATAGTCAGCCAGAACAACTATTTCTCTGGTGGATTCGATCGCATCTGTTATCAGAAAAGAATAGATCACATGATATAGAAACATTTTCATAGTAAACAGTATAGTCTAGAAGTCTACATGATGTGTCGTCTGCAGCAGTTGGTGGTTGCAACTTCATACTCAGCCAGAACAACTTTTACTCTCGCGTATTAGAACGCATCTGTAAACAGAAAAGAAGAGATAAACATGTTTAAGCAAAATATTCATAGTAAATAGTATAGTCTAATTGTCTACCTGATGTGTCGTCTGCAGCAGTTGGAGGTTTCAACTTCATAGTCAGCCAAAACAACTATTTCTCTAGTGGATTCGATCGCATTTGTTATCAGAAAAGAAGAGAACCTGTTTTAGCAACATTTTTCTTGTAAATAATATAGTCTAATAGTCAAACTGATGTGTCGTATGCAGCAGGTTGGAGGTTGCAACTTCATAGTCATCCAGAACAATTTTTCCTCTGGTGGATTGTACCGCATCTGTAATTAGAAAAGAAGAGATATGTGTTTTTGCGACATTTTCTAAGCAAATTATATAGTCTAGTAGTCTACCGGGTGTGTCGTCTGCAGCAGTTTGGTGGTCGCAACTTCATAGACAGCAAGAACAACTTTTCCTCCGGTAGATTTGAACGTATCTGTAATTAGAAAAGACGAGATCACATGTTTTAGCAACATTTCATATTAAAAAATATAGTCCAGTAGTCTACCTGTTGTTTCGTCTGCAACAGGTTGGTTGTTGCAACATCAGCCAGAATATATTTTCCTCTGGCGGATTTGATCGCATCTGCAATCAGAAAAGAAGAGATATTATGCTTTAGCAACATTTTCATTATAAATAATACAGTCTAGTAGTCTGCCCGAACAACTTTTCTTCTAGTGGACTTGATCTCAACTGTAATCTATTAAATGTTTTAGCAACGTTTTTATAATAAATAGTATAGTCTAGTAGTCTACCAGGTGTGTCGTCTGCAGCAGTTTGATGGTTGCAATTTCATAGACAGCAAGAACAACTTTTTCTCCGGTAGATTTGATCGTATCTGTAATTAGAAAAGAAGAGATCACGTGTTTTAGCAACATTTTCGCTGTAAATATTAGAGTCAAGTGGTCCACCTTTTGTGTCTCCAGGTTGGATGTTGCAACTTCATAGTCAGCCAGAACAACTTTTCATCCGGTGGATTTAATTGCAACTGTAATCAGAAAGGAAGAGATATTTCATGTTTTAGCAACAATTTTATAGTAAACAGTATAGTCTAGAAGTCTACCTGAGGTGACGTCTGCAGGAGGTTGGTTGTTGCAACTTCATAGTAAGCCAGAACAACTTTTCCTCTGGTGGATTTTATCGCATCTGTAATCAGAAAAGAAGAGATCACATGTTATAAGAAACATTTTCATAGTAGAAATTAAAGTCTAGAAGTCTATTTGGGGTGACGTCTGCAGGTGGTTAGTTGTTGCTGTCAGCCAGAACAACTTTTCCTCTGGTGGATTTGATCGAATCTGTCATCAGAACGAAGAGATATTATATGTTTTAGCAACATTTTCCTTGTAAATAATATAGTCTAGTAGTCTACCTGATGTGTCTCGTCTGCAGTAGCCTGGTGGTTGCAACTTCATATTCAGACAGAATAACATGTCCTCTGGTGTACTTGATCGCATCTGTAATCATAAAAGAATAGATCACATGTTTTAGCAACATTTTCATTGCAAAGAATATAGTTTAGTAGTCTACCTGATGTGTCGTCTGCAGCAGTTTGGTGGTTGCAACTCCATAGTCAGCCAGAACATTTTCCTCTGGCGGATTTGAGCGCATCTGCAATCAGAAAAGTAGAGATATCATGCTTTAGCAACATTTCATTGTAAATATTATAGTCTAATAGACTACCTGTTGTGTCATCTGCAGCGGCTTGGTGATTGCAACTTCATAGACAGCAAGAACAACTTTTTCTCCGGTGGATTTGATCGCATCTGTATTTAGAAAAGAAGAGATCACATGTTTTAGCAACATGTTCATTGTAAATATTAGAGTAAAGTAGTCCACTTTTTGTGTCGTCTACTGCAGCTTGGTGGTTGCAACTTCAAAGTCAGCCCGAACAACTCTTCCTCTGGTGGATTTTATCGCATCTGTAATCAGAAAACAAGAGATCGCATGTTTCAGCAACATTTAAATTGTAAATAGTATAGTGTAATAGTCTACCTGATGTGTTGTCTGCAAAAACCTGGATGGTTGCAACTTCATAGTCAGCCAGATAATCCTTTCCTCCGGTGGATTTGATCGCATCTGTTATCAGAAAACAAGAGATCACATGTTTTAGCAACATTTTCATTGTAAATAGTATAGTCTAGTAGTCTACCTGGTGTGTCGTCTGCAACAGCTTGGTAGTTGCAACTTCAAAGTCAGCCCGAACAACTCTTCCTCTGGTGGATTTTATCGCATCTGTAATCAGAATAAAAGAGATCACATGTTATAGCAACATTTTCATATTAAACAGTATAGTCTAGAAGTCTACCTGAGGTGACTTCTGCAAGAGGTTGGTTGTTGCAACTTCAGTCACCCAGAACAACTTTTCCTCTGGTGGTTTTGATGGCATCTGTAATCAGAAAAGAAGAGATATTACATGTTTTAGCAACATTTTCATTGTAAATAGTATAGTGTAATAGTCTACCTGATGTGTCGTCTGCAACAGCTTGGTGGTTGCAACTTCATAGTCAGCCAGAACAACTTTTCCTCTGGTAGATTTAATTGCATTTGTAATCAGAAAAGAGAGATATTTCATGTTTTACCAACATTTTCATAGTATATAGTCTAGTAGTCTACCTGGTGTGTCGTCTGCAACATCTTGGTGGTTGCAACTTCAAAGTCAGCCCGAACAAATCTTCCTCCGGTGAATTTGATTGCATCTGTAATCAGAAAAGAAGAGATATTTCATGTTTTAGCAACATTTTCATAGTAAATAGTATAGCCTAGTATAGTAGTCTACCTGATGTGCCGTGCCGTCTGCAGCAGCTTGGTGGTTGCAACTTCATCTTCAGATAGAACAACTTTTCCTCTGGTGGATTTGATCGTATCTGTAATCAGAAAAGAAGAGATCACATGTTATAGCAACATTTTCATAGTAAACAGTATAGTCTAGAAGTCTACCTGAAGTGACGTCTGCAGGAGTTGTTGCAACTTCAGTCACCCAGAACAACTTTTCCTCTGGTGGATCGCATCTGCAATCAGGAAAGAAGAGTTATCTCTGTAACATGAATGTGTAACATAAATAAAGTGTTCCAACATTTGTGTAACATAAATAAAGGGTTCCAACATTTGTGTAACATAAATAAAGGTTTCCAGCATCTCTGTAACATAAATAAAGGTTTCCAGCATCTCTGTAACATAAATAAAGGTTCCAACATTTGTGTAACATAAATAAAGGTTTTCAGCATCTCTGTAACATAAATGAAGGTTTCCAGCATCTCTGTAACATAAATAAAGGGTTCCAACATTTGTGTAACATAAATAAAGGTTTCCAGCATCTCTGTAACATAAATAAAGATATCCAGCATCTCTGTAACATAAATAAAGGTATCCAGCATCTCTGTAACATAGATAAAGGTATCCAGCATCTCTGTAACATATATAAAGATATCCAGCATCTCTGTAACATAAATAAAGGTATCCAGCATCTTTGTAACATACATAAAGGTATCCAGCATCTCTGTAACATAAATAAAGGTATCCAGCATCTTTGTAACATAAATAAAGGTATCCAGCATCTTTGTAACATAAATAAAGGTATCCAGCATCTCTGTAACATAAATAAAGGTATCCAGCATCTTCGTAACGTAAATAAAGGTTTCCAGCATGACTGTAACATAAATAAAGGTATCCAGCATCTCTGTAACATAAATAAAGGTATCCAGCATCTCTGTAACATACATCAAGGTATCCAGCATCTCTGTAACATACATCAAGGTATCCAGCATCTCTGTAACATAAATAAAGATATCCAGCATCTTTGTAACATAAATAAAGGTATCCAGCATCTCTGTAACATAAATAAAGGTATCCAGCATCTTTGTAACATAAATAAAGGTATCCAGCATCTCTGTAACATAAATAAAAGGTATCCAGCATCTCTGTAACATAGATAAAAGGTATCCAGCATCTCTGTAACATAAATAAAGGTATCCAGCATCTCTGTAACATAAATAAAGGTATCCAGCATCTCTGTAACATAAATAAAGGTATCCAGCATCTTTGTAACATAAATAAAGGTATCCAGCATCTCTGTAACATAGTTAAAAGGTATCCAGCATCTCTGTAACATAAATAAATGTATCCAGCATCTATGTAACATAAATAAAGGTATCCAGCATCTCTGTAACATAGATAAAAGGTATCCAGCATCTCTGTGACATAAATAAAGGTATCCAGCATCTCTGTAACATAAATAAAGGTATCCAGCATCTTTGTAACATAAATAAAGGTATCCAGCATCTTTGTAACATAAATAAAGGTATCCAGCATCTCTGTAACATAAATAAAGGTATCCAGCATCTCTGTAACATAAATAAAGGTATCCAGCATTACTGTAACGTAAATAAAGGTATCCAGCATCTCTGTAACATAGATAAAAGGTATCCAGCATCTCTGTAACATAGATAAAGGTATCCAGCATCTCTGTAACATAAATAAAGGTATCCAGCATCTATGTAACATAAATAAAGGTATCCAGCATCTTTGTAACATAAACAAAGGTATCCAGCATCTCTGTAACATAGATAAAAGGTATCGAGCATCTCTGTAATATAAATAAAGGTATCCAGCATCTCTGTAACATAAATAAAGGTATCCAGCATCTCTGTAACATAAATAAAGGTATCCAGCATCTATGTAACATAAATAAAGGTATCCAGCATCTCTGTAACATAAATAAAGGTATCCAGCATCTTTGTAACTTAAATAAAGGTATCCAGCATCTCTGTAACATAAATAAAGGTATCCAGCATCTTTGTAACATAAATAAAGGTATCCAGCATCTATGTAACATAAATAAAGGTATCCAGCATCTTTGTAACATAAATAAAGGTATCCAGCATCTCTGTAACATAAATAAAGGTATCCAGCATCTTTGTAACATAAATAAAGGTATCCAGCATCTTTGTAACATAAATAAAGGTATCCAGCATCTATGTAACATAAATAAAGGTATCCAGCATCTTTGTAACATAAATAAAGGTATCCAGCATCTTTGTAACATAAATAAAGGTATCCAGCATCTCTGTAACATAAATAAAGGTATCCAGCATCTTTGTAACATAAATAAAGGTATCCAGCATCTTTGTAACATAAATAAAGGTTTACAGCATCTCTGTAACATAGATAAAGGTATCCAGCATCTCTGTAACATAGATAAAGGTATCCAGCATCTTTGTAACATAAATAAAGGTTTCCAGCATCTCTGTAACATAGATAAGGTATCCAGCATCTCTGTAACATTAATAAAGGTTTCCAGCATCTCTGTAACATAAATAAAGGTTTCCAGCATCTCTGTAACATAAACAAAGGTATCCAGCATCTCTGTAACGTAAATAAAGGTATCCAGCATCTCTGTAACATAGATAAAAGGTATCCAGCATCTCTGTAACATAGATAAAGGTATCCAGCATCTCTGTAACATAAATAAAGGTATCCAGCATCTTTTTAACATAAATAAAGGTATCCAGCATCTATGTAACATAAATAAAGGTATCCAGCATCTTTGTAACATAAATAAAGGTATCCAGCATCTCTGTAACATAAATAAAGGTATCCAGCATCTTTGTAACATAAATAAAGGTATCCAGCATCTTTGTAACATAAATAAAGGTATCCAGCATCTCTGTAACATAAATAAAGGTATCCAGCATCTCTGTAACATAAATAAAGGTATCCAGCATCTCTGTAACATAAATAAAGGTATCCAGCATCTTTGTAACATAAATAAAGGTATCCAGCATCTATGTAACATAAATAAAGGTATCCAGAATCTCTGTAACATAAATAAAGGTATCCAGCATCTTTGTAACATAAATAAAGGTTTCCAGCATCTCTGTAACATAAATAAAGGTATCCAGCATCTTTGTAACATAAATAAAGGTATCCAGCATCTTTGTAACATAAAAAAAGGTTTCCAGCATCTCTGTAACATAAATAAAGGTTTCCAGCATCTCTGTAACATAAATAAAGGTATCCAGCATCTTTGTAACATAAATAAAGGTTTCCAGCATTACTGTAACATAAATAAAGGTTTCCAGCATCACTGTAACATAAATAAAGGTATCCAGCATCTATATAATATAAATAAAGGTTTCCAGCATTACTGTCACATAAATAAAGGTTTCCAGCATCTCTGTAATATAAATAAAGGTTTCCAGCATCTATGTCATATAAATAAAGAACTGACGGACTGACGGACTGACGGACAGACTGACGGATTGATGAACGACAAAGTGATCCCTATGTATCGCACTTTTCTTCGAAAAGGCGACTCAAAAACGAAAGTTTTCCTACCTGTTTTTGTTTCGACTTGAACATCTGTTGCAGCATCTAAAATATAAATCATAGTTTGCGATGTAACAATTGAATTATAACTTGGGTTTTACGGCACCGCAACTCACGATAGTTGATATGGCGCCACGACGGATATGAACTTTCTTGGATCCAAGACATACAACTATGAGACATGGATTCAGAAACTTCACAACCGCTGGAGAAACGCATTTTATTGAAACTTCTACTAGTAAAACCCTATTAATCGCCTCTTACGATCATGCAAGAGTCAAGCAGTGGTATCAATTCTTGATCTTATTGACCACCGTCTCAGTTGAGAGATGGCTGCCGCTGCTTGATAGCAATCGCCTCCTTTACGTGTCTTTTAATACATCCTCTGAGGTAATACTTGCCTTGGTGTTCTTCGGCTTGATGGAATGTTCAGTCCAGTTTTCTCACAATGTTCTTTTATAGCGGAGATGGATCTTGTGCTGTGTTCTTTAAGTCTGATATCTAAAGATCTTACCGTTTAACCAAATTGTAGGGTCACATTGCTCGCATTTGATGTAATACACCACGCCACATTTCTTTAAGTGATCGGTTTTAGCGTTTACATGTGTTAATTACTGTCTTAATGAATTACAGGGTTAGTGAAACGTATTGACATTGTATTGCTTGAAAACACTGTGCAGTACTTCTGATGTCCCTCTCACATAGAAAAGAAAAAAGGGAATGGAGAGAGGAGAAAGGAATGGAGAGAGGAAGACCTCCCTATGTGAGAGGTACATCATAAATACTGCACATGGTTTTCAAGAAATACAACCTCAATATGTTTCACTAACCTTTTAATTCATTAAGACAGTAATTGACACATGTAAAAGATAAAACCTATCCTTAAAGAAACGTGGCGTGGTGCATTACATCAAATTCGAACAATGTGACTCTGATTATGTTGGTGAAGCGGAGAGATCTTTAGAAATCAGACTTAAAGAACATACCACAAGATCCAACTGGGCTATAAAAGAACATTTTGAGAAAACTGGACATTAAATCAAGCGGGAGAACTCCAAGGTAATTGTGCACATCAAAAGACGCATAAAGGAGGCGATTGCTATCAAGTAGCGGCAACCATCTCTCAACCGAGACGAGGGCCTGGAGTAACCTCCAGTAAACGACTCTCATGTTGTCACGTGACCTTCTACGTCACGTGATGACCAGTATAACAGCTGATGAAGAGACTAAGAGATGTAGTTGAAATGTTCTGTTAAACTTTTTGCTCTGAGTATAGATAGCCCAAGAGGAAAGTTACTCATTACCTTTAAGCTGTGATCGAAACGGCCGAATGCATTCCACGAGAAAAATGGACGCGCTGTATGCACGCATATATACGTACAATGCATTAACAGATCAGCGGCGTAGCGTGGCATAATAAAATACTCACGTAACAGTGAAAACAGAAAATGAATGAATAAAACAATGAATAAAAAACTAAAAAAAACTTTAAAAATGATATAAAAAAGAAGTGTGGCTACCAAGTCCCCACCCGCCCGTGAGTACGTTGGGAATTGACCACGCTACGCCCCTGCAGATGGACATGTTTAATTGCATAACACAATAAATAATAAGGCATAATTATGTTGTTAAAATTATTTTCAGAAAATTACAAATGAAAACATTTCCTACCCGTTATTGTGATGACTCAAACGTCTGTGGCTGCATCTAGAACAGAAATCATAGCTTGCGATGTAACAGTTGAATTATAACTTGCGTTTTACGGCACCGCAACACAAGATAGTGGATATGGCACCGTGGCGGATATGAACTTTTTGGATCCAAGACATAAAACTATGAGACATGGATTCAGAAACTTCACAACCATTGGAGAAACACATCTTACTGAAACTCCTACTTGTAAAACCCCAGCTATTAATCGCCTCTTACGATCATGCAAGAGTCAAGCAGTGGTATCAATTCTTAAACTGACTGACCACCCCAGAACCAAACGGGAATCTTGCGTTATAAGTCAAAAAGATAGGTCAATGTTGGTAACCTTAACCTAATTGTATAGGAAAAGAGTGATGCCATCAATATATAACTATGTATGAATTGTGCAAACTGTCTAACCCCAAGAAGAAAGTTACTAATTACCTTTAAGCTGCAATCGAAACGGCCGAATTCATTCCACGAGAAAAATGAACGCGATGTTTGCATGCATATATATACGTACAATACATTAACAGATGAACATGTTTAATGCATAACATAATAAATAATAAGACATAATTATGTTGTTAACAAAATAATGTCCAGAAAATGACAAATGAAAACATTTCCTACCCGTTTGTGTGATGACTCAAACGTCTGTGGCTGCATCTAGAACAGAAATCATAGTTTGCGATGTAACAGTTAAATTATAACTTGCGTTTTACGGCACCGCAACACTAGATAGTTGATATGGCGCCATGGCGGATATGAACTTTCTGGATCCAAGACATAAAAATATGAGACATGGATTCAGAAACTTCACAACCATTGGAGAAACACATCTTACTGAAACTCCTACTTGTAAAACCTTAGCTATTAATCGCCTCTTACGATCATGCAAGAGTCAAGCAGTGGTATCAATTCTTAAACTGACTGACCACCCCAGAACCAAACGGGAATCTTGCGTTATAAGTCAAAAAGGTAGGTCAATGTTGGTAACATTGACCTAATTGTACAGGAAAGAGTAATGCCATCAATATATAACTATGTATGAATTGTACAAACTGTCTAACCCCAAGAAGAAAGTTACTAATTACCTTTAACCTGTAATCGAAACGACCGAATTCATTCAACGAGAAAAATGGACGCGATGTTTGCATGCATATATATACGTACAATACATTAACAAATGAACATGAAGACATACTTATGTTAACTAAAATAATGTTTAGAAAATAAAAAATGAAAACAATTCCTACCTGTTTTTGTGATGACTCAAACGATTGTGGCTGCATCTAGAACAGAAATCATAGTTTGCGATGTAACAACTGAATTATAAATTGTGTTTTAAGGCACCGCAACACAAAATATTTGTTATGGCGCCATGACGGATATGAACTTTCTGGATCCAAGGCATTAAACTAGGAGACTTGGATTCAGAAACTTCACAACCGCTGGAGAAACACGTCTTACTGAAACTCCTATTTGTAAAACCCTATTAATCACCTTTTACGATCATGCAAGAGTCAAGCAGTGGTATCAGTTATTGATTGTAATGAAAACCTCCCCCCCCCAAAGCACACCACCCCCCCCCCCACCCCCACCACCCCCTCACCCCCACCCACCGAACCTCACGGAACTCTTGAGTTATAAGTAAAAGGGTAGGTCAATGTTGGTAACATTGACATAATTGTATAGGAATAGAGTGATGTCATCAATCTATAACTATGTATGAATTGTACAAACAGTAGAACTACAAGAGGAAAGTTACTAATTACCTTTAAGCTGTGATCGAAACGGCCGAATTCATTCCCGGAGTTAAATAGACGCGATGTTTGCATGCATATATACGTACAATACATTAACGAATAAACATGTTTAATGCAATACACAAATAATAATTATAAGGCACGATTATGTTGTTAACAAAATTATGTTCAGAAAATGAAAAATGAAAACGTTTCCTACCTGTGTTTGTTTCGACTCGAACGTCTGTGGCGGCATCTGGAACAGAAATCATTGTTTGCGATGTAACAGCTGCTCAATTGGCGCCATTTCGGATACGTTAAACTATGGGACATACATTCGGAAACGTCATCACCGCTGGAGAAGCAGATTAACTGTAACTTCAACTTTAAAACCACTTTTAATCGCCTCTTACAATCATGCAAGAGTCAAGCAGTGGTATCAAATCTTGGTTTTATTGACCACAACGGAACCACACGTGGCTCTTTTATTATAAGTCAAAAAGGTAGGTCAATGCTGGTAACAATTACGTACTTTTTAGGAATGGATTTATGTTGGCAATATGTAACTTTATATACTAATCATAAAAGTACACATCTACCACCGTATCAATACTATTCACAGTGTATTTTGTTTGATTGGAGACCCCAGTTTGAACAGCAACATAACGAGTTTAAATCGTCTTATCTGATTGCATGAACGCATTTTAAAGGTTTCAGTTCGATTTGGTTTCTAAGAAATAAATTATAACACTTATAACTGGGTGCTTAGGCATTGTGTTAAGTAATTCGATTAGTGCAGCTTTCCATGTTCCTAATTCTAAAATATGCCAAATAAATTTATTTTGACCTCATGTTTTACTAGTATTACCACTACAAATGTATCACTTCCATGGCCGAGGAGTTAACGATGTTGCTTTGTAAACATTCTCGCCTCTCACCGCTGCTGGTTCGAATCCCACTGAGAGCTCGAATCGTGAGGAAGTGTGAATTCTTACGGATGGTGGGAGGTGTACAGTACTGGTTGTAGCCAGGAAAAGTGGGTGGTCTGCTCCACCACAAAAAAAAATCGACCGTCATATATAAACGTGCATATGTTGAAAATAAGGTAAAACACCATACAAAAAAACACTAAAATGCGTTTGCAAAACAATTGTTCGAAACATTTAAAGTACATGTAGCGACACAGCCATACCTTTATTATTATTGAGAGTTCTGAAATACTTAAATAAGGGTGAAAGAATGATCAAAATCGGATGATAAACAAAGAAGATATGATCATTTGAAGTTTCTTTCTAAACGGATATGGAAGCAGCCATTTTGAGAGCTATGACATCACGGTTCTAAATGACCATATATGGAATATTTATAAATATGAACATTTACTGATTTATAGGGATAAAATGACAGCAACTGTATGAAAAATATGTTTTAATCATTTATATGACAAGTAAAAAATATTCATTCATTTGCAGTGATTTTCTTCGTTTTAAATGATATTTATCAATATTCATGGTAGTATGGAACTATGATGTCATAGTTCTAAAAATGGTGGCTCTCATATTCGTTTTAGAACAACCTTTAAAAGGTCATAAATTCTTTCACCTTTTCCCAAGTTTTTCAGAACTCACAATAATATAGCTTGTTTGGCTGTGTCGCTACATTCCTTCAACAGAAAATGAAAACTGAAAACATGCCATATTTGTTTTTTGTGATAACTCAACCTCTCTCAAACGTATGTGGTTGCATCTAAAACAGAAATCAAGGTTTGGGGCGTAACAGTTGAATTATAAATTGGTATGGTGTCATTTGGCTGCCGTCGAGATAATTCAGTCGCGATGCTATTTTCAGCAATTAAGCCCTTATATAAGTCGACTTGTAAAAGGAATACTACTCCAATAAGTATCGCGACCAATATATTTGCTAACTTGCCGTAAATGCGAGATGATGATGTCAAGCTAGTTATAAATGGAGTTCTTAACCTTCGGAATACTCTGTCTTTAATGTCTGTTTATAATGGCGGGGGCTGTAATATTACACCAAACAACAATAACAATATATTAAATTGCTGAGAAACACACACAAAAACCGTTCAAGGTTTAGCAAATCCCGATGCAAGACTAGGACGCAGGCACGACACAGACGCCGACGCCGGTGATGATTACATAAGCTCTCTTACTCGAATAGTCTAGCTAATTATAAAAACTCCAAATTTTGCTTTAATGCCAGCAGATTTAATGTCATAATAATACCGGAATAATAGGTGATAATGTTGATGCTGAATTGGTTACTACTTCAAGATTGCGCCCTTTAATCCCTATCACAATTTTGGGTTCCATGGGAGCCCAGAGATTATAGGAACCACGTTTGTGATTCAGAAAAAAATATTATGAAAAACCTGGATGTAATGCTCATACATTTGTTCGTTTTTTAAAGAAATAAACTCAACTTTCTCCGCCCATCAACATATATTTTGCCTTTATATGTGTAGTAAGAATATGCATTGTGTGTATAATTACAGCACCGAAATAATATCACATACCTTAAGTAAGTAAATGTTCATCTCAGTATCACTATATAGATCGAGTCCACACAGACAAACATGTCCCTTTCCGAGTATTTCAGCAGTATGACCAGGGATGTTAAGATTAAGAAAGGATTGAATCGAAAATCAGTTCACTCAACAGTTGACCAATCAATGATGGTATTTCCACGTATGATCATGCAGT
Source organism: Cyrtodaria siliqua (assembly GCA_037043455.1). NCBI lineage: Eukaryota > Metazoa > Mollusca > Bivalvia > Adapedonta > Hiatellidae > Cyrtodaria > Cyrtodaria siliqua. Next base: position 143,913 of record JAWPHD010004279.1, on the reverse strand, counting down.
ATGACCATGCAGAAACATGAGTCTTAAATATCCAGAAAGGATTAAATAGTTGTTATCAAAACTGAAGAAAAAAATCGCTCAAACAGTGACTGCAATACAATGAGAAAGAGTGTATATGGGATATGTTAAATAGAGTGGCTGAAAAGTATCGTGTATACTAATATTAATGAATCACCGATCTAAGGTTAAATATAAATCAAGATATGGTAACCCAACCCCATCCCACTTCAGATCCGCAACTGCAAACGCAGCACTAACATGCATGCATGCAACAGACCCGTTCACCACGGATGATTCATTATATGCTTTTAATAGTCTAAAAAACATCTTTACCTGAACATTAAATCTTAGTGTTACTTGTAAGTCGTTTATTATAGTGACATGTGCATAAAGTGACAAACAAGTACATATATCAAATGAAAGAGCACCCGGCCCAGTGGACCTATAAGTCACTGTCAATGATAAATATGTGACAAAATATAAATATATGGTTCACATATAAATACAAAAGTGTATCAAATTAATGATGCTGTAATAAATCTGACGGTAAAATGAATATTACACATTAAATAAGCAGAGTATAAATAGAATTTCTCCTTCTTAAGAATGCTTTTATCAAGTAATTTGATACTTTTCTGGAATAAGTCTGCATTAGTGTTTTGAATTTTTGTAATGCCTGTAGTTCAATAAAGGCTAAGTCAACAATAACATCTCGCAAAATATATGTTCTTATGTCCGAGATCTATTAATACAACATAGGCATAATACAAAAAGACGTACCTCAATTTTAAACGGTAAAATCCTATAGAAAATACATCCAACACAAACATCCAAAATGAAAACTGCCCAAACAACTCAATATACGTGCTATTAAAGCACGTGCAACTACTGCATGTCCATTCAATGGCTAAGCTACTAAATCCGGTCTCTAAATTCACGCATCACTTGCCCGTTTTACTTTAAAGAGGTACATTAAGGAGCTATACGACTAATTCGAACGATTGTTTTTAAAAATGGTCTGTATTATCAATAAGTTATAAGATTATTGAATTTAATTATAAGATTATTCAGTTTATTTCATATTATCGTTTATTTACTTACAATACTACCATAGCGAGAGTGTGTTGTCTTCTATGCATTATATACTGAAAGAAATAAGTTTAGCACGGTCTTTTGCATATCTAGCTTAAAGAAACGGTATGTTTATTTTATAATGTGAAGCATTTGATAACTTTTGCATGTCAGAAGGTGTTCTTGTTTTTCACTTATGTGTGATTCAAAAGTAAATATCAGAGTTATCTCCCATTTATATAAAACACATTTTTTTACATTAAAAATAAGAATATTACCAAGAACAGTTTTAAACTTTATTTAATAACTATTCTGGGTTTTGAGTGATAAAAACCGCAAACACAACTGACATGAACATTATCAGTATAATGAAATTACGAACCAAAGTTTAAAATGTTAAAATTATCTCCATTTATATTGAAATAAGAACGAAATTATAATTTCTGTAAAGCAGGTAAATTAAAACATGTTGCTACTTTTTTTCGCAGATATCGTTTAAAAATAATGTCCTGCATATACTTGTTTATTATGTTAATTATATTGTTAATGGCGGCTGAAGCACATAGCCTTGAATCTGCTCAATGGGATTTACCATGTTATTTATGTGATAACCTTATTTCTTTCAGTATATTATGAAAATGTACGGAAAAAAGGAGAAGATATTTGATTTTTACAGCCGCCACGTATGTATATGATTTCTAAATATGACTGTGTACGTGTATTTTGATCTCGTGTTTTTGTTTGTATACAAACTGAGAATTTGCAACAATATGCTTTTAGTTCACTCTAACGGACAACCAATCAGAAAAGCACTACCTGTACCCACCCTGGAAAATGCGACACCAAAGACACTCACCATTTCAGGTCTTTTTACAATAATACGATATAAAACATATTCACTTTTTAATTATTGACTTTTTATATATCTATTTATATACACTTATTTAGCTTCAAGCAATCTGAAAATGTGTCCACATGTTGCATTCTACATTTAATTTGCTCTTTGTTTGTGGTGCAGTGCGGATCTACGGTGCCATTGAGTTTGTGTGCTGTGATTTTTATTGGATCATTTTTTCTCATTTTTGGACGCTCAGCTATATTAATGACAAAGGTGTGTATGTATATATTTATCACATAACATGTGGTGTGGGAGTGTAATAACACCATTCAATATTTTCGATATTCCACTAGTGGTATAACATAACGTTATTGACGTCATGGACGTCACTTTAATGTACGTTTTCTATCGTAGTGTGAGTTATAAGATAATCTAACATTCGTTCTCATTCATTATTGAATTTATTTAACTCGTTATCAAAAATGATATAATGCTCGGCAAGAGCCTCGCATTATATCATTTTAAGAGCCTCGCATTATATCATTTTGCCAACACGTTTAATAAATTCAATAATGGATGAGTACTCATGTAAGATTCTCTGTATATACCTTACCATTTTTGAGAATCTTTAACTCTATATTAACCAGACAGAATAAACCCCAAAACTGGAGCGTCGAATTAAGAGTACTCATAATTAATTTTACGCATATGTAATCACGAGTATTTGATAAGAACCCTTGAATGAATATATACTTTTAATCGGCAAATATACCTCAATATGTGACCTGAACACCTGGATAGTTTTAGTAAACGGTTTTGTAGTGTTTGCCGTTATTGACGGATTAGTTTCTTTAATACCATGATCTTTGTAATTATTTCACTATCTTTATGTCGCACGCTCTACTACAGCGTGCGAACGCACGCACGCACGCTGTGCTCTACTACAGCGTGCGAACGCTCGCTACAGCGTGCGTGCGTTCGCACGCTGTAGCTAGAGCGTTCGCACGCTGTACTACAGCGTTCGCACGCTGTAGTAAAGCGTGCAAACGCAATCCCCACTTGAAAATCTATTTTTTTTTTTTTTTTTTTTTACATATTTCTGTGTTGTTTTAGTCATTTCTTACACATATATGTTGCAATATTCCCATCCCCCAACCCCCACCCTGCCTCTCCCCCCTCCCTCGCCCCTCCTCCCCACTTGAAACTTTTTTTTTTTTTTTTTACATATTTTTTTTGTTATTTTAGTCAATTCTTACACATATATTTTGCCCCCTCCCACCGCCCCCAACCCACGCCCGCCTCTCCCCCAGCTCTCCCCCACACCCACCCCCACCCCACCCCCACTTGAAACTTTTTTTTTTTTACATATTTCTGTGTTGCTTTTGTCAATTCTTACACATATGTTGCCCCCTCATCGCCCCTCCACCCCACCTACACCCGCCTCTCCCCCCTCCTCCCCCCACTCCCACCACCCCACCCCCACTTGAAACTTTTTTTTTTTTACATATTTCTATGTTGCTTTTGTCAATTCTTACACATATATGTTGCCCGCTCATCACCCCACCTACACCCGCCTCCCCCCTCCACCCCCGCCTCTCCCCCCCCCCCCCACCCCACCACACCAACCCCACTTGAAACTTCTTTTTTTTTTACATATTTCTGTGTTGCTTTTGTCAATTCTTACACATATAAATTCCCCCACCCGCCCCACTTGATTTCTTTTTTTCTTTTTTTTTACATATTTCTTTGTTGTTTTAGTCAATTCTTACACATGTTGCCCACCCCACGCCTCTACCCCATCCCCACTCAAACTCAATTTTTTAAAAAAAAAATCTTCATATTTTTGTGTTGTTTTGATGAATTATTACATAGCTTCTTACACATATATGTTGCCCTCACCACCCCCACTCCCCCTACCATCCACCCCCGCCTCTCTCCCACCCTCACTCGATTTTTTTATTTTTTTTACATATTTCTGTGTAGTTTTGGTCAATTCTTACACATAGTTATGTTGTGCTCCCAACCCCACCCCACATTGTTGTAGCCTTGTTTTCTGATGGTATATACTAGCTATAAATTTATTATTCTCCGAAAAATCGAATAGTCGAGCTGCGCTGTTCTCCGACAGCTCTTGTTTATTTAAATGTAACCAGGTTAAAAGTGAACATGATCCTGGATATAGAAGTCTCATTTTATATGTTTTAATCGCGACTAAATGGATCTGAACAAACTAAAATGACATTTTAAATGAAACATAAATAAATATATTTTCATTAAGAACCGACATGGTGAAAATGGATTTCCCGACTTCGGTGCAACAATTTATTGTTCCATTTATCATTTCTTCATGCAATGTTTGAGATTTTAATGCGAGAATATCGCGGAATCGCGGCCTAGAGTGATCCCTGCTGAAATGTATACAATAATTGATTTGTTAAATGGCTCATCAATATATTTAGGATATTTAGAGCTGCACCATACAGAGGGAAAGAATACTGATTCCAGGAGCTCGACCTACGGTTTCTAACATTATAATTCCTATTACTCTTCAACATGTTTCAAACGGCCGACAGATGAGGTAATTTCTAGCCCGCGTTTATCATAGCCTTGTGCTAGAGCACCCGCCTGTCACATGGGAGGTTATAAGGTCAATCCCTGGCCAAGGGCCCCACAACTGCGTGAAACTATAAATACTTCATAAAAATAGTACTAGTATCTCCTTACTGGCATGGGTGTCATTAACATTTTAAGTACATGTAATGGCCCATAGAGTAGAGTATCCAGGTATTTGATGTATTCTTGTATAAAAGACTGGTAAATGTATTCATAGTAACTACATGTAAGTAGCCGAGAAGCCCCTCAAAGTTGCAGAGGGAAATCACCGCGTACATATACCACCTTTTTTGACACCCTCGAAGTGAGGCTCCTTTGCTCAATTTCCAACATATACATAAAGAGTACATTATTGTATAGTTCTAAGACTCAACGTGGATATATTTTGACTGGGTGGTAGTGATGGGCAATCGGTTGAAATTAAATTATTTACAATCGATCGGTTACCACTAACCACTAACCGATCAGTCATTGGTTAGTTGATGTACACAAACGTTTGCATTTTAACCCCAGTTTCAGGCCTAGAACATAGAATAATTTGTTTCAGCATGATTTTATTCTCTCCTGTCTTGTTTATTATGCCATATTATTTTATTTTAATCAGTGAAATAATTGTAATTGCATGATATAAATGTCTTTTATGTGCATTTTCTTATGTGTATTTCATTTCCTAAACTGTTGTTATTTTGATTTTCAACATTAATTAAAAGTGTATTTTTAGCTCGACTATTCGAAGAATAAGAGAGTTTATGTAATCACCCCGGCACCATGCTCAACTAAATTTGGGAATTGGTTTCTTTATACCGGTAGTATGTTTTAAAGTGTTGCTTTATAAGTAATTTTGTCTTCTGCAAATTCTGGGCTCCCATGGAACCCAAATTGTGATAGCCCATAAAATGTGCAATAAGGGCAGATCAAGGTTTGTGTGAGCTCGCTCTACAAAAAGACACTGTAATGATGACTGAAAGATTGCTCAAAGCAACTTTCAACGCTATACATGATTGTGTGTATACATATGCCCAAGTGTGCGTAACTATGGCGCCAGCTAGGCTTGACAATTGGGGATACACCACAAAATGGGAAACATGAAAAATGACAAACGCTTGCCATAAATATGGTAATATATTATATTTATATTAATATAATGTATTAGTATACATATACTGAAGCAAAAAGAAACGCAACTCGGGGAATTTCCACTATATATTGTATGTATAATATGCTGCTGTTAATTTAATGGTACATGTACATGGATGGCTACATAAGACCTTTCCTTTCGGAACAAAATACTAAAACAGCACATTACACAGCAAATAGTATTCCTTCAAAGTTTCATTATTGACAGTACGCGTTTGGTTCAAGCATACATGTGTGAAAACTTAGGATGCACACTTTTTCAAACTCTTTACATTAAATACAGGACTGAAATGGCTCACTTTTTCAAAGAGGAACTTCAACATTTATGAATTTCTTGTTACAACAATGTGATACAATAATTCTTTATTAAGTAATCAAAGGCCTCCGGCCCACAATACAAGTATAATACATAATGTGAACTATAACACCCCACCTGATCAAATGTCATACAACGTTACTGTGATTAAAACATCTACAACATCACAGTGGTGTTCTTTCTCTAACTAACTATAACTTTTATTTTACAAAACATCTTGGGATTTTTTTTGAATATTATGTGGAATTCTGACAGTGTGCAGTATCTATATATACAATATATAGTGGAAATTCCTGAGTTGCGTTTCTTTTTCGCTTCAGCATATATTATCTTAAACTATCCTACTACCTAGAGTTTTAAAAAAATATATTTTTTTTTTAATTTTACGTTCATTATCTCATTCTGTGATGAACTTTTTTAAAGGGACGCAAGGCAATCTTGAAGAATTTATCATTGAATATCAGACATTAAACTGCATAGACTGGATTGTAATTTTCAGTTTAAAACTTATTTAAAAAAAAAAAGTTGTCACGTATGCAAGTTACATGTAGAAAGATTACATGATGCCTCAAATACAAACAAAATCAAGGTTTCTGTTCATCCCTTTGTTTTATGAACAGGGCCAGACTAAAAAAATTGTTTGTTTCCTATTTCATGTAAAAAACAAAAGCAGGGTAGGTTACACAGTGTGTGAAATTAGCACTAGCCCAAAGGTGAAAAACTAGTAAATATTAATTTGGGCTAGTAAAAATCTGGGAATTTTATATACCATATAATCCCTAATAAACGCACCCGGGGCATAACATTTTTGAAAAGTGAGACCAAAAATACATAATTTTACTTTTAAATCAGACATTATTTAATGATTTTCTTTGCCAAGAAAACCAAAGTATGCATGTCAATCAATCAATTAATGCATCGGATTTTAAGTTTTCTAGTGATTTTGTGTGTTCCATTGTGAATGAAACAGTTTAACTTGCATCTTTTGGTAAGTTTTAAAAACACATTTCTGAAAAAATAGTGGAAGGGGCGTTTATTAGAGATTATACGGTAGTCGGGCTTATGAAAATTGTAATAGTTATATAATAATTCAGGCTAGTGAACAAAAATCCTAATTTCTTTGACTGGTACATGTAGGTATGCAGGAAAATATTTTATTTAACTTTTTTTTGTATAGAGTAAAAACTTCAGGTGAAGGGGGAAAAACAGGGTCTGTAGGGAAATGGGAAACAAACAATTTGCGACTTTTAGGTGTAGACCGTGACATAATCTAAAGGTTCAAAACCTGGCAACAATGAGTTGGATGCTATCCAATGATACCCCTGCTTCAAGCAGATAATACTACATACATTGTTTAAAGTTCTGCATTAATTGCGACTAAAACAGGTATGTGGGGGGACCAGGGAGCTTGAACAATTGTTTGATTATTAACTGTCCATTAAATAATTATTACTTTTAGCTCGACTGATCAGAGATCAGCAGAGCTTATGCCGTGGTGCGGCGTCCGCCGTCCGTCTGTCTGTCCGTAAAGTTTTATTTGTAGCGACTACTCCTCTGAAACTACTGGATGGATATTCATGAAACTTTACAGAAATGTTGCCCATGAAATCTAGTTGATCCTAGCAAAAACTCATGTTGATGTGAAATCCAAGATGGCCGCCAAAGCTAAAGTGATATGGGACTTTTTCTAAAATGATCAGCATGACATGATGTTGATCCTAGTCGAACATTAGTTTGATTCAACGTTAAACATGGCTGCCAGTGGCCATCTTTGTTTACATAAGATTTATATATTAAAAAGTTGTAGCGACTACTCCTCTGAAACTACTTGACGGATGTTCATGAAACTTCACAGGAATGTTGCTCTTGATGTCTAGTTGATCCTAGAAATATTTCAGACTGGCCAGAAATTCAAGATGGCCACCACGGCTAAAAATAGATTTAAAATAAATAAATTTGTAGCGACTACTTCTTGAAAAGTGTAAGTGATATTGATATGGGACGTTTTCTAAAATGATCAGCATGACATGATGTTGATCCTTGTCGAAATTTATTTTGATGCGACTTTAAACATCTTTGTTTACGTAGATGTATATAGTAACAACTTGTAGCGACTACTCCTCTGAAACTACTTGACGATTTTTTATGAAACTTCACAGGAATATTGCTCTTGATGTCTAATTGATCCCAGATTTTTTTTAAGGTCGGCCGGAAATTCAAGCCATGGCTAAAAACAGATTTTTAAAAAATAAAATTGTAGTGACTACTTCTTGAAAGCTGTAAGTGATAAAAACGTGCTATTCCCAAACAGCTGTGCCTTAAGAACTTTGCGGTCCAGACAGGCCAAACATCTTCCTAGAAAAAATTAAGAAAGAGACACGTGAAGATGTTCGAGGTGAATATGAAAAGATTGTTGTTCAAGTGTGTGATGAATTGTTCGAGAAAAAAGAATCTACACCTGCGACATTAATGTTTATTCCAATATTTTACATGAGTGAAGCATTGTGTTATCTCAATAGCTTATTTGGAATACACAACATCCATCAGTCATTGTACAGTGCAATTTGCTCTGGTCAGGATGAAGACGTCATAACCACGACAATACAAGAACGTGGGAAAGAGACTCCTAGGATACGCCTTATTGTAACAACTTCCATTGCAGGTCCAGGAATGGGATTTGATCCAGAAAATGTAACTTGTCCCCCTAGGAATGTTGCACAATACTTACAGGAGGTTGGACGGTCTGGTCGGAGGGGTCAAAGTGCCAAGGCTACTTTATATTACAACAATCGTGATATTGCAAAAAATCTCCCTGGTATAAGTGAAGATATTACTAATTACTGTCAAAATGTGTCAATCATGCTTACGAAATAACATGTCTGTGTATGGATTTGAAAAAGTCAGCTCACTAATTGGCTGTCAGTGCTGCTCATATTGCAAAAATGAATGCCTTTGTGAAAGCTGTGTTAACATTTAAAGGGAATACATCAGGCTTTTCAACAGGGTCTAGGTGTCTGACTTAAAATTGACAAATAATGATATTTTCTATTCTGAAGAACCTAAACATAACGAATGAGCCTAAAAATGATCCCTTATTTGCAAAGAAATTGATTCCGCACAGTAATACATGCTATCCTAGATGATGCACCAGGGTTAATTTCAGCATTTTACGTCCGATTCCGTCCTAGCTATACGGTGTATTCAAGTTTAAACCTTAACTGTAAACAACAATATGGTTCGAACATCATATTTTGATTGTTATAAGTGTTTTATCATAAATTGGAACAATTTTATAATTTAAAGATATTTCTAGAAAAATCCTGATGTAACCCCTTTAATACAAATTGTATGTGAGTGTTTTAATTAAGACCTAAAGAACACAGACTGGAGTCTAACAAGGATTTGTCTACACAATTGCTCACATGGTAGAGTTACTTATGGTAATGCATGATGATGCATACATACATGTATGAAATAGCAACAGTTTTTAAAAGAAAAACATCATACTGGTATTATTACCAAACCAGTTTATCACACTACTATAACACTGTACAATGATTTCATAATATTGGTATCTTATTACCAAACCAGTTTATCACACTACTGTATCACTGTACAATGATTTCATAATATTGGTATCTTATTACCAAACCAGTTCATCACACTTTTTAAACACAAACCCGAAGCCGGATATTCCTCCTTTAATTAGCTACCTTAACGTAAGAAATGAGGGTGCTGAAAGTCTCAGTCCAAAATTCTTAAGTATCTTTAAAAAGAAGTAAAATGACATTTCTTACACACTAATAATTGACTGAATTTAAGCATAGTGCCTTACAAACATAAGAGGGAGATAATAAAACATAGAAAAAATAGATATATGTTTCAGATTGATTCATACAATGTCACCGTCCCAAAACTAAATACATGTAGTTACAATAATTTTGAAATAAATATTTTTTAATACTAAATTCTTTCTTTTCTTTTTCGCGATTTATTGTTGAAAGGAGATGTTAAGACTGAGAGCGCACTGCTTACAATAACTTGAATAAAACATAAGATGCAAACATACTAGGGCTGCAACGATATACACTATACTCATGATACAATAGATGCTGCAGTAATTAGTTATTTCATGAAATTAATACTTTTTCCCAGAAAAATAAATTTAAAAAAACATAAGCTATATATATATATATATATATACAGCTCCAAAGCTAATAATATAACTACTGTTAAAATGATATTGTACACGTTACAAACCCTATGATATGACACATGTCTAGTCCAAGAGAGTATCATGTTTAATGTTTATCACGATTAATTGTTGCACCCCTGTAAGGGATGTATAAGGGATGATGCATGCCATCTGAGAGCACTTTTTAAATTCCTATTTCGTTTAAGGTTTTAATTTTATTGCTTGAATTATACAGTTGGCAAAATGAAAACCAACCAATTGATTCAATTTTTAAAATTCATTTCCCTTCAAATCTGTTGATAATGTGTTCAGATGCTTCTTGTACCAGATGACATGCAACATAAGTATTATCTACTTATTAACTGGAAAAAAAAGTATCTTGTATGCACTTACCAAACACACTGCAAAATAACAAATATTGTCTTCAAACATAAAAAATATTAATATTTTTTTCACCCTATCATCTAAACCTCCTTTGGTTACAATAGTACTTGTAAGTCTGTGGTATGCAGAGAGGTTGTAAAACTTGTGTTTCATAAGGATGCTGTAACATGAAGCCAAAGTCGATATCAACTGAGGGGTAATTTTTCCACTGGCAGGAACAGCAACACAACACATCACTTCCAGTAACCCTGTAACATAGCAAATACTTATTCTTATTATTAAAGGGACACATGGCAATCTTACTGTGAATAATCGTTTAATATATCCCGGTTTGGAGTTCAATTGTAAATAATAATTTCACGAGCCCGAAGGGCGAGTGAAATTATTGTTTACAATTGAACGACAAACCGGGATATATTATAGATAATTTGCCGTAAACGATGTTCTATTTCTATTCTAATATTCCTAAAATGTGAAAATAACACACACTTCTGATATCTTTCGCATTGCTTTGCTTACTCTCCTAACGTTGCATACGTTACAACGTGCAATGCTTATTCTACTAACGTTGCAAAAATTACAGTGATATATAGTTCAATATAATGAGATATTTTAAACTAGGCTATATAGTGCGGGTGTATTAGAATAACTGTTCATTACCTTTCACCAATAATATATTCAAATATGTGGTAGAATACAAAGAAAAGTGCAAATTGTATTTAAATACGTGCAGATATTAATTTTAATCTACAGAATTAAAGTCCAAATGATACTGGTTTAATAAATGGTGAAGCTAATTTCAATGCTTGATAAAGACTTCAAAATTGTCATGTGTTAAGAACTATTATTGTTAAACCATATACATATAATTTTGTCAGAAAAAAAGCAGATAGAGGTGTTAGTGATCAGCAGCATTAAATAAACTTTCTTTTGTCTTGCATAGGTCTCAAAAATGTACATTGCATTGAATTAATAATATAAAACATATAAATTTTAAAATATCTAACTGACCTTAACAAAATAGTTTTAAATTAAATTTATACTTTCTTTTGGTCTTTTATTTATATGTTTTGCAGGGTAATGGCTAGTAAGTGATGTACCGATTAATCGATTGTAACCGATCATCAGTTAGTTATGCATCCGCTTATGATGATCGATTATGAAAGTCTATAATCGATCATCGGTAAAATGTAAAAATGCACGTTTAATTACATTTAAAATAGAAATAAACAGGATTATCCAGGAGACAACAGTAAGGAAATTATTGATACACTTTTGAAAATGAGCATATACACATATAAACACATTTATAGCAGTTATAATTATATACTGATTAAAATGGCAATCTCATAAGAAACAAGACAGGAAAGAACACATGATCAATCAGAAATTATTCAAAATTCAATGCCTCAAACTCTGATTAACAATAAACATACACATTCAATTCTCAAAACAGACCGAGTTCATACTAAATAAGATGAAGACTCCATGATTGTAATAGTCACTGAAATCAAAAATGACAAAATTCTAGACATGAAATTATGTCAGTGATGGACAGTTGTTCAAGCTCCCTGGTCCCCCCACATACATGTTTTAAGTCGCAATTAACATGTCGATCACCAGTTGTTAACCATTTATCCTCAAATCAAACCAATACTATACCTCCGACAAACAATAGCATGTGCAAGCAGCAACAGTATAATAATATAACCTATTGTGAATATACTCCAACCTATTGTGAATATACTCCGACATCAACAATAGGGCGGAGATATCTAAGTACTGGCGACATGTTAATTAATGCAGTTTAAACAATGTATGTAGTATTATCTGCTTGAAGCAGGGGTATCATTGGATAGCATCCAACTCATTGTTGCCAGGTTTTGAACCTAGATTTCTGTTCAAGGGATGAACAGAAATCGTGATATTTTTTTTGGTAGATACTTCAAGATTGATGTACATGTATGTTCCTTTAATTTATATACATTTTTAAACAACGTTTACCTCTCACTCATTTCATGGATGATTATCTTGGGAGAAAGTTCCCTGCCTTGTCCACCAGATCTGTGATCCCCCTGTATTTGAAGAGAACCGTTGTGCGTGAAGCCAGTGTTGCTGACTGACTCCTCAAATCAGATAACATGGAAAACTTGGTAGCCTGTTTCTCGCTTTTATGGGATCAACAACAAATTATATGTTTCAGTTATTTTTACCATGCATGGATCATCTTTTACTGCCCTTTTGCATGGCAGACTCGTGTTCCAGCATGCATTCCAAATTACTGCTCACTGGTGTACTAATTACAGTTGAAATACCTGGTGTAGATGTACTTACAGTGGTACTGGAAATGTCAAACAGTTTCAACTGCTTCCTGGATTTTTCTCTTATAACTGCAGTAACAGTGACATCAGATGATTTAGGAGTTGATGGAGAGAGTGCACCCCTTTTCAACGAAACACACCAAGATTGATATAATGAAGTCAAATTTCGTAGTTTACATATAAATTCTTCTGTATTTATAACCTTCGAATGGCCGTTTCTGCAAATAACCGAGTTTCTATTTTTCAGTAGGCTTTCATATGCACTATCAGTTTGTAGTAAACATCTAAGTTTGTTACAAAACCCTTCAGTTTGTAACTTTCGACCTATAATCTTAAAGCTTCTATTGTCCTCTTGGAAACACGAAAATCAATCAATTTGTCATGGCTTTTTAGGCGTTGTTGCCAGGGTCGCCATTTTGATATCTCACTATGGTCATGTGACAAATTATCATGTGATCACGGACTACTTTCTGAGACGTTGACAGAGTCAGTAATGCCTCTGGGAGAGATTGTTAAATACGAAGTACGGCGTAATGACTACGGGACTTTATAAACCCGATAACGGCAAATAAATGTGAATTATTAACAAACTAAACGCCCAGGTACATGCTTCAGTGTTTGTTTTTACTATACCCAGTCCCACTTTGAAAAATGGCAATGAATTAGTGACATATTTTAACAACGATTGCGACCGTAGTCACTTTCTGTTTTACCGACGTTGAAAACCGGCGTTGAAAACGAAAGTACCCGCTCCGCGAAAATTCAAATAAATTGATTTTTAAAATAGTTATTGAGTATTGCTGGTCAAAACATTTACTTTTATTGAAATGGTATAGTTTTACTAAAAGAACAAAGCATTTTTAATAGGGAAAATACATCGAAATACAAACAGGAACATCTAATAAGAAGATAGAAAGAAGGGGAAAACAACAAAGAAGAGGAAATAAATTAAATTGCTGGTTCTGGAGGGAGAGTGATCATGGCATAAGTTTGTTGTTATAAACAGTCCCGACTTTAGCGTGTGTTTTTTACAGAAATTATATCTACTTTGTGTACTTGTGAGCAGGATGAGGGGGTGGGTGGGTGGCCCGGGTTGGGGATGGGGTGGAAGAAGATAAAAAGGAAGTAGATCTATAAGATAACTGATCTGATAGTGACAGGAACTAAACAAGTACCTTACATGTGCATGTTTATGTAAAAGATAATTCAACATGAAGGTATGGGGATAGTTTACAATACTTTTCTGAAATAATTATGTAACTGAGTAATACATTTTCAGAATAAGAGATAGTGTTATTGTATAGGTTATATATTTAGAAGCTTCTAAATATATAACCATACTATAGCACTATCTCTTCTTCTTTTTATCCTTTCTCTATTCTAGTTTAATAGTTTATTTAAGTCTCATCACAGTACACTATTATCTACAATACAACAAATCATAAAATACAACTGTGCCATTCTTTTTAGAATTACAAGAGACTATACAATATCAATATACATATTCTATTGTAAGAAGGGCCTGTGCTTTTCAGAGAATAGTTATTTAAAAAACATAGTTTGTTTCATTCTGTTTAAATAACTGTATACTGTTATAAAGTCAACTGACATTAAATAAACAAACTAAATGAAGATTGTCTTCTTTCAGTCTGCTGCAACAAAGCATTAATGATACAGTTTATCTGGATGCAATTCTGGATGGCTCTGAGTCTTCACTACATCAAACACTTAATGAATTATCCGATTTTGCAAAAATATCAGGTTTACGTGTTAATTTTGATAAAACACAGGTTGTATGGATTGGAATAAAAAAATACAGTTCTCTGGCAATTAAAACGAAATGGAAACTTAACTGGGGAAAAACTGATTTTAAACTACTTGGAATTCATTTTCACATAGATTTAGACAAAATGAATACAATTAATTACAATGAAAAAATTGTTAAGATAAAAAATATAATTAAACTTTGGAAGAGAAGATATTTAACTCCTTTAGGGAAAATAACCGTTATTAAAACGTTACTATTACCAATTTTAAATCATTTATTTATTGCATTACCAAATCCAATAGAAAAAGTAATTAAAGAGCTAAATTCTATATTTTATGACTTTTTGTGGAATGGAACAGCAAAAATAAAACAATCAGTTGTAGTAAAACAATACTTTGAAGGGGGGTTAAAAATGATAAACCTTAAGGCATTTATTTCAGCTCTTAAAGCAACATGGATAAGAAGATTAATACGAGTCGGCGGTAGTTGGACAACTATTATAGAAAATGACATAAACATAAATAATTTAGCAAACTATGGAAACTCCTTAACAGAAATAATGATCAATAAAACAAGAAACAATTTCTGGAAGGATGTTCTTATATCACACACTCACATTATAAAACATGATAAAATCACAACTTTAGAACAATTCCTAAATACTCCCTTATTTCAAAATGATAGTTTGTGTGTTGGAGGAATGCCTATAGTAAATAAAACATGGAATGATAAGGGTATTTATTTTATCAATGATCTTGTTTCAGAAAATGGAGAAATTTACACAGAAACTGACTTTAAAAAAATATATAACATAAAAACTAATTTTCTACAGTTTAATGGAATAACTCAAACAATCAAAAACTTTGCAAAAAATAATAATGTTAGCATGATCAACAAAAAAGTACACAATCCAATACTGCCAAACCATATTAGTATATATTACAAGTCAATTAAAGGTTGTAAAGACTTCTATAACATTTTAAATAAAAATGATGAATTTCCAACATCAAAAACAAAATGGGAACAAATCTATAATATTTCGAATGAATCATGGAAAGACATATTTTTATCACCTTTCAAGTTTAAATTCAGTTCTACATTACAATGGTTTCAAACCAGAATCATCCACCGAATATTACCAACCAAAAAATACTTGTATACCATAAACGCTATTCCAAGCCCTATTTGCTCATATTGTAATCAAGAGGAAACCATAATTCATCTACTATGGACATGTCCTGCAACAAAATCATTTCTCCAAAAAATACAAAGTTGGCTGAGAAGGAACAACATAATTTTACCTTTTATTGAGGAGTTGTTTATATTTAACATGGGAGAGCAGTTTACTATAGCAGATAACTCTATCATACTTGAAATTAAATACTATATATTTTCTGCAAAAAAACTTAATTCTCCACTTTCAATTACTGCACTTCATAATAGACTTAAATATACATTCAAAGCTCGTAAATACACAGCAATAAAAAGTGACACAGTAAATTCTTTTGATAAAACTTGGCATAAATATAAAACTTTACTTCAAGATTAAGCCTTCTACATATAAATCATAGATAATAAGTTAATGTCCATACAACTGGTGTTTTTTATCATATTATTACAGAAATTATATTTATTGGTTTATATAATAATTGCGAATAGTAACCAGGACCTTGACAAATGACATTTTCTATAATTTAAATTCTCTTTACCAAATATAATAAATATGCAAAGGAATTGTCAATACACACTGTCATTCAATGGAGTTTTTTTTTTCTCTTTTTTTTTCCTTTTTTTAATACTTCCTTAATTGTTTTGCAGTAATGTGAGCCCATTAATGACAATTGCCTAATTCACACATCATTCTGTCAGAAGTGAGAAAGATTCAGAAAGAAAGGACTAAATTTATGTTATTATATATTGTAATTGTTGTTATGTTTGATTGATGTGTAAAAATTGTATATAATTTGCTCATGTTGTAAATCAGTAATAAATGGGCCACTACTATGTAGATTGGCTGGAAAGTAAAAAGAAAAAAAAAAAAAGAAAAAAAAAAAAAAAGAAAAATTAATGATACAGTTTAGTACATTACATCTATATAAACGTGGCTTGAAAAGAAATCAACTTCCTTCAAATTTATTCAATGTTTGAAAGGAAGGAATATATATATATTCAACATGTTGGCTGTATGACACTGCTTTATTACCACAATTAATGTATCTAAAAATAATACTTCATTAAATTAATAAGATATTGATATTAAAATAAGACTGAGATGGTTAAAAATGTCTGGCTGAATACAATGTAGATCTACATTATTATTAATTATATTTGCATTTGTGAAAATTAATTGACTTGAATATTGATGACAATATGAATAGTAGCTAATGGATAGGCTACATATTAAATGCATATGAATGGTTAAACAGCAATTAAACTATATAAACATTATCTGTCTACAGTCTTCCTTATGTCTCTTTACACATGGTTGTATATTTAAAGGTGTATATTAGGAATTTCAGATCTAAGAATAAAAGTCAAGCATTAACATGAAGTAATATATGTTTGGGTGTGTTTTCATTTTGGTATTGAATTATATCTCATATTTGACTTTTTACCTGTTTAATGTAGCCCCCAAATATGGTTTTACATAAACTTGGTTTGATTCATATTTACATGAACAATTGTACTATCCAAATACAGATACCCTGCATTAATTAGTGTATATGTCTGAATAAACTGTTTTCCTGACACTAAATATTACATTGAACACATTTACTGATCTGACTAGTTTTTTTCTTCATGTCATTATGTGTGGTATTTGTGGCATGTGGTTGTCTGGTAAAAAGTGTTCTGGTAAGACTTATGTAAACTATATTATCCTATTTTATGCTGTTACAAATTGATAGAAACTACTCGCATATCATCCATATACAATTATTTCACAGGAATTGCCAATCAGTTGTATTGTTGTATAAATATTGATTAAAAATTAACTAGCATATATTCTTTATTTCTGTGTAATTAATCAGTTAAACATTCTCTGTTGCACAACAGCCAAGTGACAAGTGTTTGGAAGAAGAGCTTACAAATATCACCAACAAATTTCTAAATTCAATTGAGTGCTGATTTAAACCTATCTAAAGTAGGGGGAATCTCCCTACTTCATTTGCAGATGTAGATCTTTAATTACCTCCATTATTATTAAACTGTGAGACTATGCTTTTTTAAAATTTCACCCTAGCAGAAGTTATGACATTATAA
Source organism: Cyrtodaria siliqua (assembly GCA_037043455.1). Lineage (NCBI taxonomy): Eukaryota > Metazoa > Mollusca > Bivalvia > Adapedonta > Hiatellidae > Cyrtodaria > Cyrtodaria siliqua. The sequence continues at coordinate 126,009 of JAWPHD010004279.1, read as the reverse complement.
CAATCTTTTTTTTTTATTTATTTCATTACAAACTTGCATTACAAACTTACTCTAGTATTTAGATTGACTTAAAACTGGTAAAATAAGTTGATTCTGGTATAAAGCCTTGCCAGAGGTTTATATTAAAGGATTCTTTCTCTTATCTTAGCTGAGCTACATATGTGAAAACCCCAGGTCCCTGTCCAACTTTCTTATCAGTATCTGACCACCATTCAGATAAGCACATGCAGGTCTAAAGGGAGTGATGTATCTCTGGCTGATTTTTGAGATCAAGGGTCTTTTGGTACAACAACACCAGAAGGATCAGTATTTAATTTAAATGCTTTTCAAGCATGGCAATTTAATTTATAATATGATGTTTAAACATATTTAATTGGTATCCAGATCTATTTGTAAACTGAAAAAAAGATGAAAAAACAAATGTTTTAATACATTCTTTTTCATCTAAATAATCTATTGTGAAATAGAAAACATACATAACTCTTACTGAAATAACAAAATTAATATGAATGGTTAAAAAAAATCCCACCATATAACTTGCTTCCTTGAGCTTTTTGACACAATATAAATAACAAGTAAGTAAATATACTATTTAAATTTTCTATTAGGAACTTCAAATCTTAGAATAAAAGTCAAGCATTTCTCAAGTCTATTAGACATGAAGTAATATATGTGTCAGTGTGTTTTGATGTTGATATTGAATTTTACCTGTTCAATCTAGCCCCCAAATGTGAAGCACCAGAGTGATTTAACATCCATTTGGTCTGATGTTTGCATGAAAAATTTAACTAACCCAATACAGATTGCCAGCTACATTAATTTTGCCTGAATCAACTTTTACACTGGCACTAAATATTACATTGAACTAATTTAATGAGCTGATTATGGGTTTCCTTTAAAATGTGTGGTATTGTGGTCTGGCAAGACTAAAATAAAATATATGTTATCATATTTTATTCTTTAAAGGGACACTGTCCGTAACACCCAATAATTATGTTCGCAAACATTATACACTAAACATTTTTCAATATTTACTAATTAAAAGCAAGATTGTTTAACGGAATTCAATCGCGGTACAAAAAAAAGCAAATCCACTTCGTGGGTTTGAACTCGCAGCCCAAACTCGCAGTAAAAATAAGTGTGCGTGAGCGTAAAGTTGTCGGAACTCGCTCCCAACTGAGCTAGGCGGTCTATACATATTACGCCATACATACTATGGTGAAAACCTAGTGCGCTATGGAAGTCACGTGAACGCATAAAAGGTAAATATTGTGGGTCCCACTTTATTTACATTTAATAATTAAAACTTTTTTTTTTCAAACTCACGAATGTATTCCTACATACTTCTTAGGGTCTATCCTCATGTTTTCATGTATACATTTCAATGAATAAAAGTCAGACAGTTATTTGGTTATATATGCTCAATATCTGCTTACTTACGGACAGTGTCCCTTTAACAATTTGATAGAACTCATTCACAGAACATCCAAATAAATAATTTAAATGGAATTGTCAGTCAGCTGTATTTACTCTTTTTTTTTATAAATATTCACCAGCATATTAATTATTTCTGCTTTACATTATGAATAATTAATCAGTTAAGACATTCTCTATTGCAAAACAGTCAAATGACAAGTACTTGTAAGAAGTTGCTGAATAAAATCTATTATTGTGCCAGCTATGTATTTAGCTGAGACTATGCTTTGTCAAACTTTCATGTTAATTAACCCATGAGTTTAATTACTACCAAAAGTTATTACATTATAAATGAACGTTTGAGGTTTGTTTTATTTCATTACATAATTGACTTAACACTGGCAAAATAAATTGATTTTTGTATAAAGCCAGTCTTCTTTTTCTTGTCCTAGCTGAGCTTCAGATGTACAGAAGCCAGGCCCGTCGGCCTGGAACTCTCAGATCAGCATCAGACCTCCATTCAGACCTACATAAGCACGTACATCTGTCTGAAAAGAGTTGTGTGTCATAGGCTGATTTGAGAGCTCCAGGGTCTGTGGTTTCTGATGTTTGAAACATGTTTTTGTGACTGATAGGGTTTATGATTTCTCACTACAATCTCTCTCTCTCTCTCCTTCTTTTTAAAAAAAATATGTTCAGTTTTGTTTAATAGGAAATTAATGGCACTTATATCAAATGACATTAGCTCTGCAAATGTCAGCTTGTAAATCTGCATGGGTATCTGTTTACACCCCGCCCTCCTTACCCACCCCACTACGAAACATATTGACAATTTTACAATATTAGCAACGGCTATCATTTAAAAATGGTTTATTACGAAAACTGAACAACCACTGCGGGGATACATGATGTATCCAGAATTGTACTGAACAACCACAGCAGTCTCAGCCAAAAAGAAAAACAATCTAGGGTACGACTAGAAGACTTAACATAAGAAATGACGTTAATCCTGGCTAATACTTAGAGGTTATATATGTATTTATATGTATTTAGAGAATTACAGATCTATCACATTGAATTTTTGTTCCCATGCTTTCCTGATAATTACATCAAATAAGCCTATTTCACACTTTTCATTGTGTCATTGTGTCTTTCTTCCAGATTCGTTCCATATTTTATCATATACATGTGTCACAGACTAAAATATGGAATAGGAATTTAGAGCAGAATCGTCAAAATCTCATATCATAATGGCATTCTAATTCCATTCCATCCCAGGTTTTAGAGTATGCCGATTTACACACGGTGCATTTAAACCATACGTTTTCTACCTCGACACCGCAATACAATTTCTCAAATAACTCGCTGTAAAATAGTTAATTGTTGTTGCAATGTGTTAATCGCATGAAAAGATACTAACCTCTTCTTCTAAAAATCTTACCCGAGCTTCATCGGATACTTTAACAAAATTTAAGATGTCTATCATTGTCGTAGTCTCTATCATCCAGACACACTCAAGCTGACTGCGAGCGCTAGCGAGCGTCTGGACTCACTGTTCTTTAAAAATGTTGACCGATAGACGGCGCCAACCGTCAAAACTGACTGCGACGTGACGTCATTTTGATTGCAACATCAAAGTGCACGTTGAATTACGCGCAACATTAGTTCCAATGGGATGTGTGTACTTCCTTATTAAATATACAATAAACTTCGTTTTATTGTAGTTTCTCTAAAAACATAATATAATCTTCCAAAATGATGTTTAAAATTTAATTTTTGGCATTAATCGTGTGTTTGGAGTAATTTTATAGCACAACATTGCGCGTAACGTCACGTATTTTTTGACGCCGTCGTGACGTAGGGGGTGATTCCCACGGATTTCCATAACAAACTGAAGTTGACCAATCAGAGGCCGGTGATTTTTTTTTGTACACACCTCGTTGTGATGTCAAAATTTTTAAAGAACAGTGAGTCCAGACCATCGTTTAGACTTCTTTGAGAGAAGTCTCGCGAGAGGTCTGGATGATCGAGACTATCATTGTCGCCATTTCTCATTCGCAAGCATTGTCAATAGATGGCGCTATTTGAAGAAAAACCACGTGACCACACATACTACATCATAATAGAAACTTACTACAACATAATGAAAACAGACCACATCATAATGGAAAGTAACCACATCATAATGAAAAGCGACCACATCATAATGACAAATGACCACATCATAATGGAAAGTGACCACATCATAATGATAAATGACCACATCATAATGTAAAGTGACCACATCATAATAGAAACTGACCACATCATAATTAAAACAGACCACATCATAATGAAAAGTGACCACATCATAATGTAAAGTGACCACATCATAATAGACACTTACCACATCATAATGAAAAGTGACCACATCATAATGTAAAGTGACCACATCATAATAGACACTTACCACATCATAATGAAAAGTGACCACATCATAATGGAAAGTAACCCCATCATAATGAAAAGTGACCACATCATAATGTAAAGTGACCACATCATAATAGACACTTACCACATCATAATGAAAAGTGACCACATCATAATGGAAAATGACCACATCATAATAGACACTTACCACATCATAATAAAAAGTGACCACATCATAATGGAAAGTGACCACATCATAATGGTAAGTGACCACATCATAATGACAAATTACCACATCATAATGGAAAGTGACCACATCATAATGGAAAGTGACCACATCATAATGGTAAGTGACCACATCATAATGACAAATGACCACATCATAATGGAAAGTGACCACATCATAATGGAAAGTGACCACATCATAATGGTAAGTGACCACATCATAATGACAAATGACCACATCATAATGTAAAGTGACCACATCATAATGGAAAGTGACCACATCATAATGAAAGTGACCACATCATAATGGAAAATGACCATCAACGTCGTGTTTGGCGTTCCATAAGTGTGTAGATAATGATTTATGTGTGTACATATGTCTGTATATCTGCAAAGTTGTATATACTTGAGAACAGGATATACAAAACAATACATACTCGATGATTTATGTGTGTACATGTCTGTAAAGTTGTATATACTTGAGAATATATTATGGATGCATGTATACAGATAATGAGTAGAATATTTAAACATAATATAGAAGGTGAATATTTGAGAATATATGGATACGTGTCTATACATAACATAATGGTGAATATTTGAATTTATTACTTTTACATAGATACATATGTGTGTGTATGTGTAGATGTGTATGTAGATATGTTTATATGATGTATATAAAGGTGCATACGTGTGAACAAATTCATGCAAATATATACATAATAGTATATTTAGATATACTGACACATGTCAAAACATAAACCACATGATGGCACACCAGCTTGTTCGCTCTACAGTAATCTATTTTGCTAAATAATATTTTTACCTTCCTATACCTTTATTTAAAATATTAAAGATTAAGATACTATGTATATACATATGCTGAGTTAATTTTAAGGGGACACTTGGCAATCTTAATTAGTTTAAACTCACAGCGTCCTGTTGGTCTTCAATATGACCTACATACTTTTAGTCATTAAAGTTAAGTGTTTAAATAATTCAAGGTACATGTAAATTGATTTTACATATTACTAAATTTTGATGATAATGCATTAGTTGTATACTTGAACATTTAGAATATGGCAGGTTTAATAACCGAGATACTTATGTTAATACTTGAATGTAACTCATATTCGCCATGTGTCCCTTTAACAAAATAGAATAAAATGAGTATGACTACACCTTGTTTGTAGTATGTATGTAATTGTTATCAATATGTAAAATAAGATGTATGTGCTCTGTTTGTATATGTAATGGATACTTTAGAAAAAGAAAAAAAAAATTCACCATTTTCAATCGAGAGATCTAAATCAAGAAAAGAAGCGTTATTATCAGATATATTAGCTTTGTTAAGCTGAAGTTCTTTAGGATAAATATTATTAACCATAGTTGGAAAGAAAGGGTTGTCAATGTTCAATATGTCATCCAGACATTAACGGCTTCAATAACATCTGCCTGGGTATATGGTGAAAGACTCAACATGAAATCTCTTTCATAGCAAAATAAAAACAAATCTGCAGCAAGTGGTGCACAGTTCGTACCCATAGGGATACCAACAATTTGTCTACATACCTGACGAAATTATTATCTAATAGAAAGATGAGTGCTTCACAAACTTCATAGCAAGTCCAAATAGTATAATTGTCTAAACTGCCGTTAGTAAAAAACGCTTTAATATTATTACAGGCGAAAAATGTAGTATTTTCTCTAGCGAATGTTTTTTGAATAAGAGAAATTAGCTTGTCTTTGATAAGATGATTTGGTAAAGTTGTATATAGTGTAGAGAAATCATAAGTGCTTAAAGAAGAAACATGACGTTTATTGAAAGTGTTATCAAGGACGTCTCCTGAATCTTTTATAGACCAAAACAAATTAATCCCAGAGTCTCCATAAGTTGTATCACAATATCGTTTAACGTGATCTTTAACGGCAGCAAGACAAGAAGTAAAAGTTTGGAGATGTTTGTTGTAGTGCAGGCACTAGCATTCGAAATAAGTATAATTTGTGGACTTGTACTGATGTTTTTAGAGCCTTATCTGTTCTTCTGGATAACATCTTTATAAGATACGGTAAAACTATTTACCGCCAGGTTGTTGGTATTCCTATGGGTACTAACTGTGCGCCACTTATTGCAGATTTGTTTTTGTACTGCTATGAAAGAGATTTTATGTTGAGTTTGTCACCTGCTAGCCAGGGTGAAATTATTGATGCCTTTAATAACACTTCTCGGTATCTTGATGACATACTCAATATTGATAATCCGTTCTTTGCTCATATGGTTACTAACATTTATCCACCATGATCGAAATCAAATTATTACAAGTAAACTTATTCAGCAGGGTTTTCGTTATCACAAACTACGTAGATCTTTCTCTTTGGCTGCAACTGCTATGGTTGTTCAGTACGATTCTGGATACATCCTGAGATGTTTATTATTTTGTTTCTTTAGTTGTTTTCTCTATATGGGGACTTTATTGTTAGAGAATTGCTTTTGATGGGATGTAGTTTTGTTTACACTGTCTTGTCTATTTGGGCGCTGAGGACAGGATAATAGCGAGGATTGTGCGCATATAAAATCGATTCAAGCTAACCAGTAGGCCTTATTGCCTACTGACCGTTCCAAGTCGGTAACCCTGTCTTCACCACCCTTTCTGTTGTCTTTTTCTTTCATTGTATTATCAAGTCCTTGTTTGCAGTACAGTGCGGACCTACGATGCCATTGCTTTCGGAGGCTGTGGTTTCTATAAAACCCTATATCTCATTTTTGCCCGGGAACCACACGGCATCGACGCAGAAGAATCTTTAGGGTGATCACTGTACTAACTGCTTACCATGGCAACTATTTGTTAATTTTGATGCAGTCGTTACAGTATCACCTGCTTAGGATATTAATTATCTTAACACAGGTTGTGATGTTCTCCGAACCTTATTTAGAGTATGGAATTAACCTAGGATTGGGACTGTCAGTAAGCATCAACCCTACTTTTGCGCAAGCAAGTGCAAGTGGATTGATTAAGAAGGTGTATTGCCAATGCAGAGAGAGAGCGGGGGAATGATACATAGGAATTTAGTAACTTGCCCTACTAACGAATAGACTCCTATGTTTGTTTAACCGGTTAGGAGAAAAAAAGCTGTACACGGGACCGCCTGTTTTGCGTCCCCATCCAACGGATGAGGGTAAGGAAAAGTGTCTTGTCCAAGAATACACCGACTAAATTCACAAGCGCCGGTGAGGCTTCAAACAGGGCCCTCTTGATTGCAGGTTCCCCGTGCTATCCACTACATCAAGAGGTTGTATGCGCTCAAGCAGGATGACTGCATTAAAATACCTATAACTTAAATTGTAATCCGTCATTATATCTAAGAAGCTTGGTTCAAAACGGTCACTGTTACCTAGTACGTTAGCATCAAGTGCATATATGTCGAGTTGCAATATGCCTGCGAGCCTTATATGGCTGCGAGCCTTATATATGCCCAGCTCATTGCTATTTGGCAATTAAGGCTTTGGGAAAATAAAAGTCAATTAAGAATACTCGGTGCATATTATCTCATTTAATAAATAATATAACTTAATTTGACAATATAGCATACAATATAATATAACATTATAATAATCTTCATGGGTACCCGGTGAAGATAGGGAAGTCCAACCCAAGCTAGCCCCGGTAAAAATACTTTTACAAGTCGATGCGCGATGGTAAGTTAGTACGATGGCGATGGTACGATGGTACGATGGCGATGACCCATCGTGCCATCGTACCATCGTTCATCGCCATCGTACCATCGTGCCATCGCACCATCGCAGTCGATGTGCGATGTTGCATCGTCCCCAGCTCCATCGTACCATCGCTCCATCGCCTTCCGTTTAGACATGAGCAAAGCAAAACAAAAAAGGAGGACATCATGGATGCAAAGATTCGACAATACTTTTCTTAAATCAATCCCTTCATTTAGGCTCAGAAAAACTTGAATTTCTCGGTAAGAAAACATTGCCAAAAAGTATTGTCAAATCTTTTCATCGCGTCATCGCCATCGTACCATCGCCATCGTACCATCGCGCATCGACTTGTAAAAGGTCAATGCGCGATCGTACGATGGACCATCGTACCATCGCCATCGTACCATCGCGTCATTGTACTACCGCCATCGTACCATCGCCATCGTACCATCGTACCATTGCGCATCGACTTGTAAAGGTCGATACGCGATGGTACGATGGCCCTAACGGAACACCGTAGATATCCTTGTCCGGTATGCAAGAAAATACTTTTTTTAACGCTTCCAGATAATGATCGGTACCCAGCGCATCGAGATAGTGCACATTTAGTGATCACATGTATCTCTGAAAGCTATGTCTGACATTCTGGTGATACTACACTTAAAGTAGCTATCCCGCCGACACAGCCACACTTTCATCATATGTACACCGTTTCTAAACCTACTGACGACGAAGTATATATATAACTTACATGTTTTTAGAATCAAAACTCTATCGATACAATATTAACAGCTTTAGCAAGGCAAAACACCAAAAATGGATCGTCGAATTAAGAATCGACATTATATCGATATCGATATGCATTATTATCTGAGCTGAACACCTGGACAGAGTTTTGATGAACGGTTTTGTTGTGTAATTTTGCCGTTATTTGCTGTTAGTTTCTTTTAGGTTTTAAAGTATTACAAAACGCCTAAAAAAATATAATTGCCACTTAGTGATTTTAGTTCGTAAATTTATTCAATATGCGATTTGTAAACATGGTTAAGTTTTTATACTGGAATACATTATTATTATCAAATGTCACATTCTTTATATACAGCAGTTAGCTTAAAACTAAATTTTAAGTGATTTTATGAAAAGTGTTCAACTTCAAGCCATAAACTGGTGACCCACTGGCCTTGTCTCAAAGTGCTCTCATGTTCAACAACAATTTTTTTTATATAAATCTGTAAAACTGTGACCCCGTAGTGGCCATATTTGACCCCATTGTTACCATATGAACACACTAGGTAGAGGATGATAAGCTTATGATACATGCCGAATATTATTAAGCTTCTGAAGTATCATCGACGATGTTTTGATAGGTTTTCCTATATAACTTAATGTAATAGATGTAATGGACCGGACCAAACTTGATTCCAGGCTTGATTCCATACATGGTAGAGGACAATAATCTTAAGCTATTATGCAGATTATTAGACTTCTAGCTCTTGTAGTTTAAGAGAAAAATATGTTTATAGACGTTCCTACATAACTCTATTTAAAAATGAGACTCCGGGACCGGCGAAATTTGACCATAGGATCTGTAATTTGGAGATCGTTACTTTTATGCTACGTGCATAATTTGTTTGTTTGTTTGTATGGTGTTTACGTCATTTTCAACACATGTAAGGTTATATATTACGGTCGATTTTTTGTGGTGGAGGCAGATCACCCACTTTTCCTGGGTAGAACCAGTACTGTACACTTCCCGCCATCCGAAAAAAATCGACACTTCCTCACAAGTCGAGCTCTCAGTGGGATTCGAACCCGCAGCGGTGAGAGGCGAAGGTTTACAACGCAACGTCGTTAACCATTCGGCCACGTGCATAGTATTATACTTCTAGCTCTTATAGTTTAAAGAAGCCATCCCACCAACAACAGGAACATTTTACATCATATCTAAACCGTTTCTAAACCTACTGATGATAAGGTACATATACAACTTACATATTTTGCGACTCCAAACTCTAAAGACACAATATAACCAGATTTAATCAGCCAGGCCAAACCCCGAAACTTGAGCGTCGATTTAAGAGTTACCAACTAAAAATTGACTTTACGCAAATTCAAACAGGCTAATTCAAACATGGGTATTTTTAGAACCCGTGAAAAAAACTTTTACTTTTAATCGGAACATATATATATTATTATATGACCTGAACACCTGGACAGAGTTTTGATACACGGTTTTGAAGTGTAATTTTGCCGTTATTTGGCCGGTTAGTGTCTTTAAGAGAAGACTATTTATGGACTTTCCTAACTCTTTGTAAAACTGGGCCATATCTGACCATAGGGTCACGATTTGAACACAGTTGGTAAAGAACCATAAGCTAATACTACATGCAAAATAAGTAGACCTCTGGCTCTTGTTTTTTAGAGAGAAGAGTTTTTAAAGCTGTTTCTATATGACTCTATTTAAATATATGACCCCTGAGGCGGAGCCAAATAAGACCCCAGGGTCAACATTTTAACAAACTTGCTAGTGAACTATATGCTTGTGCTACATGCAGAATATGAACCCTCTAGCTCTTACATTTTTAGAGAAGAAGCTGTTTTTTTAAAGATTTCCTACATAACTCTATGTAAAACTGTTATCCCCGGGGCATGGCCATATTTGATCCCGGGGTCATCATTTTATCAATAATTGGTAGAGGACCCTAAACTTATGATACATGCAACATATTAGATCTGTAGCTTTTGTAGTTTCAGCGAAAACGATTTTTTAAAGAAACTTGATTTTTATATAAAAAAGGGGAGATAACTCTAATAACAGGAATCATCTACCGTGTTGGCACTGCTATCGTGGATTTTTTGTTTCTCTACAAGGTACTCAATAACATGGTACTAGTAAGAATGTGTCCCTTTAGATGGTAACAAAAAATTGTATGGCTCATTAATGGAAAGGGTTGTTTATAAACACTTGTATACATGTAATAGTTTCATTGATCTTAGTCCGGAATTTTAAAAGGACATTCTACTGTTTATCAACTGATTGATATGTATCACCAAATTTGTCAAGGTATTGATGCTAACCAATTCACATGTAAAATTTTCGGTGATGTGTCGAGAGCATTTGATCGAGCATGGATCAAAGGCCTACTTTTTAAACTCAGATAAAATGGTATTAATGGCAATATGCTAAAATGGATCGAAAGTTATTTAACAGAACGCACCCAAAAAGTATTTATCGGTTCAAGTTACTCGAACATTAAAGGGACATCTGCTGGTGTCCCTCAAGGGTTAGTCTTGGGTCCAATATTACGACATTGCTGACAATTGTCTTAGTATATCTCGTATTTTTGCAGATGATACATCTCTTGCAAGTACTTCGTCTAATATTGCAGATCTTGAGGGAATCTTAAATCACGATCTTAATATAATATCTGCTTGGTCTAAACAGTGGCTTGTCGATTTTAATCCAAATAAAACTGAAGCTATTATTTTTACTCTCAGGAGAAATATACAACAACCGTTAATAATATGCCAGTTAACTTTGTTGAACATCAGCCTCTAAAATATTAGGAATGATGCGGAAAATAAAGTTTTTAATCAATCGTAAAGCTTTTAACCAAATATATTTATCGTTTTTGAGACCAATACTTGAATAAGCTTCTGTTATTTCGGACGGCTGCACAAAATACGAAAAAGACACTTTAGAAAAAAATCAACATGAAGCAGTATCATTGTTACTGGATTAACACGATCAACGTCTATTCGTAATTTATATACCGAAATTGGGTGGTTACCATTAGAAGACAGAAGAAAATACCAAAAATTAATAATTGCCTATAATGTTAAAGCTGATTATTTGCCTGATTATTTTGCAAATTTATTCCCTGATATAGTTGGCAGAGTTGCTCCTTACAACTTAAGAAATTCAAATGATTACGTATCTATTCATACGAGAACGCAGCTATTTAGTAATTCGTTCATTCCCTCGTGTATATCGTTATGGAATACAATACCTGAACACATACGAAATGCAGACTCCCTTTCTGCTTTTAAAACTCTTATAACTAATCAATACTTTAATCCGCCCAAAATACCTATTTTCTATTTTTCTGGAATTCGTAGATTGTCTGTATTTCATGCAAGGATAATTAACAAATGCATTAACCTGAAATATGATTTGTTTATAAACAAAATCAAAGAAAACGCAACCTGTGAGAAGTGTTGGCATGAAAAGGAGGACGCCGAACATTATTTTATGCAATGTCCGTTTTATTCAAATGAACGATTTCGTCTTTTTCATGCTACGCGTCCATTTCACCCGCTTATCGTTCGTGTATTTTTATTTGGAAAAGATAGTTATACAGATAAAGAGCACTATTTTTAATCATACATTAAAGATACTAAACGATTTGATAACGACTAGACATTATATACATTATTATGACAACCGCTCGGGGCAGGATCCTACAACCACAGCATCATTATTCATTCCTTCCTGTTTAATCTTTCCTAGAACTTTATTCTATTTACTCCTCTCCTTTTTTATTTCTTATTTTGTTCATCGAAAAATGTATTTGGATATTTTATGTTAATTATATTGCCATCTTGTTAACCGTTAATTACAATATTGTTGGGACGGGCATTTATTAATGTTGGAAGAACTTGTGGCCCAACCCTTTTGCTTGTATATAGAAGAAAAGCAATAAAATATGTTTAAAGTAATTTCAATTGATTGCCCAATTCACAACTCATATGTCATATGGAAAAATAAAAGTTTCTTCATGGAATAAAAAATAAAGAATTCCTATGCAAAAAAATGGTGAAAATTAAAAACTCTTAATGGCATGTGAAAATATATGCGTATATGGGATATAGAAAAAAAGCTAATCAGTGTTAGATGTAAATGTTACCCTACTTCTTCTTCCTTGGAAAGGACAGTATTCCTAATGTCCTGCATAAAGACTTAGTTGTTGAAATAATGTTGTTGTTTTTTCAATTTGTCTTATTTGGCAAACATCATCAGCAATATTGAATGTCAGAATATTAAAATCTGCATAGGAGCCAATTTATTGGGCTACACTAAGATTAGCCTAAAAAATCCATTTCGGTAATTGGTCCTTTCTGTAAGTAAAACCTTGATTTCGGTTCATTTCGCTAAATCAACTCCATTTCGGCCCATTTCGGCAATTGGTGAGGGAACCAGACTTTCTCCATTTTATTTTTACTTCCTGTTTCGGTTTTGTTGGTTTTTTCATACAAACTTTTGTGAATCAACGTTGGTAATTTGCTATATATCTTGACTGCATGTTAGACAGATGAGACTTTTAATCTGGAAAATCCAATATAGCTGTGAAATAGTATAGATATTGAGAAACCATTTAATGAGAAGAAGTTTTATGGGGCGGTTTAGATGAAAACTATATGCCTGAAAGGCACACGTTTCGACTTTCGTTTTAAACGCTTGATTTTTTAAACAGGAAAATATTTTCCGCTTCATATAATAAGCTGTAAGTGTAACGAAATTGTTTATTATTTGTTTAGTTGTTTTTTCACATTAACATTTTGTAAGATTAATTAATGTTGAATAAAATGAAAGTGTTATTTTATTGATGGATGAGTTATTTGTAGCTATTTCTTCCATCTCTTCTTAGATCTCTGTTTCTTCTTATATCTCTGGTTATTTCTTATATCTCTGTTTCTTCTTAGATCACTATTTTCATCTTTGGTAGTTTTGGAGTACTAGTTTAGTCATTAAGATATGGCTGGTGTTTGTTAGTTTATTTGAAAGGTCAGCAGTGCAAAAAAAGTCGGACATAGTCATTGGGAATTTACCAAATATGAAAATGAAACAGAAAGTGGAGCGGACATGACGCTGCACATTTACCATACTTTAGACAGTAATTGCCACTGATTAATAAAAAATATTACTGGTACACATAATTATATCTATTTATACAAGAATTACTATATATTTCTGGTATTTATGTATCTGCAGGGGTCGAATTTCACAAATTTAGCCATCAGCTAAATATATCCAGTGACTAAACAATCTACTAGCTAAAATCGCTTCTCACTAGCATTTTTATTCAAGTAATAACGGGATGTAAATTCTGTTTCAAAATAGTGTTTTAGTATATATATGTAAGACGTTTATTATGTGATAACTGACCATATACTAGACCGTTACTGTACAGTACTGTTTACTGCACTGTTTCATTTGTTTGTTATAATTTATTATTGATTATTGTTTGATGATAAGGAAATTTTCCTGTATGGAACTATGAATTGTGAACCTTACCTTTCTCCGCGTTCGCTTGACTCCATCTCGCCATTTTTTCTCTTGAAAAAACGAAGTGATTTTGCGAGCAGACGATTCTGCCATGATAATTGATTGTGTGAAGTCCCGAGTTATCTTACCGGAATTTGATAGACGCTTGCACTAGTCTTGTTTACTGGATAAGCGTCAATCTGATACAGACTGCATTTACTATTTTCGTTTGACAATGAAGTTACACAAATAATCGTGGAATTGGAGAGAGGTTTGACTACATATGTCGTCGGACTATTTGTTGGTTCTGTCGGTCTGTCGTGGGTGATATCCAATCAAGTGTGTGCTATTTATTTCTACTCGCAGAAAAAAGCAAGTGCTCGAAATTTTCAGTAGCAATCTGAAAAATCAACTCGCATTTTGCGAGTCCGTAAGAGTGAAATTCGACCCCTGATCTGATTACATTAGGAGTTGCGGTAGCCGGGTCACGCCCGTCTCTATAATTTCCGCGGAATTCCGGAAAAAGCCGCGGAATAAATTCGGAATTCCGGTCTTCGGAGTAATAGACATAGGCAGCGTTTTTTTTCACCATTTTGGGAATGGGTCCGTGGCCGGTCAAATTGGGAAAAAACACGCGATTTTTCTCAAAATTGGGAAAAAATGCACGTTTTTTCCCAGAATTGGGAAACATTTTGTTTTTGTATTTTGTGAAATATTACATATTTATTGATGATTTACATAATAAAATATTTTCACAAGTCCAAACAAAATGAATACTTCGTTTCCGCTAACGTCTTGAAAAAAAATAGGGTAGGTAGGTAGGCACAACTTTTTTTTTATTTATTTCTTTTTTTTCTACGCGATATAAAAAAGTAGGACTTTATGGACTTTTTAATAATAGACGTAATATCATTGTATTTCAATATATGTTGTATTAAAACATACTTTATTGAATAAATGAATATAAACAAGTTCAAAAAAGATTTGTTGTCTCTTTATTTCACCCTAAAATAAACATCAAAATATTTAAAAAAAATCCATATAAACCTCTGGAACAAGTTCAATATTAAATGAGCTAGACCAGGCCCTAGTATCACGAATAAACTCAAGTTGAGATTTTAACTGGACTCAAAATGTCTTTCATATCAAATAGTAACCGAAATAATAGATATTCGTTTACATTAATATACAGAAAATTTATAGTAGAGTTTGTTGTTATATTTTAACTCAAGTACTCATATTGTTACTCTATAAATATAATTTATTTTACCAAGATTTAAGAAAATGAATTTGAGATGGACTCAAATATTTCAGATACATTTTCTTCATTGTTTTCCAAGCAACTGTAGATTTTCACTTTTCACAATATCAGTAAAAGATCTATATACACTGATTTCCAGCAAAATTAAAATGATCCAATACAATATTAACTCAGAATTGTAATGTCAAAGACAGTTGCACACCGTGATATTCCGAAGAAATGTCAATTATTCTGCTTCAATTCTTAACTGGGTACAGTTTTTTCAATCCAGGAAAATGTCTGCATTTGTCAAACGTAAGCAGCAGTAATCTTGTTACCATGCCGTTAAAATTAGGGACAAAATCAACAGAGCTGACAACGAATTTTTCCAAAAAAACATTGTCAGGTATGAAAGCACTAATTATTTTCCCCATAGACACCAATGTTAAAGTGTCACTTATTAATGAGTTGCTGCAAATTCAACTCAAGTATGGATAATGCAGCAGTGTAATGTTCATATAGAAAACTATTTTTACACTTGAAAAATCACCAGAAAACGTGGGGTCACAAGACATGTAAGAAAGTTCTTGTTTGTTTACTAAACAGGTCAAGGGTACAGCTGTTTTTATTGATCGACTGTTTTCATTGCCCACAAAGTGTAAGCATAGAGTCGAAATTTCGAAAATGTTCATCAGTGATCCAGTAAAACCTATTAATACGCTTCTTATACATATAACCACAAAATCGAATAGAAATGGGCAGTTTTCCCCTACTTATAATGCCCATTTCTATCGAAAAAGGAGGGATTACTTTTTATTATAGGAACTACACCTCGGAGGTTTACATGTAATTGGTGGTGGTAAACCTGTCAGCGTAAGGACACATGGTAGACGCTTTAAAAAATATTGACATGCGTTTCAAGTATCGGGACTACTAATTACCGGAAAGATTTATATTATGCGGAAAGGAATAGAAAAGAGCAAAAACGATCGAACATATTTTTTATTACGAAAACGGTGAAAAAAACGTTAGGGTCGGCGGAAAAAAATAGGGTCGGTCGGGTTAGCGGAAACAGAGTATTCATTTTGTTTGGCCCAACTGTAATGTTTCAAGTTTTTTTTGTACTTCACTGTGTTGTTACAGAATAATTTCCCTGTTTTTGTTGTCCCTGAAAATGTTAACAATGCTGTTAAGTTCATTGTCATTTAGGGTTGCACCAGATTCTCTGCATATTCTCATGACCGAGGAAAGAGTTGCCTGGCCCAGACGATTTCTGTTATTCGTCCTTTATTTAGTATTAACCCATCGCTCACTGAGGCGCTTGTTACATAGTAGAATATACTAGCGGTAAAGCGTTACAATAACATACAAGCAGTAAAGCGTTTCTGCAACGCATAAACAACATGGCGTCGTCCTCGGGTGACGAGGCTGTGTTTTGCGTTTCAATTTACACAGAAAAGCAGAAGAAACGTACAACCCTGGTAAAAAACTTTATTAAGAAGATTAATCTAAAACAGAACTGGGAAAATCTATTACATCTGTGTATTGAGAATATCCCAGGAGAAAAATTGACGGAAAAACAACTTCGATTTGGGATTATTTAGTTGGAAATTGGGAAAAATTGTAATTTTTTTCATTTGGGAATGGGGCCGTTTATCGGACCCATTTATATAAGGTAAAAAAACGCTGATAGGTTTTAATAGAAAATAATTCGCACTTCGGAAAAAGGTAACAAAGAATTTCCACGGACAAATTCATTTTCCTCGGAAAGTCTTTGGCTTTCCGATTTCTTCGGACAAAATTGTCCGAATATGTATTTCTTCGGACCTCAACATTTCTTCGGAAAACATTCAGGCATCGGCAATAGTTCGGAAAATATTTGGACATCGGAATTTCCTTTGGAAAATATTCGGACATCGGTATTACTTTCGGAAAATATTCGGACATCTCCATTTCCTCGGACATCGGCATTTCTTTCGGAAAATATTCGGACATTGGTATTACTTTCGGAAAATATTCGTACATCCGCATTTATTCAGAAAATATTCGGACAGAAATAATCTTTAAAATTAAAAAAACAATTACAATTTATTTTTGAATAAAGAAAAGCGGAACAAATCCACTTCTTACTAATCTTTCCTCTTATTGGACATGTATCTGATTTCTGATTTTCTTTGACACAACTTCGATTTTCAGTTTGGTTCAGAAAATATCCAGATTTTGTGTTTACCAGCAGAAAAACATTGCAATTCTGTTGTTGAAATTATTCCAATTGCTGCTTGATTTCCGGAACAGTCTGGTTTTCTTTGGAAAATCGTTCAAAAATATGCCAGATATTTCTGTATAAACACTTGTGTTTGAATATAGTAGCACCAGTGTCATTGGCTAATAAAAGTCACATGACTAACTGTAACACAGTCAGCTCTTCAGGTCTTAATTAATTTACACACATCAGATGTGATCAGAGTAACATTATAGCATATGGGTATCATAAATTCATTAGTATGAGTGCTGGATATCTGTATTAATTAGCTAATCTCAAGTATTCATGATAAAAAGTGTATCATGAGTATAAGTTAGTACAGGGTCCTTATATATAAGACTGGTTAGTACTAAATAATCTGGGAGTAAGATGTTGTAATTCTTACTGTAAATAAGCACTTACAATAATTATATACATTTTTTTAATTAAAAAGAATTGTAGTGCTTATTTGCATATAGTATAGTCCGGGTTTTTATATTATAAAACACTTTTATAGTGTAGAATTTCTGTGTATCAAAAAGAAAAGATCTAACTACCACAAAAAATTGACTCAGAATTATATGGCCTAACATGTGCTAAGAATGACGTAAAACACCATTCAAAGTAACTTGTTAGTACACGTTGCATAACAATTTCTATGTTAAAAAATTACCTGTCATGAATCCTAGACTAGTAGTAAATTTCGCGTTAAATTAAATGTATAAAATACATCTATTTTACCGCAAATGTTTCAATTGAATGAATGGTGTTTTACGGCACATCGAGACATAAATAGGTTATATTTCGCGCAAAAACATGAAGGAATGAAGTAGTAATTAAAAATAATGTAAACATATAAAGATGTTTCAATTGAAAAAATAACTTAAATGATGCTGAAAATCAATAATGTTAAAAATGTCTAAGTTCTTTTCTGAATCAAAAAATGACTGTTCTTACACTGAAGCAGTTCCCGAATGATAAATCGACTAAGTTCTCATTTGCCGAAAAATTATGTCCGAATATTGTCCGCGGAAAAAATTCCGAAGTTCGACAAATATTCCGAAAAATGTATGGTTTTCCAAATTCGGACTTATTTTCCGAACATTTTATGTAATTTCCGATATATTTCCACGGAAATCTTCGGAATTCCGATTAGGACATCGCAAATTCTACAGACGTGTGGTTGTCAATTGCCTCTCGTCCCAGATGTCCAGGGTTCGATTCTTGGAGGGAGTCATATAAGTACACCTAAACTTTTAATCAAGGCTTTTAGTGTCCCCAATAGGGGTTTGGAAATGAAGGAAGAAAGAAAAATAATAATAAATTCTGGCACTTTTTAGCTGTTGGATACTGAGTATTGTATTAAAATAGGAAAATAATCGCCAAAAAAAACAACAACATCTTAGCCATGAATTTATTATAATTACTAGTAAATAAGTAGATCTACTTCATGCATACCTGATGTATGATCTAATTATCTATTTTTAAATGCGAGAAAACCTTTGAATTACCCAATGGCTTCTTTGCCAAAAATATGTTTTATTATTAGAGATATAATTAGGTAACTAGCCCAGAAATGAATTTATAAGGTTATGTAAATGTTGTTCTTTTGTTTTTGAATGTAAATCGATCTTGTTTTTATTGATATGTGAGAAATTTACATTTTCATGTGTGCTTAATGCGAGTGAAAATATTTGATATTTATAGGGTATTTAAATATTGCTTGTTGATAAAAAAAGTATAAGGAAGCAGATTTTTATAAATTTAAATAGTTAATGTTAATCTTAACATAAATCTTTCAGGTTTAATATCTTAAAGAACATATTCTTGAAATATTAACCTATTTTAGGGGAAATGTAAAGAATATGAGCCTATTGACGACACAAATATTAGACCATATAAAAACGATGGCACCAACAATTTTCCAAGAAGCGTATTTTATTGTCAAGCCCATTTAGGGATCTTGACCTGGCAATCACTGTGAATGTCGTCCGGTGTATGTGTGTTAGTCCGTGTGTTCGA
This sequence comes from Cyrtodaria siliqua, assembly GCA_037043455.1. Taxonomy (NCBI): domain Eukaryota; kingdom Metazoa; phylum Mollusca; class Bivalvia; order Adapedonta; family Hiatellidae; genus Cyrtodaria; species Cyrtodaria siliqua. The sequence goes on along the minus strand of JAWPHD010004279.1, from coordinate 106,472 downwards.
CTTTCATTTATTTATATCTTCATTACTTCAGGATATTCACTAAACTTTACCAGAATCAGGAAGTAGTGAGGTGGGGGCCCAAATGTTGTTAGGCTAGTGGGTGGGTGCGGGAGTTGGGTATCCCCACTTCCTTGTCTATTTTTTTTTAAATTAATAATCTTCTATAATGCATCTGTGGTATACCTAGACGAGAGATTTTTAAGTTTAGGTGAGTTATATATTTAATTGAAGGGGGTTAATTAAACAGCAAACACACATGTTTCTAGTATAACAATCTGTTTACAATCAAACATTATTGGGTGGTGGGGTAGGGGGTGTGTGTGGGGGAAATCTTTAAAACAAAATCGCAAGCAAAACATATTGACAAAATAAAGCAGACCAAAACATACAATATTATGTGGTAGAAAGTACTTTTTTAACGCTAACCATTATTTTCCTCCAATTATTGGGAGGCCAAAGCATACTCTGCTCCCACAAACCCTGCGCCTCCCACTCCCACCCCACCCCCAGCATTTGGGGGCCCCCACCCCTGACCCACGGTACTACGGTACAAATAACTTTTTTTTAACGCTTAAGATTATTTTCCTCATATTATTGGGGGCCAAAGCATACACTGCCCCCACACACGCCCCCATGAGCATTTTTTTTTTTTTTTAACGCTTAAGATTATTTTCCGCATATTATTGGGGGCCAAAGCATTCCACCCCTCCCCAGGCTTCTATGGCAGAAAGAACTTTTTTTAATGCTTATGATTATTTTCCTCATACTATTGGGGGACAAGGATACTGCAAACAAAACATCGGACGTTAAAATTATTCAAGATCATGCAGCCGTTTGCATCTACTGTTCTCATAATCCTGCAATTATCGATAATCCCCGTCAATTCATGTGATGAAAACATCTGAGTGGTCAACGCTAGATCACAAAGTTCAAAACTAATTTACAAGTCTCGGGCTGTATTAATCTCATTGAGCAGATAAATGTCTGGTGTTTACAATACACAATCATCCATAGCGGTCAAACAAATTGATTGGGGCCAATATAGGGGAGTAAAGGGCACTTGATACAGAGGAAATCAAGTGGTATAGGCCCCGATATGGGAAAATCCTTAAAAAAAAGGCTGACTGGGGGTGGGGTGCCGTGTCCACCGGCCGAAGTGCCCCCACCAGTCCATCCGGCCCTGAGAATGTTCCTTATATGCACTAACATCCTGTCTCCGCTACGGCATGTGTATCTTGCTCCTTTCTTGCAGGATAACCAAACTCCATCAGAATGATGACTATGTGATATGTGTCCACAGATGGTAGCGCACTCCTTTCACACCAAGACAACCAAAGTTCAATGTCCAGTCTCGATAAGGTAAGTGAAAGGGTCTGGTCACCTATTCCGTCTCCGTTTTCCTCTCACATCAACATAAGCTAATGCTGTCATCTGCATCACCAAGAGTGGTTCGCATCTATAAGCTGTGTAGCTAAAACTGTTTGGTACATGTATATGATTTTGTTATATAAATGCATTATTCCACTGTCATGGATGAACCAAAAAGATATGAAGATTGAAGAATTTAGATTTCATTTAAATGATTTTATTGTGTCACCTGCGTAGCATGGCAGACACTTATGGGTCACTTTGTCCGTCGTCCGTCACACATTAACCTACAACCTAACATTAACTTGAAAAGTATTTAACCTATATTCATGAAACTTCACACACATCTTGAAATCTCAACCCAAGGAATGTTGTTACACATGTCCATTAACTCTGACTCATTTTGGCAGAGTTATGTCCCTTTTCATAAAAGTTTAACCTACAGTCTAACCAAGCTCATAATTGGCCATAACTTCAGAAGTATTTGACCTATGTTCATGAAAATTCATGCACATATTCATCTTACTGCACAGAATATTGTTACCAATGACCAATAACTCTGACTTTCATTTCAGCAGAATTGTTATGCCCATTTTCATAAAACTTTAACCTGCAACCTAACCAAGTTCTTAACTGGCCATAACTTGAAAAGTATGTGACCTATGTTCATGAAACTTCACACACATTTTCATCTTAACAAAAGGAATGTTGTTACACATGTCCCATAACTCTGATTTATATTTTGGCAGAGTTATGCCCCTTTTCATAAAACTTTAACACACATATTCCTCTTACCACACAGAATATTGTTACTCATGACCAATAACTCTGACTTTTATTTCAGCAGAGTTAAGCCTCTTTTCATAAAATTTTAACCTGCATCCTAACCTATGACCTAGCTCATAACTTGGCAAAATATTGACCTATGGTCATGAAACTTTACACAGTTCTTTCTTATCAATTATCCAATACAGATGTACGTCCCTTTTCATACAATTTAACACTTAAAAGAAAAGCTCCATTATTCATGAACCCCCTGTCTTCAAACTTTATAGTTAGAACTTAGATTGTACTTGCTGTACACAGCACACGGCAGGCGACACAAGTGTTCCGTGGAACACCCTTCTAGTTATTACCGTAACTTTTATTTTACAGATATTCAGCAAAAACACAAACTGTGTTGACACAGATTTATAAATCTTAACCATCCCAACCATTTGTGTCTTCGTAACACGCATCTACCTTGAAAATGACCACGTGTAACAAGATGAAAATAGAGTTGGACCCGAGGCTTCTGGCAAATCAGCAGAAGATACTTCAATATCTTTCGCGAATGGCTGAAGAACAGCAAAAACAGAAACGCTATATCAAGCTTATGATGGAGGAAAGCAAACACTTCCAAAGTGATGTGTACGAAAATTTTAAAGTGGTTGTAAGTGACGTGCAAGCTCTACAAGAGGGTCTGGAAGGGGTGCAAGATTGTGTCGATTCTATGAACAGAAAGACGCGGTCAATCCATAGACATGTTAATGGCCTGAGAACAAATTTTGAGCAATTATCGGACAGTGAGTTGTCTCGCAAGGAACTGAACTCTACTCATAGGGGACCGTCATCTTCTTACAAGGGGAAAAGTTCTCAAAGATCTAATAAAGGTAAATATGTTTTAAAACTGAATTTTATGTGAGAACATTTACTTAACGTTCTCCTGGCTAGTTTGCTAAAACAAGTTTAAATTGAGTATTTTGGTTAGAAGCATTTTTGTCTCATCACAGGAAGGGTAAACTAAGGGTGTAATAAAAGTGATCATGTACGTCCGTATGTTATTAATACAGCCAATAACAGAATTGAATTAAATTGGATTTTATAGTCGCACCAACAGCTAAGGTCATATGGCGACTTTCCAGCTTTCACTGGTGGAGGAAGACCCCAGGTGCCTCTCCTGGATAGCTTCCTCACTTAAAGATTCCTAGGCCCCAGAGAGATCGAACCTACAGCGGTGAGGGGCAGGTGATTTCAAGTCAGAGACTCTCACCACTCGGCCACGGATGACCGCTATAACAGATAATAGACGCCAATAATAGATTCTTTTAATTGTAATTATGCCCCCGCTAATGTTGATGGGGCTATACTGTTTTGGCCTTGTCCGTCATTTTTAAATGTATATATTTTCAAAATGCTTTCACAATTTACCTTCATATTTTATTAGTGATTATATTAAAGGTGTTACAAAAACATTCCATCATATTTCTGATCACCTGCACCCACAACATCAAGGTCACACACTTGGAAGTTTTGCGTTTAGGTCTGCTTTCAGTAACATGTTAAAGTTATATTTTTGCTAATATTCTCAAAATGCTTTCACAAATTAGTTTAATATTTTATTTTTGATTACTAAGGTCTTACAAAAACATTCCATCATATATCTGATCACCTGCGACCACAACATCAAGGTCACACACTTGGAAGTTTTGCGTTTCGGTTTGCTGTCAGTAAAATGTTAAAAGTTATATTTTAGCTAGTATAGACTCAAAATGCTTTCACAAATTACTTTCATATTTTATTTTTGATTACTAAGGAGCAGCTGCGATTCAAAACAGTGGATACAATAGTTTGTCTGTCATTGTGTGATGACATCTTCTTCTTGCTATATCAGGTGTCCAGCTGCGAGTGCGGTTACCGCGTGATATTTCACCATGCTCACACGATGAGAATTACAGTGATAGTGACCAGTATGAAACAAATCCAAATTTGCTGAACCCGAACCCGAACCCAAACAAAGGGTCGCATGGACCAAAGTAAGTAGCGTGTTGCAGGATCAGTTAAAGGGACTCATCTTGATTTGTTTTTAACTTGCGGCGGCTGTTATTTATTCTTCATAACTTGCATGTTTTCAAATCATTATTTATAATCACTGTGATTTCAATAGTTCAAAGTAAATTCTAACACAACCTCCGCAGTCTTTCGTATACACAAAGAAGAGAGACAGCTGTATGTTATTCTACAATAAAATACAGCTGTTCCATTAATTCCCCTCGTATATTTCATCCGTTGGAAGCGCCGCGTTACATGACGTCACTTGCTAAATATACATCACGAAGACAAACTCAACAGTAATTTTAATGAAATGTTAATTACAACAAACTTGCCATGCTCCCAAACTGTGCACACTCACAATATAAACCCATCATATGCATCAGTACATATAACATTAATAAGCATCTTGAATAAGCTGAGAACGTTTGACATCATACAGCGCATTGTTTGTCACGTGACTAGTAGTGTATTGAAACGCAGAGCTTTGCATATGGGGGCGCCCAATGGAACAGCCTGTAAACATAGCAGCCTGATTACCTTGACCTCCGGGATAATATATAGTGCACCAACAATGGGGTTATTGTTGTGTTAGAATCGAAATAATAAATACGTACCTGTATTTTATCGGTGAATAAAATACAGTTAGGCGTTCGGATGCGAGTAATTAAATCACTCGTGCTAACGCACTCGTGATTTAATTACTATGCATCCGAACACCTAACTGTATTTTATTCAATGTTAAAACACAGGTACATATTTATTATTTCTTAAATAATGTTAAATATTACAATTGTTGATTATATTGCACCAGTAATGTATTTAAACCTTTGTTAAAATAACAAATTTATTGCTATTTTTATACCCACGTTTTTGAAAAAACACACAGGGTATATTAACATTGTCTCCATCTGTCCGTCCGTCTGTCCGGGATTTGGGGTCATTTTTTGTTGTTGTAATGTCTCAAATGAAACATGGCTCTGCACCCAGGGTCCCTCAGGGGTGTCAAAAGGTCAAATGCACTAAAAATTCAACACTGTCATTTTTCTATATTCTTGCACATAACTTGGTGTATGTAATCCTCTATGAAAGATAAACAACATATCAAACCATTTTATTATTTCGAACTCGGACGTCTGCCCAGGGGCCCAAGGTGGATGGTTATATGTCTTTGTGTGTTGGGGGGGAGGGGTGGGATTTGGGGGAATTTTCTTTAGATTTTTTTAAAATAATTATGTCTCAAATGAAACATTTGATGATGGGATTACACTGTATACATTTGTTTCGGGCCTGGAGGAAGGGGCATCAAATACACTTATAATTCAATTATGGTGTCATTTTTTCATACTTTTGCACATTAATTGGTATAATAGTCGTCTATGAAAGAGATACACAGCATGTCAAATGATTTATTATTTAAAACTCAAAGTGTAATTTTAGTGTGGGTTACGAGTTCAACCCCATGAAGCGGTACTTTTTTTTTTGTACAGACCCAGTTGTGTTCAAGTACCCCAAGTAAATGCAGAACGAATGCAGCACTAAACGAACGGAAAATAAACGCAGAACGAACAAAGAATGAACATTACACGATCTATATTTTAAAAATGCAGTTCGTTCCTTGCATTTGTTTTCAGCCTTCAGGGTTTTAAAAAATGAACGATGAATGCATTTTTTAAAAATGCTGAACAATGAAAACGAACGTAATGAACGAAATGCATATTTTTAAAATGAACGCAAATTTGCATTTCGCTATTTTGGATAACTCCTAGTATTATCCTTTTGAGCTGATAATTTAAGTCTCGATTAGAACAAAGTGCGTTTTTCAGTATTTTAATATAAAGAATTACACTGTGTAAATGGTGTTTCAGAATAGTTTAAGCACGATTATACATTTATTTTCATTTTTACTGATTCAAAATGGAAAATATTATATTTATTGTTTAGCACAAACGTTATATTTATTTATTTCAATATAAAACTAAAATAATGTTGATAAAAACAGCCGGTATATTATTATATAGTGTCATATATGTTAAACGTTGATGAAACTGACATAAACCCAGAAGAAAACAGAATAATCATCAATGTGCACCATCAAATAACGTCAACAAATGCACCCATTCTTCAATATTCTCACATAAACACAAGTCTCTGACTCATGATAAAAAGCGTATGACATTTAGGCGAGAGAGATGTTGCGATTGGTAAACGCTGAAGGAACGAACGCAAATCCGTTTTAAATGCACACATTCTGTTGCGCTCAGGAATGCAGTTCCGTGCATTTAAAAGAACACATAGTTTCGTTTATAAACGCTGAATGCATTCACACGGTGGGGAATCAAAGGCACCATAACGCTATTGTTATGCGTTAAAATTGTCACCGTGCATTTTCCGTTACGGTGCCCAGCGCAGAAATTGTCGTCAAAAGGTGAGTGTGAAATTGTGTTGTTTTTTATCAAGACATTTTATGTCCAATTCCCCAAAATTGGGGAATGTCATTCCGGACAAATATGTCCAACCTTTATTTTGAAAGCAAAATAATTGACAAAATACCAAAATCTAATCGTGTAGGGCGTTTGGACTTTGCAAGAGTTCATTGTTGATTTGTCAAAATCCGAATTTTGTGACCATTCTTCAACGATCTGCAGGTTTACGCTAATATTTGACCTTCATACAACTGTGTAATGGACAGACGGATGCTCTGGTACAAAAAAATGAATATTATATGGCTTATAAAATGCTATAAACCATTTTTTTGAAACGTCGTGGTGCCCAGGTCGAGACTATGGTGCCCAGGTCGCGACATGGTGCCCAGTGCAAGTAAAGAAATATAAAAAGATCGGACAGGGAAAGTAGCATTCAAGGAGGACAGTAAACCACAAAACACAGAAACAAACACGCAAATAAGAAGGCAAAAGCAATAATAAATGCAAACGACATCACAAACACAAAAAGGGTTGACAATAGGGCTACCGCCTTGGAACGGTCAGTGGCAAAGTAGGCCACTGGGGGTTTAAACCAGTGTTTTAACTTTAAAAGAAAAAAAACGGTCATATTTAATAAAATATACACAGGTATCCAATAAATAAATATTTGAATTGACTTGACCTGTGTTAAAATGTGTTTGTGGGGAAACTTAATTCAACTTCAAACTGCTAAATTATCCAATTAGTCCATCCATCCACAATCCCTGCTTTTTGTTTCGAACTCTGTTCATGTTCCCATTAATTATCCACCAAATAGTCTCTATAGGACATAACTATTTATTTAGTGGATACCTGTGTATATTTTATTAAATGTGAACGTTTTCTTTTTCTTTTAAAGTTACTTGCACTGGGCACCATGTCGCGACCTGGGCACCATAGTCTCGACCTGGGCACCACGACGTTTCAAAAAACGGGTTTATAGCATTTTATATGGCATATAATATTCAGTTTTTTGTACCAGAGCATCTGTCTGTCCATTACACAGTTGTATGAAGGTCAAATATTAACGTAGACCTTCAGATCGTTGAAGAATGGTCACAAAATTCGGATTTTGACAAATCAACAATGAACTCTTGCAAAGTCCAAACGCTCTACACGATTAGATTTTGGTATTTTTTCAATTATTTTGCTTTCAAAATAAAGATGGACATATTTGTCCGGAATGACATTCCCCGATTTTGGGGAATTGGACATAAAACGTCTTGATAAAAAAACACACAATTTCACACTCACCTTTTGACGACATTTTCTGCGCTGGGCACCGTAACGGAAAATGCACGGTGACAATTTTAACGCATAACAATAGCGTTACCGTGATTCAAGAACAAAAGATTTGCATTTTAAAAAATGCATTTATAAAAAGGAAATGCAAACGGAATGCATATATGGGGTACTTGAACGTTAACGCAACTTGGTCTGTATTACTATAAACAGCTGCTGCTGTGTAAGATGGTTATAATAAATTTGTTTGTGAGTTATGAAGAATTCAAAACGTTAATGTTTGTGAAAAAACACAAAGTTTTTTCACAAACATGAAAAAAAAGTTCTGGTATAAACTGAACCAAGTCTTCCTATTAGATCTAATTTATTACAAAGTCCTCCTTAAAACAAACTACCCATGTTGACCTAGGCTGATCTATATTTTTTAGCTCTACTGGCCAGGGGCCAGCAGAGCTTATGGGATGGCGAGTTGTCCGTCGTCTGTCCGTAGTCCGTCGTTAACTTTTGTCTATTTAAGACGATAGGGCCTTCATTTTTCATCTAGTCTTTACCAAACTTTACCAGATTGTTAATATCAATGAAAGCTCGGACAAGTTCGAAAACCAGCTATATCGGACCAGAACAGCGGAGTTATGGCCTTTGATTTAGTTAAAAATGCTATATTTTGCCTCGTTAAGACGGACGGACGTTCATTTTTAATTTTATCTTTACCAAACTTTGATAGATTGTTAATATCAATGAAAACTCAGACAAGTTCGAAAACCAGCCATATCGGACCAGTAACAGCGGAGTTATGGCCCTTGATTTAGTTAAAAATGCTATATTCGCCTCGTTACGACGATATGACCTTCATTTTTCATCCGATCTTTATCAAACTTTAACATATTGTTAATATCAATGAAAGCTCGGACAAGTTCGAAAACCAGCCAGATTGGACCAGTAACAGCAGAGTTATGGCCCTTGATTTAGTTAAAAATGCTATATTTTGCCTCGTTAAGACGATAGGGCCTTCATGTTTCATCCGATCTTTACCAATCTTTACCAGATTGTTAATATCAATGAAAGCTCGGACAAGTTCGAAAACCAGCCAGATCGGACCAGTAACAGCGGAGTTATGGCCCTTGATTTAGTTAAAAATGCTATATTTTGCCACGTTAAGATGATTATGGCCTTCATTTTTCATCAGATCTTTACCAAACTTTACCAGATTGTTATATCAATGAAAGCTCGGACAATTTCGAAAACCAGCCAGATCGGACCAGTAACACCGGAGTTATGGCCCTTGATTTCGTTAAAAATGCTATATTTTATAGGACCTTAAATTTTCATCTAATCTTTACCAAACTTTACCAGAGTTTTTGACTTCTTTATTATGAGTATATTTGTTGTTGTTTTTTGAATCTCTTAAAAAAGATTTTGTTTATTTTTATTTAATATGTTTTCTTTATTTCCTTTGAATGTTTGGGGTGTTTTTATTTATTTTTTATTTTTTTTAAATTTTTGTTTGTTTTGTTAACGCCGTCTTGGATTTGACGAAACTTAGCAGGAAGCTTGGCTGTGATTTCTAGTTGTGCCTATTGCGTTTTTTTCCGGTTCGTTGAATTTTGATGGAGTTACGGCCCCTTGACATTTTTACTTTAAATTTCATGTGGGCGCTACTCCTTCTAAACGCCTTGTTGGATATCGACGAAACTTGGCAGGAAGCATCGGTAAGATGTCTAGTTGTGCATATTGTGTATTTATTCCAGTTTGCTGATTTTTGACGGAGTTACGGCCCTTTGACATTTTTACTTTAAATTTCTCCTCCTAAACGGCTTGTTCTACGATGTCTAGTTGTGCAATGAGCCATTTTAGCCAGTAGAGCATCCACAGGCCCTCTTGGGCCTCTATAAGCCCTCTTGGGTCTCTTGTTTCGATAACTATCAAGCAATGCATAAGTATTAATTGCATAAATACTTTAAATTTTCGCTTGAAAAAATGTGCGAAAAATCAAGTCGTGCACTCAAATGTCCATTTTAAACATGTTCTTTGCGCGCTTTAAATTCTTAAATTTTAAAAATATTAGGACTTTGTGTTCATAAGTTTGGGAGCCCTGGAATGTGATTTTCCTATCAGCTCAGCCTACCTTGTGATCAATGAAACACTAATTAAGGGTTCTGTTTTGAGTGTTGTAATGGAGCTGCGGTGGCCGAAATTTTGGCATACTTGCTTCTTAATCCAGCAGCCTGGGTTATAGATTTCAGGAAGGGTCACGTCTTCAGATTTACAAATTCACTCCCTCAGTACCAGCTTACTCAGGCAAGGTACTAAATTAGAAAGTATTCCATCCTTTAGGGGGAGGGAGAGCCATACCCTGTGGCTGTTAAAGATCTTGCTGAACTTTTGTGTAATTCAGTGATTCATACCCTTAAACATTCCTCGGAAACAAGACACAACAGAATGTTCTCACATAGTCCTTGAGCTGGCTATAGAACGCCCTCCCCCACCCCCTGGGGGAAATTTTGTAGGGTATGATTTTCTGAAAGTTCATACAAAAAGCTTCAAAATGAGACATGTGTGCCATCTGAACGTTGGGGCGTTTGTGTGTAACGCACGTGACAATTACATTACCATAACAATTCCAGAACACCTTCAATAAATTTGAATATCCGTAAAACATGTGCATATATAATGAACAACAAATACTACCTATATTTATGTTATTTATGAATTGTTTAATTTAGACAGCCTTTTCAACATAATGCAAATATGAAAATATACTGTAGTTTACGTTACACCCTGTTCGTTATCAAAAAATCATAAATACAGTTAATAACGACTAGATTCTAAGTTACCAAAAGAGGTCATCGCCACTCTGGGGGAATTTTGAAGGATATATTTTCCTGAAAGGTATGCATTTGCTACAAATGAATTATGTTTGCCAAATGAGAGTGGGGATATAAGGGCAAGACATCCATTTGAAATACGTTACCATTATCATGTTTTGAAAATGTAATACTCAATTATTGTTTATATGAAACCAGTCGGTATGTATATTTTATTTTATTTATCAAACATGTTAAAAACCAAAATCTAACAAAGAAAACAAATTTCCAAAAGACAATGTAGTTTACGTTACGTGACATAAACACAAAATTTACGTTACCATTTAAAGTTATTTGTCATACATATTGAATGTTTCCAGAAATAAAGGCTCTAGTTCTTTACTGAAACAGTGACTATTTTAATAATAAAATGTTATTCATTAAATGTTTGTATATATATATATATATATAGATGATACGATATGTAAAGTAAACACAAAAATTACGTTACCATTTAAAGTTACATGTAATTTGGACATTTCCAGAAATAAAGGTGCTAGTATGGTACTTTCAGCTACGATTTTTTTTTTTAAAATGTAATGTTATTCATTAGTATATAAGGAAATAAATAAATTTAATTAATTTAAAATAAATATATAATAAATAAATATTTTAAAATAAATCAGAAAAATAGTAATTGCACAATAAACTACTGGGAGCTTATCCGTTATTGACAATGTTTTTTTTACTAGTTATGGCATCTTCCCATACAATGTATCCTGCATTTGAGACAAACCCCAAAGACTAATAATATTTTGTCCCCATCCAATTGTAAGCTAGTTGCCTTATTCTGATTGCTAGTAGTTGGACAACACAATACTAATAATACCGCACTTGAACTCTTATCAAAGACAGAAACAAAGGAAAATGACCTTGACATGCATTTATCTTCTCTCTAACGTCTATGTCCAATGTTCTTTGAGTATGACCATTGGAACTACGCCAGTCACATTCCAGTATATTTAATGACACCCTGAGTCTTGACACAACCCATCCCCGGGTCAAGTGAACTTCTCCAAAACAGGAGTGTCAGTGTTCCTCTTCCACAAGTCAAAAACTATCAATCAACATGCAAATTTTCAGGGTAACATCATTGGATTCAGTAGAAAGTATGCAGCATACCAGTAATACGACTGGTCCATTACACGTCAATTTAGAGCAAAGCTGCTAGAGGCCACTCTCCAGATGGCAAATATGGCATCAGAAGTTATTTCTTTACTCAAAAAACTGCATCCATCCCAAACAAAGAACAATGAGAAAGACTTGAGAAGAGCCAGAGAATCAATCATTGGTTTCACAAACCCAATTCCGAGTTGATATCATTGACTATGAGCTATATCTCCGATTGTCCGGTATTCCAGCATAGAGAGATGTAGATGATGATCTATTACAGTATCAGGCTGAGAAGACGATGACATATTTGTCAATGACTTGTTAATTGACACGCCAAACCGATCTGTAACACACTATATATGGTTAATGGTTGCCTTATTAATCAAATTATTTTTCAGTAATACAACCATATGTCATGTTGAAAAAAATGATGACAATTTAGGCAAATGGTTTTATGCGTGTCATGATAAAGGGCTCTTGAGGCTGAAAAATTGAAAGAGCAAATTGTGTAAATTATATAAAACGAACTATTCAATTTGGAATAAATTAGAATATTATTATATTATTTATCAGTTACATTTAGTAGTGTACTATAGTATGCATGTTTGTATATGCTTGTTTTATTTCATTATGTTTGTTTTCTGTTGTTTTTGTACATTATTTTTGTCTTCTGTTGTTTTAATTCATATTTTTTGTCTTCTGCAGGGATCTTCCCAGACAAGGACTGAATGAACTAAACAGTAGGTTCAAAATAAACTTGTTGTAATTGTAATTTTGCATCTCATATAAAAAAACAACAACAGAAAATCATCAGTTACATCATGTGTAAATGTTGGTAGTCTATATAATATGAACGTCGACTACGGTATTTACAAAACTGTGTCTTGTTATTTATTTAAATATGCCAACCAATCAAGTATTGGTCAGTGTAAGGTTTCTGTTGTCAAAATGACCAGTGAATATCTGGTTGGCAATTTGCATATGAATGGTGACGTTACTGGTCAGTGTTTGTATAGGCGTTCTAGAGATCACAGAACATTGCACTGGTGCACCTTGAGCAAGTCACTTTACCCATAATGCTTTGTCCGCATGGCCATTGATTTTTATAAATTGTATTATATGTAATAAATAAACATGCAATGTTGTCATTCATATATTAGTCTAAGGCTCATCGTAAAACAATCCATGTACTGATACTGCCCAAACATCTGCAGAAAAATGGGAGTCAATGTATCTTATAAGAAAGAACTTGTCTTGTGAATGACTGCACCATTTAAAAACATCGGTAATGAGATGCCAAAATACTGTATTCATAAATACACACATTTCCAGATAAGCAACAGAAATTAAAAAATCAATTAACATAACAATTCCTGAAAATTCTAATTCTTGAAAAAAGTCTCATATACATAAAATAATTTGACACTAATAAGTAAAAAGGCATTTATTTTACAATTGTTCAGTGGCCACCATTTGTGACTAATCCCCAGGCCAACACTTCCTGCCCATCTCTAGGCATGTAAAAGAGCCAGAGGTCCAGGAATCTATTTGATAGTATGAGAGGTGCGATCCTGGGTTTCACGTATATAGTTGAGATGTTACACAACATTAAAATAATTTTTTGTATAATTTTTATCTGGACTGTGAAGCAAATCCAGGTTTATGGTTTGGTGATTCCCATCTGTCTGTCCGTCCAGACATCTGTCTACCCGTTTTGATGTTTTGGTTAAAGTTTTTGGTTAAAGTTTTATTTTTTTCCCTCATTTCTCAAAAACTAATTGTCCGAAAGCTTTGAAACTTGCACACTTATTCATTATTATTACACGATGCTATACGACAATAACCATAACTCTGTATTGTATTTTAGCTGAATGATCTCCCTTTTTTGCCTTACAATTTTTCAGTTACAATAATAATAGTCTTTATTTACAGAGGGTAACACATTTAGTTATAAACTAATCTTCCATGAGGCCCTCTATTATATACAAATTTACAAATGACAACAAATCAAATAAAGCAGTAATCAATAAAGGCATAAACGTTGCATACACTTTAACACATATACTCTCGTTTACCCTAAATTTGTGCAAAAGAAACAAGCTCTAAGATGAATAAATACAATGAAGTTATGGAAAAAAAAGAAGCAAGCATAATTAATAACAGCAAAAAAGAAAATGGAGTTTGATTAACACATAAATACATATGAACAAATGGTGAAAATTACTATTTAAATTTATACAACAAAATTATTTCACAAGCCCTGTCCGCTTTACTTAAAAATGGTGTATTAAAATGTATAAGTATTCGATTCGAACATTAATATTGAATGTACAGTCATATTCCAAACAATATTTGACCAAAAGCTTTTAAACTTACATATTCATCATCATTACACAACCAGTTGTGACAAGCACCATAACTCTGTTATGCATTTTACCACAATTATCCCCCTTTTATGCTAAGAATTTCAGTTAAAACTGTGAACGTACGCTTGTTCGTTATCATATAACAAGAACATAACTCTGTCTTATATTTTACCTGTATTATCTCCCTTTTGACTTAGATTTTTGGTTAAAATGTTGAATGTACAGTCAGTGATATTCCAAAAACCTATTGACAAAAAAGTTGGAACTTACATTTTGGCATACATATTAATCATCTATGTTACTCTCATTCCATTTACTAAATATTTCCCTCTTTCCATCTTAGATTTTTGCGGTAAAAGTGAGCAATTCGCAATCTGGCATTTGCACCATTATTGTTTTTTTTGTTATTTAATTGTCCCCAGATTATGCAAAACACAGAGCAAATATTTACCGTGTCTTATACAGATGTTAAGAGAGGAGTTCTCCCTGGGAACCGTTTAATCAGCGGTCAGCCACAGCAGAAGGATTTCATTGGTGTGATGAACAAATTTGGTATGGAGCTCAACCCCACCACCATCGCTTCAGTCTCCCAGGCCAGCAACAGTATGTATACAGTCTCCCAGGCCAGCAACAGTATGTAGAAAAAAACGTCTCTTAAATCATTTTAGAATTATTTTTTGTTTAGAATTTGCCATATTATAAAGTCAAGAATCTCATTACTCAGTGAGTAATGCAAACACTTAAACTATTCATTTACTTTCAAAACATGGAATTCAGTGTGTTCTCTCAGAACACAGTGAGTCATATCTAGGAGAAACTCAATGTGTTCTTAGAACACAGTGAGTCTCTATTTTATTTTGCATAAAAAAAGGATATTTTGAGTGTTTGCGTTACTCTTTGAGTAATGAGCTTTTGATATGGCAAATTCTAAACCAAAAATAATTCTAAAATGATTTAATAGACTGTTAAAAGTGAAATATTTCATTTATATTGAAAATTTTACTTTTGCAGCGGTATAATAAGTATTGCTCATTTAATGGTCGTAATCATATTTAATGGCTCCGCTAACACATCAACATTAAATTAAATGTGAGACCATTAAACAGTTGATATAATGTTGCAAAATTCTGACAATACAGTTAACCAGGCTTTAACATTTTTAAGTAAGGACCTCTTCAGGAAGTAACATCATCATAACCTTTGTAGAAACCCCACACATGGCATTGATCCGAACATACTGTTACCCTTAAAATACTAAAATATTAATGTTATCCTAAAAATACTAAAATATTAATGTTATCTTAAAATATTAATGTTATCCCAAAAATACTAAAATATTAATGTTACCCTAAAAATACTAAAATATTAATGTTATCCTTAAAATACTAAAATATTAAATAAAGATTAAGAATATGACAAGTTTTACAGGAAGTAACACAGACGCGGCCCGTACAGTAGGCCTACACACAGTTTTGATCCTGGATACGTCTGCCAGTATGCTCGGGCAACCATTCAACACACTCAAGAATTTCGTGGATGGAATGTTAGACAGTAAGTTAAAACGACTGAGACACAACAAGAAAAGATGGCTAGTTTGTCATTCAATCAGAGCTGTAGATAAACTGAGTTTTTAACTCTACTGGCCAAAGGCCAGGCGAGCTTATGCGATCATTTTTCGTCCGTCTGTCCGTCTGTCCGTTGGCAATTTTATGAAATCGTCATCTCCTCTGAAACCGCTTGATGGATTTTGATGAATCTTCATCACAATGTTACTTGGGAGGGCCCTCTCAGATTTGTGTTTTTCATGGCCGCCAATTATCCAAGATGGCCGCGATGGCTAAAACTATGTCAAATTTAAGGAATTTTCAAACGACATCTCTTCCAAAACCACTTATTCCATTATTGTGAAATACCATAAACATGTTCCTTTGGTTGGCCTCTATCAAGTTTGTGTTTTTCGTTATTGTCGAATAATCAAAATGGCCGCCACGGCGACTCAAAGTTTACATAGAGTTATACAGGAAAACGTTAAAAATGACATCTCTGAAACCGCTTGAAGGATTTTGATGAAACTTAAATCACAATAATCATTGGGATAGTCCCTCTCAGATTTATGTTTTTTGCGGCTGCCAGTCATCCAAGATGGCCGCCATGGCTAAAACTAGGTAAAATTTAAGGAAATTTCAAACGACATCTCTGAAACCACTTATTCCATTCTTGTGAAATATCATAAACATGTTCCTTAGGTTAGCCTCTATCAAGTTTGTGTTTTTCGTTATCGTCTAATAATCAAAATGGCCACCACGGCGATCCAAAATTTACATAGAGTTATATAGGAAAAGGCTAAGAATAACATCCTCTCTGAAACCACTTGAAGGATTTTGATGAAACTTCATTACAATGATCTTTAGGATAGTCTCCCTCATGTATAGTCCCCACTCATGTATACATGTTCCTGTTGTTAGTCTCTATCAAGTTTGTGTTTTTCGTTGTCGTCAAATATTCAAAATGGCCGCCACGATATCCCAAAGTTTACATAGAGTTATATATAGGAAACATGTTTCTTGAGTTGGCCTCTATCATGTTTATGTTTGAATCACATCATACCAGTAGAGCGTCTACAGGCCCACTTGGGCCTCTTGTTTAGTATTTTTCTCATACTTTCTTTACAAAACCCCTCAATTCTTTAAAATTGTGAGTATCATCGATCATTACTCATCAACTTTCTACAAAAACTCATAACTTTTAAAAATCATGAGTACTATATTTGTATGTACTGTCCTGTGGAACAGTTTATTCCATATTTACATGATGAGAATTGTTCCAAGCATGTGTCTGATATTCCTCCTCCATTCCTTCACCTAGGATGATATCATGCATTATATAATTTGCTTTTGCAGACATCGACATATCAGCTGGAGAACCAGGCCTGGAGGAGCACATCGCCATAGTAACATGTGGTGAGACAACAGCCATTGTGCAGCACTTCACCAACGATTACGTGAAAATCCGACAAATCATAGGTACGAGCCTAGGTAGGAATAATGTTCCACGAGGTGTGTGCCAACCGGGTGTAGAGCTGTATTCTAAAATTAGCTTGTAGAACCCAGTATAGACTGGGCTTTATTCTATTTTTAGCATGGGAAACACATTTTAGGTTTTTATTTCACCTCATTAATTACTGATTTTTCTGCTTTTTATCTTCACCAGCATATTAAGATGAACCTTTTTTTCGATTGAAAGGTATATATATTGTTACGGGTATAATGTAACAAGAAAAGGAGTGCAAAACCAGCAACAACAAATTTAAAATATTTTCAACAAATTTATTCAAATAGTATAATAAAATATATTCACTTACAGAATACAAATAAATTAGATCTAGTACTATTTCTTTAAAACCGGATTTAAGAATGAAGTCCAAATAATATTGGCAAGTGTCCCTTTCATCTAAATTGTCAAGTGTTCCTTTAATTCAATTTTATTTTAAATTTTTCCTAGTTTAATTATTTACAATAGTCCAAATAGTCCAGTGTCATTTTTAGTATAGATGAGCACAATAATTGTTCCTCTCACAAGTCCTCTCACAATATATATATTTTAATTCAAAAGCATCCAATATGTTTCTTTTAATTTTTTACTGAACTCTGAAGTAAATACTGAACCAAATACTAACCTGAACTCCTCCCAATGTTTCAAGGCCCTATTTATACTGTCATAGAATCTAGAATTTTCCAATAAGATAAACATGTTATATTTAAATAACCTTGAATTACAGAAGCACCATAATAAACTCATTCGGAATCTTCTATAATTATGTTACTAACTTGAAATAAATAGCCTTGGATGACAAAATAACATGTCAACATCATCATTATAAACACTCATAGGTAACAATATTAATCACGCTACGTATAATACAATAGCATAGAGTTTGTTCAACATTTACATTTTCATACACTCTACCATCAATTATATCACTGTATGAGAGCTTTGTCACCAATCCTGTCGCTTATTAACTTTAATCGATCTGGTCATTCTGTTTCTAGCAGTGTGTAATGCACATGTGAGTCTCTCACATTGGACATCCGGCCCATAGAAGCCTTCTTTATTTTAGTTGATATCCGCTATCATAGAGAAATTATAGGTTAAGGTTCAAGCCAGAATGTTGCCATCCATGACATGATGAAATTCGAATAAAATAGTTAACTATTTTTCTAAAGTCATTATTATGCCTCCTAGGGAAGGCATATAGTAATCTCTTCTGTCTGTTTGTCATTCTGTATCAAACAAACATGACTCAGCCATAACTTTGAAAGAATGGAAGGCATTTCCATGAAACACAAATGTTAACCATAATGAGAAGGTATCATGTGGAAGAATCGGATACGTACCTCAAAGATCAAGGTCAGACTTGAAGGTCAGATGAGTCGAAGAAAATCGGAACATTTGTCACTTACTGGTGACATTTCTTGTTTAAGGAAAATATGCGCTTAAATCAAACAGAGAATGTTTATTTGATATGACGTGAACTATTCCTACGAAAGTGTAATCAATAAATTCTGAAAAAGACATCCCTTGGAATCAACAAACACAAACAAGACAGAAAAGGAGTAGACTTGGTTGTATTGAGTCTGTTCTTGAGGGGCAATATAATTTGCAATGCCTTTCACACCCTCTAGCACTGGCTTAAGCGGTATCCATCTTTAAAGTCACAAAGTTTGGCTTGATGATCCCAAAGGATCAGTAAGTAATAACACTGCTGATAAGTCTCCAAAGATAAGTGAAAGCAAAAGTATTTAAGTACACGTTATACTAGTAGATTAAGCCATGGTTAACCTTGATTTATAGCAGGGAAGATGTCAACACTGGTGACAACAGTTACGGTGCCTAACACGCTAGCCTTACAGAACACAACAATTTCAAAAATGTTCAAACTAAATTGTTCATAATCGAGTGATTGATATCAGCTATCATAGAGAAATTATAGGGTAAGGTACAAGTCAGAACGTTGCCATCCATGACATGATAAAATTTGAATAAAATAGTTAACTATTTTTCTTAAGTCATTATTATGCCCCTGAGGGGAGGCATATAGTAATCTATTCTGTCTGTTTGTCATTCTGTCCAAAACAAACAGGACTCAGCCATAACTTTGAAAGAACGGAAGGCATTTCCATGAAATACAAACGTTAACCATAATGAAAAGGTATCGTGTAGAAGAATCGGGTACGTACCTCAAAGATCAAGGTAAAACTTGAAGGTCAAATGAGTCAAAAGTAGATTAAGCAGGGAAGATGTCTTAACACTGATTACAACAGTTACGGTGCCTAACACGCTAGCCTTAGAGGAGAACACAACAATTTCAAAAACGTTCAAACTAAATTGTTTATAATCGAGTGAAATGTACTTAGTAACCATATATAACTATCAAATACGCAAAAACTGGTTTCATCGGCGTAGCTACTATTAGGCCATATAGGCCGGGGCCTATACATCAGTTTGAAAAATGAATAAAAAAGAAAAGTCGAAAAATGCAATAAAAGCTAAAGGTAGAGGTGGGGTGGGGTGGGGGTTGGTATCTGGTTGGTCATTTAAACAAATTCCTGCCTCCTTCACAGATAAGCAAGAGGTAGAACCAGAAGATTAACAAAGGATACATTGTTTATTGTTGGTTGGATACCAATGATGTTATTGTACGGTATAAGTGTTTTGTTAAGAATAAGTTTAACATGACTGTGTTTGTTGTTCGCAGAGCAATTGCCAATAAAAGGGAGAACACCCCTGATGACAGCCCTAGTTCTTACTCTCTGCTACCTGGAACTCCAAGGTAATTTCTGTTTTCAGTTAAAGTTCTCCAGCCATGTTTTGTTTCATGAACATGTTTATGTAAATCGAAATCAATACACAACAATATATATTTACAATTAACACATTACAATATCTTTGAAAAGCGAGAATAAGATTTTATTTGATGACGTAGAAAACTTTGAACAGGTAAATTATTCCACAGGTAAATGTATTTATCAATTATCTGGCAATAGTTGTGCAGCTATGCAATTCAGATTTACCTAATTTCCCTGTGCAGTCACGCAGTGGTAAAAGTAGTATCTACATCATGCAAATAATACTTATTTTTACATACAACTTAGTAGCGTTTTTTAATATATGTTCTCCCCGAGACTATCAAAAAAATATTTGTATGATGTTTAAGAGTTAAATTTGTTAATTGATAATATTACAAAATGGGTGACCATTCGTCTTTAAAGGCATATTAAAGGAGATCCCACTGGATTATAAACAGAAGTCTGTTTAAATAACTACATTCAAACTTGCTTAAGAATCATTCTTTTATAGCTCACCTGAGACCAAGTTAACTTTTTTTGCCTGCCATCTGTCCGTTAACTTTTGATTAAACAATTTCTCCTCATAAACTGCTGAACTGATCACATGGATGGGTCAGTGGCTTTAAAATTAGGTCATTGTGACATCCAAGCTTGCCACAGTTACTATAAATGGTCAAAACCTTAAAAAGTCATCTTCTCAAGAATCAATTAACAGACTTCAACAGTTGTTCGTTGTTAATGATGGCAACCTATAGACTATCAAGTTTGTTCAAATGAAGTCCCTAGGGTTAGAAAATGGCTGCGCCCTGGGAGAGCAAATTTTATATATAGAGATTTTGCATGTTTGACATAGACATAAATAGGGAGAAACTCAAAAATCTTCGTCTCTGAAAACACAAGGCCTAGAGCTCTCATACATTTCTTGTAGTATAACCTTATAATCCTCTACTAAATTTGTTCAAACAGTTTACAAAAATGTCTTCGTATTTATTTGTGTTTTAGGAGAATGTGTTGACATCCATGGCCTTCTTGTGCCACCTAGAGTGATCGTGGTATCAGACTTCATGGCCACCAGCGATAAAACATTCACAGGGCCTGACACAGAGACCAGTGAGGAGAGGATTAAGGTATTATAGCTGAAAAATATTGAGCAGAAAATTCCTGATACCTCTGACGGCTGGTACGTTAACCATTAAAACGTCATTTGAAACTACAGAAAACACGTTAGCTGTTGAGGCGTCATTTTAAATATCAGATGCGAAACAAAAATGCAATGGAATGCATTAATTTAAGCGACGTTATCTTCCAACAAAACATTTAAATAAGATAAAGCTGCATATATTTTTCGTTTGACATGTTTGATGTTGCGAGATGGGCATAAAATGTAAGTTGTGAGAACTTGTATTTTCTTCAATCACTATATAATAAATTGTGTATCATGATACATAAAAAGTCCATGTCAGATAAGAAATAATGTATTTCCAGCAGGTTTATATTGTGTGAGATTAAAACCTGGTTTTTGGGACTTGAAACCCATCAAAATCGTGGGCCTGCAGCCCTTAGTATCGATAATCTTTAAGTCACGCCCAACAGGTATTGATATGGGACAGTGTAAACCCACTGGAAATATTTTATTTCTCAAATATGATACTAAACTGAAAAAATTGTATTTTAGATTCAGAAGCAGATATTCAACATGAGTCACCAGTTCAAGACGCGTAATTACCCAGTGTACTGTGTCACTGTGGGTGACAGCAACGCAGCTGTTGCCCATGAGCTGAGCGAGAACTCGGGTGGAGATGTTATTATGCATTCCAGCCCAGAGGTCGCTGGAACTTATTACAGATACCAGGTATATGGGTGAAAAAAATATTTGAAATTCCACGGAAATAAATAAATTATTTATTGTACCTTTCAAGTCGGTAAATTACGCCACTTTGACAACAGTCTTCCAACATAAGTTAAAGAAACTAACCTGCCAAATAATGTCAAAATTACACTACAAAACTGTTTATCAAAACTCTATCCAGGTGTTCAAGTCATACAATAATGTATATGTGCTGATTAAAAATAAAGGTTTATTCACGGTTTCTTAAAATACCTGTGATTGAATATGCGTAAAATGAATTATGAGTTGATAGACACTCTTAATTCGAGAAATTCAGTTAAATTCTTTAACAATATATCAATTTGACCATTCATATATTTAATACGTAGGACGAGTAACTCAGAAACAGATTTCCTGCTCTGCTGCCTTTTCCACTCTAAAAGTCATCCATCATCACTTGGAAATGAAGCGCTATAATTTCCTTTTCTTGTTATTCTTTCTACAATATTACTAATTATGTCCCCGCTTTCAAAAAGTGAAGTGGGGGCTATATTGGAATCGCGCTGTCATAACATGCCGTCTCGTAACATATTTTTGTCCCGTCGCCTCGCGTTAAATTTTTATTACAAGCATTCCTCAAACAGTTTGAAGGGGTTGTTCCAAAACTTCAAATACACATAACAACTGATAAAAAAATTGGGATATTTATCACCTTCAGCGATAGTTCTAGTTGTGATCAACAATTTTTAATATGCTTCAGTTTATTTAAGAATTGAGTCACATATTTTTGGCGTTTATGTGGTTTTGCATAATTAGCAGATTTACCATAAATCGCTAAAGAGCTTCATGGAGTTCACAACCACATAAACTTGAAAATCTGAAAATCAGTTCTTACATGTATACTATTTACATCATTTTCCCATTGTTATACATGTAGTACCAACAATGATGTGCCTTGGGATGTTGGTAATGATAAATAAGTGCAAGCAAAATAAAGGCGATGAATTAGTAAACTAGAGGTGACAGCTTTCATACCCAAAATTGCCAGTGTTCAATACGAGAATATCAACCAAGCTCCCCATCTCTGTATTTAACAAGGCATACAACCCAAACAATTGACGCATAAATAATACTGTATAATTGACAGACGGTGGTAGGCAGTGTAATGTTGCAGTACAACCTTGGTTTGGAGGCAGGTCGTGAAGACGACATATTTCAGCTCATAGCTCAGACACTCCCCCAGGCTGGCTTCACGCAGGCCAACAAGGTAAAATAATCTCATGCACTTGCTATTGTTCGTTCAATTTTAATTAAAATTATTATTGTTGAGCCCGTTTACTTAGTTCCTAAATTCTCCCAAAATGTTCATTATGTGGATCCAACATCACATGCACTATTTCGGGTCGCTGTGACCTACTTTCGACAAAATAAAGGTCACGTCCATTCTCCACTACGACAAGCGTATCTTGCTCCTTTCTTGGTAGATGTTCACCAAACTTCACCAAAATGTTCCGTATATGCATCTAACATCATGCAAAATTTCAGGTCTCTGTAAACTACTTTTGACGAAATATGAGTCATGTGTGGTCTCCGCTATGATGTGCATATCTTGCTTCTTTATTGCAGGATTTTCAATGAACATCACCAGAATGTTCCTTATATGCATCTAACAATATTTGCAAAATTTTAGGTCGCTGTGACCTTCTTTCGAAGAAATGTATTTGTTTATTTGTCTGGTGTTTTACGTCATTTTCAACACATGTAAGGTTATATATGACGGTCGATTTTTTTTGTGGTGGAGGCAGACCAGGCCACCCACTTTTCCTGGGTAGAACCATTACTGTACACATCCTGCCATCGACACTTCCTCACTTAGAAGTCGAGCTCCCAGTGGGATTCGAACCCCACAGCAGACATGGGTATCTTGCTGCTTTCTTGCAGGATTTTCACCAAATTTCACCAGAATGTTCCTTAATATATGCATCTAACATGTGCAAAATTTCGGGTCGCTGTGACCTACTTTTGACAAAATACAGGTTATGTCTGGTCTCTTCTACAGCATGCATATCTTGCTTATTTCTCATAGGATTTTCACCAAACTTTGCTAGTGTGTTCCTTATATGTATCTAATGCAGAATTTTGGGTCGCTGTGACCTACTTTTGACGAAATATAGGTCATGTGCAGTCTCCGCTATGACATGCATTCTTGCTTCTTTCTCATAGGATTTGCACCAAACTTCACCAGAATGTTCCGTATATCCATCTTACGTCATGTGCGAAATTTCGGGTTGCTGTGACCTACATTTGATGAAATATAGGTCACAACCGGTCTCCGCAACAACACGCATCCTTCACTGTTTATGACATTAATTTAATATCTCTTCGGATTGACATTGGTGTTGGTTAAATCAAAAATTTGACGTTTATAATAGGGCTTGACACGTAGGCTGTGGCCTTCTAGTGTTTTATATGTTCCAGTTGTCAATAGCATCGGAAATGTGTCTGTTTCCTCAAGGGCTTTAACATTAAAACATACTCAGGACCCCAGGAAGGCAGTTTAATAAGCATCTATGATTGAACCCTGTTTTCCGGATTTTGATTCTTTAAACTCAATTTTGCAGTTTTGGGCATGTAATCAATTTCACAAATGTCTTCTTGGGTCCCATGTATGTTTTAAAGGAATAGCCCTAAGAGATGCTTTAAAAAAATGTCAACTTGATCGTGGTTATCAGAATCTACCAGTGTTTTTTAGCTCTACTGGCCGAAGGACAGTAGAGCTTATGGGATGACAAGTTGTCCATCGTCCGTCCGTCGTACGTTAAGTTTTGCCTTGTGAACACTCTAGAGCCTTCATTGTTAATCAGATCTTTACAAAACTTTCCCAGTGTCTTTATATCAATGAAAGCTCGGACAAGGCCGAAAACCAGCCAGATCGGATTAATTTCACAGGAGTTATGGCCCTTGTTTTGCTGAAAAATGCCATATTAAGCTACTGAACATTCTAGCACCTTCATTTATTATTTGATCTTTACTAAACTTGCACAGATTGTTAATATCAATGAAAGCTCGGACAAGTTCGGAAACCAACCAGATCGGATGAGTAATACCGGAGTTATGTTTTTTCTGAACACTCTAGCACCTTCATTTAGTATTTCATCTTAACCAAACTTGCACAGATTGTTAATATCAATAAAAGCTCGGACAAGTTTGAAAACCAGCCAGATCGGATTGGTTTCACTGGACTTATGGCCCTTGATTTTCAGACAAATGCCATTTTCTCCCTTGTGAACACTCTGGCACCTTCATTTATTATTTGATCTTTACCAAACTTGCACAGTGTGTTAACGGCAATGAAGTCTTGGACAAGTTCGAAAACCAGCCAGATCGGGCCTTTTACGCTGGAGTTATGGCCCTTATTTTCTGAAATATGCTATAATTTGGCCTCATTAACATGATAGGGCCTTCATTTTTCATCGCTCAGACAAGTTAGAAAACCAGCTAAATCATTTTAGTAACACCAGAGTTACGGCCCTTGATATAGTTAAAAATGTTGTATTTTGCCTCATTAAGACGATAGGCCCTTCATTATGCCGGATTTTAATGAAACTTTGCAGTGATGATCAGTACCAAATCTAGTTATGCATATCGTCACCATGTTCTGGTTGAAATATTTTTGCAGAGTTATGGCCCTTTTTTAAAGGTTTTAATACACAAACTTTGTCCTGACTATTTTTCCTGAACCCCTTGCCGAATTTTGCAGGGATGATGAGTACCAAGGCTAGTTGCGCATATCATCGTCGTGTTTCGGTTGAATGATTTTTGGCAGAGTAATGACAATTTAAAGGTTTAATACACTAACTTTTTACATGCTAGTTCTCCTGAACGCCTGGCTGGATTTCAACGAAACTTGGCAGGATGACCAGTACCTTACCTAGTTGCACATATCATTACCATGTTTTTGTTGAATAATTTTTGACACAGTTATTGCCCTTTATACACAAACTTTTGTCCGGACTAGTTTTCCTGAACTCCTGGCTGGATTTCAGTGAAACTTGGCAGAAATGATCAGAAACTTGGTTACGGCTATCATTGTTGTGTTCCAGTTGAATAATTCTTGGTGGAGTTATGGCCCTTTAAAGGTTTCAATACACTAACTTTGTACAGACTAGTTCTCCTGAACCCCTGGCCAGATTTCAACGAAACAGGGATGATCAGTACGAAGCCTAGTTGTGCATATCATCGCTGTGTTCCGGTTGAATGATTTTAGGCCCGTAAGGAGTTATGGGCCCTTATACACAAACCAAGCCTAGTTATGCATATTGTTGTCATGTTCCCCCATCAAAGACTCCAGCTAAATCGGACCAGGAACACTGGAGTTATGTGCCCTTGAATTATTGAAAAATGCAATTTTCAGCCTTGTGAACACTCTAGCGCCTACATTTTGTATTCGATCTTTCCCAAGCTTGGCCAGATTATTGATATCAATGAAAGCTCGGACTGGTTTGAAAACCAGCCAGATCGAACCAGTAACACCGGACTTATGGCCCTTTTCAATATTTGGTTATGTACACTGGAAACCCCAGGGGTCGTGGGTTCAAATCTCACTGGAGGCATATTTTTTTATTTATTTTTTCTCCGTTAAAAAAACTTGGTTCATGGGTTGAACTTTTTATTATTTTTTTTCTCTTTTTTTTTTGGAATTTTTATTTTGAATATTTTTTTTTGATTTTTTTTTTCTCATGAAAATCATTGTTCTTTTTTCTTTAATTGGGAGCTTAAGGGCCGTTGTTGGATCAGTATTACATAGAGTTATAGGGAAGAACTTCAAAAATCTTGTTCTATAAAACTGCAAGAGATAAAGGTTAATATTTTTTATTTATTATAGGAATCTATTCAATAATAAGAGTTGGGCACAGTTCCCGGATTCCTATGTATCCTTTCCCTCTCTCTGGGGCGGCTCTAAATAACCTATACTGTGTTGATAAGCCGTTAAACAACATTCAGTTCAGTGCTCTACCAAGTTTGTTCAAATGGTGACCCTGGGCTCAAATTTGGCCTGACCCCAGTGGTCACAGTTTTACATAGACTTATATCATGTATATGAAGAAAAACTTCAAAAATCTTCTTCTCTGAAAGTACAACAGCCAAAGGTTTAATATTTTGTATTTAGCATCAGGTTATTGTCCTCTACCAATTTGTTCAAATGATGACCCTGGGGTCAAATTTGGCCCCACCAAAGGGGTCACAGTTTTACATAGTCTGATATAGGGAACAAATTAAAAAACTTCTTCTCTGAAACTACAGGGGCTTAAGGTTTAATACTTTGTATATTTATTATCAGCTGATGTTCCTCTAAAAACGTTGTTCAAATGGTGACCCTGGAGTCTAATTTGGCCCCGCCCCAGGGGTCAAAGTTTTATATAGACTTATATATAGGGACATTTTTTAAAAATCTTCTTATCTGAAACTACAAGAGTCAAGGGTTTAACATTTTTTATTTACACTCAGCTTATGATCCTCTATCAAGTTGTTTGAAGGGTGACCCTGGGGTCAAAATTGGCCCCTCCCCAGGATCTCATGTTTTAAATAGAGTTACATAGGGGAAAACATTTTAAAAATCTTCTTCTCTGAAACTACAAGAGTCAAGGGTTTAATTTTTTTTATTTACACTCAGCTTATGGTCCTCTATCAAGTTGTTTGAATGGTGACCCTGGGGTCAAAATTGGCCCCTCCCCAGGGGTCACATGTTTTAAATAGAGTTACATAGGGAAAAACATTTTAAAAATCTTCTTCTCTGAAACTACAAGAGACAGAGGTTGATATGTTGTATTTACCATCAGCTTATGGTCCTCTACCAAGTTTGTTCAAATGGTGACCCTGGAGTCAAATTTGGACCTATCCTCGGGGTCATATGTTTTATATAAACTTATATAGGGACAAAATTAAAAAACCACCTTCTCTGAAACTACAGGGGCTAAAGGTTTAATACTTTGTATATTTATTATCAGCTGATGTTCCTCAAAAAACATTGTTTAAATGGTGACACTGGAGTCTAATTTGGCCCCGCCCCAGGGGTCACAGTTTTATATATAGGGAAATTTTTTAAAAATCTTCTTCTCTGAAACTACAAGAGTCAAAGGTTTAATATTTTTTATTTACATTCAGCTTATGGTCCTTTATCAAGTTGTTTGAATGGTGACCCTGGGGTCAAAATTGGCCCCTCCCCAGGGATCACATGTTTTACATAGAGTTACATAGGGGAAAACTTTAAAATAGGGAAAAACTTTAAAAATCTTCTTCTCTGAAACTACAAGAGTCAAAGGTTTAATATTTTTTATTTACATTCAGCTTATGGTCGTCCTCTACCAAGTTTGTTCAAATGGTGACCCTGGAGTCAAATTTGGCCCTATCCTCGGGGTCATATGTTTTATATAAACTTATATAGGGACAACTTAAAAAATCTTCTTCTCTGAAATTACAAGAACCAACGGTTTAATATTTTGTATTTACACTCAGCTTATAGTCCTCTACCAATTTTGTTCAAATGGTGACCTTGTGGTCAAATTTGGCCCCGCCCCTTGGTCACATGTGGAACTTGGTTTGAGTGTTTATTGATTTATTTTAAAGCCAGCCAAACTTCAGCTTAATACATCCCTCCCCATATCTTGGTAATTAAAGACAGTTTATATAAAACTAGTTTGATATTGCCATATCTGACACACAATCCTTCTATCCCCCACCCCACCATGGACACCATATAGCCAGTAGAGCGATACAGGCCCTCTTGGGCCTCTTGTTTTGTTTTTGTTTAAATGATGTTTTGTTCTATAAATTTTAAAGGAGCAAACATATATAAAATGCATTCACCTCATAAATGCTGTTATATAAAGACTGGAACATAAAAACATGGAGATAAAATGCAGAAGTGTCATTATAGAATGATTTCTGGCAATGAAGAGTGTCGAGTAAAGGCATTGACAAAGCAAAGTTTAACCCGATTTTATTTTAAAACCACCATGTGCAGGCTTTTAATATATATTTTTTTCTTGAATACAGCTTTCCTATTTAAAACAAACTGTAAGAGGTAACCATTAAACTTTTTTTTACTATTTCCTGGCAAATTGGAACAGTTCAGTACAGTTGCATATACATGTACATTTAAAGCCTTTGCAAGATTTGAGATGTGGGGATGAAGTGGTTATGAGATGTAGGGAATGGTTAACAACTGTGCCTTATTATAAACCTTTTTTACAGCCAGATATTGAGCGGCTTCTACAGAAAGCATTGACGTCTAATGTTTCCGGTATGGATGACCTTGATTTGGAAGATGAAGCCCCACCGCAAGCCCGACCTCTGAGTGAAGACGAATTACCGGAACTACCCGAGTGGACATACATGCACGAGATGGAAGGCATCAGTTTGGAAGAGAGAGGAGATTTACCACCTATTGGTACCCGGGTTAAACGTGGAGCAGACTGGAAGTGGAAGAACGAGGATGGGAATGGACCCGGAACCATTATAGGGCATAAAGAACCAGGTACTATAAATGGCATGCCAGTTAAATTCTGAGTTTATTTAATGGCAAAGGTTTACTTAGGAAAATGTTATTTCCCTTTGATTCCTACTTTTATTTTTGCTTGATTCTGTGCATATAGGTTCTAAAAAAAGGTGAAGTTAGCATAATAATTTCATTATTATATATTTATTACATTACACAGACACAGATTAAAGCACTTTACAGCCAATCCGTTCATATCCACAATGCATGATAAACTTCCATAATGAATTAAAGGCTTCTATCAGTGTGTTTCTTTAAATTGGTTGCAATGTGAGCGTAATTTGTAGACATCACCATGTTGAAGTGGCAGCTATTTATAACTTGGGTTTCCTCGAAGCCTGATAAGACTTCTTGTAATTTGAACGTATTAAAAGTATAAATCATTGCGTAGGAAACTGTTAATGTTCCATCTAATCTTTGAACCATTCCACGTTTTAAATTGGTCGTGTTATAGCTTGCTTTTTTTTTATAACAAATTTAGCCCAAAAGTCTGATGTACCCCATTTAAATGCAAAAGGATAATAATTACTAATGGAGTAAAGAGAGAGAAAGTTTCACAGATATTTGAATATTTAATGCTGTTTCAATATAAAACTGACGTTGAATAAATGTTTAATAAATTCTATTTAAATTTTGAAAACGATAACGATGAAGGAATATAAGAATATGTCATGGGTATCTGATACAGATAGGGAATTTCAACACGTGATATAAATGCATGTTTCAAAAGCTTGGCTATGCTGAAGTTTTGTACCAAGGGTTGGAATCTCCCTATCTGAATCAAAGAGCCGTGATTGTCTGATCCCTTTTCTTGAATATCATTGAGTGCGTTGACATAACCATTAAGCGTTGTTTGTATAATGACGATAAGCAATTATGGACACCTTCGATGCATGTGATTTTTATCCAACACGCATGTGTGTGATTTTTACCCAAGATGCGTGCGTAAGATTCGATTTAATACTGTCACACTGTTAATTTCCCATATGTGTACAGCTTGAAAATCAGTCCACACAGAATATAAGAATCTTTCAAAGGTATCTGGCGACGACTCGTCACTGTGCATTCCAACACGAGGTTCCGATTAAACCAGTTCTCTATCCGTATACTTACGCATCATTGTTCTTTTCCATGTTACCCGTGTGGTTGCCAGGATACAACCACTGCAATCTCACAAACACACTGTCACATGCAGAGGGGTAGGACCCCCACCATTCATATTCATTTTGTCATTTTTGTCTCGCCCACTAAGAGTGGGTAGCGAGACATAGCAGTCATTTTTCCGGCGCCGGCGGCCACACTTTAAAACAACTATAACTCAACAACCGCTGAAACTTTGTCACATGCTTTGTAGGGTCAAGGGACATCATGTAATGCCAAAATTGCCAACGTCAAGGTCATATTTTGCATTATTTTCCCAAAACTTAACCTTGGTTAGGTAACAACCCTTTTTCAAATAAATTTATTTTAACATAATATGGTTTTAAAAAATCTTGACGTGTGTGAAGTTCGAGCACTGACCATCTTGGTACTGACCATCTTGGTCAGTGGACGAACAAAGACTATACTGTAACAAGTCAGTAATTGCAACAAGTTCATATGTTAAATAGTATATAACAATTGTTACTAACTGCAATCTGATTGGTTGCTACCATTCTGCATGTAAGCAATCTCTCATGACCTAATTAATAAAAATACAGCTTTATAAAAAATGTGTAAAAAATGAAATTCAATATTTATTACTGGTTGTTACATTGCCAGGTCTTGTTTACATGTTGTGGGACAATGGTAAGTTGGGAGTCTACAGGTGTGGATACAAGGGCAAAGAAAATGACATCGAAAAGGCATTTACACCAAGACATGTTAAGCCAGGCGAGATAGAAGTGGGATGCTGTGTTATCAGAGGTAATCATACTTGGAAGTATTCAGTGGTTCAACACAACACTTTTATATCTTCCTCTGTTCTTAGGCCCCAAAAAATAGGGTTGTTTCTGGTCTTCTGACCGACCCTATTTTTAAGACCCCGACCCTAAACCTTTTAGGGCACAAAAACAAATAACTAAATTTAAAAATTAAAAAAAAAAAAGGGGTAGTGTGTGGAACACTCATATTATGTAATATGTTCGAGAAAACATGCTTTTGATGTTCTTCATTTGAATTTAGTATAGTAAGGATTAATGGCAAAAGAAATTAAAATATAATAATTTCCTACCAACCTACCCTAATTTTTTTGGGGAAAAAGACCAGAAACAGACCTTTTTTTTTTTTGGCTTTATAACAAATAGTTATATACTAATTACATCAGTGTCAACCTTCTTATTGTTAGATTATAATTATACTATATGATTTTATTATACCACAATAGCCTAAATACACACTATTCATCGTGTAGTACCCGAGGATATACACAGCATATGTTAGTTATTGTGGTATAAATACAATAGAGCATGACGCTCGTGCATTATCTCCCCGTACATGTGCAAAACTCATGCTCTATCCTATACTTGTTTTTAATTTTCGTTTTTATACCACAGTAAATTCACTGCTTTCTCAAAGTGAAGTGGGTGTTGTATAGGAATCACGCTGTCCATAACGTCCCGCCGCGTAACAGTTTTTTGTCCCGTCGCGTCGCATCCAGTCACGTTTCGACCCATAACACATTTTTATTACTTGCATTCCTCAAACAGTTTTGAATGGGTTAAATTGTTTCCAGACTTCATATACATTTTTTTATTTTTTTATTTTTTGCAATAAAAAAAGTTAGGGTCGGCGGCTAAATAATACGGTCGGTCAGGTTAGCGGAAACAAACACTTTTTTCTTTTAAGCCTGATGGAATTTTCATTATCTGTGATTTTGAAAATTAGATTACTATCTGTTTTTGGATAGATAAAGAATTGCTCAAGATTTTTTTTTTTATTATTGACATCTCATATTAGTTCTGTTACTGAATTGAGAATTTCATTTATTTTTGAGTTGAAATACAAAACAGTAGACTTAGTTTAGAAGGCACAGCCATCATGGCTACTGTTTAAATATTTATCATTTCCTAACTGAATAGTAACGTTGTTGATGTTGTATTGTGTTTATTTTGTTCGATCCAGGGGCTGATTGGAACAGAAACGATGAGGATGGTGGTATAGGGACAGTAGGAGTGGTCGTCCGAAAACTGCGAGACAGGACAGTCCAGGTAAGCATATTAATCCCTTTTCGAACCAAAGCGAGTGTGAATAAAAACCATAGTATGTTTTGTATCTAAACCATAGCGAGAACATGCATTGTACCCAAACCATAGCAAGCACGTATTGGTTCCAAACCATAACTAGCATGTATGTATCGAGATCATACCTGAACCGTAGCAAGTATATATTTTATCCAAACCATAGCAAGTATGTTTTGTACCCAAACCATAGCAAGTATCTATTGTACCCAAACCATAGCAAGTATGTATTGTACCCAAACCATAGCAAGTATGTATTGTACCCTAATCATAGCAAGTATGTATTGTACCCAAATCATAGCAAGTATGTATTGTATCCAAACCATAGCAAGTATGTATTGTACCCTAATCATAGCAAGTATGTATTGTACCCAAACCATACCAAGTATGTATTGTACCCAAACCATAGAAAGTATGTATTGTACCCTAATCATAGCAAGTATGTTTTGTACCCAAATCATAGCAAGTATGTATTGTACCCAGACCATAGCAAGTATGTATTTTACCCAAACCTTAGCAAGTATCTATTGTACCCAAATCATAGCATGTATTTATTGTACCCAAACCATAGCAAGTATGTATTGTAAACAAACCATAGCAAGTATGTATTGTACCCAAACCTTAGTAATTATGTATTGTACCCAAACTACAGCAAACATGTATTGTATCCAAACCATAGCAAGTATGTTTTGTACCCAAACCATAGGAAGTATGTATTGTACCCAAACCATAGCAAGTATGTATTGTACCCAACCCATATCAAGTATGTATTGTACCCAAATCATAGCAAATATGTATTGTACCCAAACCATAACAGGTATGTATTGTACCCAAACCATAACAAGTATGTATTGTATATAAACCATAGCAAGTATGTATTGTACCCAAACCATATCAAGTATGTATTGTACCCAAACCATAACAAGTATGTATTGTATATGAACCATAGCAAGTATGTATTGTACCCAAATCATAGCAAGTATGTATTATACCCAAACCATAGCAAGTGTATTGTACCCAAACGATAGCAAGTATGTATTGTACCCAAACGATAGCAAGTATATATTGTATCCACATGCAAGTATAATATATTGTATACAAAGCATAGCCGGGTTATATTTTATCCAAACCATAGCAAGTAAGTATTTTATCCAAACCATAACAAGTATGTATAGTATCCAGACCATTTAACTTCCATTCCAGGTACGATGGCCATCAAGGATCGTGGATTCCTACAAATTTGGTGCCGACAAGTGGGAACTGGAGGTGTAAGTACTATTTGTACAGGATCTGAGCCAAGCGATGTAATGAGAACCAAATAAATGAAAGCATTATTGTCAACTGCAAATAAACAAAAGAAATAAATCTTGCTTGAGTTTGTTTTCAAAGGCCATGCATCAAAACATAGAGGGAAATAGTAATTGCTATTTAGGACAATGTTTTCTTAATATAAAAAACAATGGTTTATTGAAAAATGTTTTAACATTATTGTATTCCTTTCAACAATTGGTTTTGGAGAGGACCTTGGCAAACTAAACCGTTATTCTAATCTGAGTTTCTTAGGCAGTGCAGAGTTGCATTAAAAGTTAGGTGCAAGTTGTTATTTAAAATCGACAAACATTATATGAAACTGGATGACCCCCAGATACATATTGTGGTCAATGTAAGGCTGTTTTCGTTCATTTTTATTAGAGTTTTCGCTCTTGTTTTTTTTTAAGTTAAAGTTAATGTACAAGTTGCTGATAATTCAAGTTATTCTGAATTGATTTCAATCAGATTTTGTCTTTTGTAATTTGAGGTTTGTCTTTCTGTAATCACAGAACATTGGACCCACCCCATTCTGCTGGTGCCCCAGTACCAACACAGGATACCAGCCAAGCAGATCATGGGGCCACAGGACAGGACAGACCACAGATACCAGGGGAAGGTATGTGTACTGAGTAAATTCGGGCATAAAAAAATAAATTTCAAACTTCAGCTGGTAAATACAGTTGTTGTTGTAGTTCTAAGGATTATAGTCCCTCCAACTTATCAACAAGGGAGAATCCCCCAAAGTTGGCCATTAGGTGTAAACTTTTTAGCTCTAGTGGCCGTCGTCCGTTCGTCCATCGCTAACTTTTGCCTCGTTAAGACTATAGGGACTTCATTTTCAATCCGATCTTTACCAAATTTTACCAGATTGTTAATATCAATGAAAGCTTGGACAGGTAAAAAAGCTTATGGTCCTCTACCAAGTTTGATCAAATGGTGACCATGAAGTCAAATTTGGCCCTGTCCCCAGTGTCACATGTTTTACATAGACTTATAAAGGGACAAACTTAAAAAATCTTCTCTGAAATTACAAGAGCCAACGGTTTAATATTTTGTATTACACTCAGCTTATGGTCCTCTACCAAGTTTGTTCAAATGGATTGAGTGTTTATATTAACGAAAGTTTGATTTGTTTTAAACCTAGCCAAACTTGAGCCAAATACATCCCTCCCCCTATATCTTGGTAATTGAAGACACTTTATAAAAAAAACTAGTTTGATACTGCCATATCTGACACACAAATCTTCTATCCCCCCCAATGCCTCCCACCCCACCCTACCCCACCATGGACACCATATAGACAGTAGAGCGATACAGGCTCTCTTGGGCCTCTTGTTTAAGTGCATGGTTTGTGGTGCATTGATTGCATGTAATGAACATATTTATTTAGATGTTATCATGATAATCTGGATTGAAATCAATGTTTTATTTGAAACCTATTTTCCCCCATTTCCAGCCATATCAGTTTCCCCCATGTAAGATAACTCTTGCATGACATTTTTAAAATGTTTAAATTAAAAAAAAAATGTGCAGGCTGATTAGAGTTTACACTTGTCGCCACTCAGTAAGAATGTTTTCCATAACACTTTATATATACAATATTACCGGAAGATTTGAATTCAGATTTTAGCAGACGACATTTGAATTCTCCCATTTCCAGCCATATCAGTTTCCCCCATGTAAGATAACTCTTGCATGACATTTTTAAAATGTTTAAATTAAAAAAAAAATGTGCAGGCTGATTAGAGTTTACACTTGTCGCCACTCAGTAAGAATGTTTTCCATAACACTTTATATATACAATATTACCGGAAGATTTGAATTCAGATTTTAGCAGACGACATTTGAATTTGGCGTCAAAGGGTTAAGAAAACATAATTATGATATTCGGCCAATGGACTATTTGTTGATATAATCATATAATATATTTATTTAAAATATGTCTGCAATACTGTAGAGGGTACAGAGGTTGTTTGGAAGTGGCAGGATACGTCAGAGCAGTGGCGACTCTTCTCTGAGGAAGCCATTAAGAAGATGGAAAACACATACCAGAGGAACAACAATGGACAGGTCATGGTGCAGCATAGTGACAAAAAGTAAGTGTACTAATAACAGCATTCCAGCATATTTACATTCTTTGGATACTTTCTGTTTTCAAAAGAACTGTATAAGAACTGTATAATTTTGAATAAACTCACTTTGCAAGCAGGCTTAATACTGCGCTTTCATTAATGTGTCTCAATAGAAAGGCAGAGATTCTGTGCATATATCCAATGTGTCTCAATAGATAGGCAGAGATACTGTGCATGCATCCAATGTGTCTCAATAGATAGGCAGAGATAATGCGCATGTATCCAATGTGTCTCAAGAGAAAGGCAGAGATACTTCACATGCATCCAATGTGTCTCAATAGATAGGCAGCGATACTGCGCATGCATCCAATGTGTCTTAATAGATAGGCAGTGATACTGTGCATGTATCCAATGTGTCTCAATAGATAGGCAGAGATACTGCGCATGCATCCAATGTGTCTCAATAGATAGGCAGAGATACTGCACATGCATCCAATGTGTCTCAAAAGATAGGCAGCGATACTGCGCATGTATCCAATGTGTCTCAATAGATAGGCAGAGATACTGCGCATGTATCCAATATGTCTCAGTAGATAGGCAGAGATACTGCGCATGTATCCAATGTGTCTCAATAGATAGGCAGAGATACTGCACATGTATCCAATGTGTCTCAATAGACAATGGCAATTCCACTGTCTGAAAGTTTGGTTGTCTCTCCTGTCGTTTTTTTAACCGTTATTATTCTTCAAAATCACTTTATTGGTGGGACTAGCTAGA
This sequence comes from Cyrtodaria siliqua, assembly GCA_037043455.1. NCBI lineage: Eukaryota > Metazoa > Mollusca > Bivalvia > Adapedonta > Hiatellidae > Cyrtodaria > Cyrtodaria siliqua. The sequence goes on along the minus strand of JAWPHD010004279.1, from coordinate 69,633 downwards.
GCAAGAGGATTTTTTTTAAAATAGTATTTGCATTTATTCTGTGTATATTTGGTTCTAAACCCCATTAGTACTTGTTGCTAATGCGCTTCATGGAATTGCCATTTACAACCGACATTTCAAACCATATAAATGTCATAAAATGGGAATCAACAGTTGTTATTTCTGTTGCTTTTGTTAATACAGGTACACCCGGTCAACAATTTTTAGCTCTACTGAACAAAGATCAGCAGAGCTTATGCCAAGGTGCTTTTTTTGTAGCGACTACGTATACTCCTCTGAAACTAATGAATGGATTTTCATGAAACTTTACAGGAATGTTGCCCATGACCTAGCAGCATAGTGATCCTAGCAAAAATTCACGTTGATGTGAAATCCAAGATGGCCACCAATGCTAAAAATTGATTTTTAAAAAACAAGTTTGTAGCGTCTACTTCTTGAAAACTATAAGTGATATTGATATGGGACATTTTCTAAAATGATCGCATGACATGATGTTGATCCTTGTCGAAAATTATTTTGATTCGACATTAAACATGGCCACCAGCGACCATCTTTGTTTACACAGAGCTATATAATAAAAACTTGTAGCGACTTCTCCTCTGAAATTACTTTACAGATTTTCATGAAACTTCACAGGAATGTTGCACATGATGCCTAGTTGATCCTAGCAAAATTTCAGGTCGGCCGGAAATTCAAGATGGCCAACACGGTTAAAAATAGATAAAAAAAAAGGTTTGTAGCACCTGCTTCTTGAAAACTATAAGTGATATGGATATGGGACTTTTTCTAAAATGATCAGCATGACTTGATGTTGGTCCTTGTCGAAAATCGTTTTGATTCATCATTAAACATGGCTGCCATCTTTGTTTACATAGAGTTATATAGTAAAAACTTGTAGCGACTACTCCTCTCAAACTACTTGAAGGATTTTCATGAAACTTAACAGAAATGTTGCTCTTGATATCTAGTTGATCCTAGCAAAATTTCAGTCATAAATATAGATATTGATATGGGACATTTTCTAAAATGATCAGCATGACATGATGTTGGTCCTTGTTGAAAATTATTTTGATTCAACATTAAACATGGCTGCCAGTGGCCATCTTTGTTTACATAGGGTTATATAGTAAAAACTAGTAACGACTACTCCTCTGAAACTACTTGACAGATTTTTATGAAACTTCACAGGAGTGCTGATCTAGCTATCAAAACCTATCAGTAGAGCTTCACATTATATGGTCCTGCAATAATTCCATTAGGCGATTGGAAAGCTTACATTAGCAGGATTGTATAATGGATAATTCGACAATAAAACATGTTTAAAAACATTTTATTTAAAAAATTGTGATAACCTGTTTAAAGATACCTGTTAAATGTTGAATTTTACAATATGCAAACTTTTTAAGCCAAAATTAAGGTTTTATTTCATACCCCAGTCAGCCCTGTTTTCACTTCTTGGAGAAGGGGTTGGAAGGGTTGGAAGGGGTATGAAAGTTAATACTCTGACCACTTAATGAAGGTCATAGACCTCTTGTTAGTATTATTAGCTCTACTGGCCGAAGGGATGCTTGGTTGTCCGACCTCCGTCCGTGCGTCTTTAACTTTTTTCTCGTTAAGACGATAGGGAATATTGGTGAAAGCTCGGACAAATTCGAAAAACCAGCCAGATCGGACCAGTAACATCGGAGTTACGGCCCTTGATTTAGTTAAAATGCTATATTTTGCCTCATTAAGATGATAGGGCCTTCATTTTTCATCCGATCTTTACCAACCTTTACCAGATTGTTAATATCAATGAAAGCTAGGAAACAAGTTGAAAACCAGCTATATCGGACCAGGAACACCAGAGTTACCTGCCCTTAAATTATTGAAAAATGCCATTTTCAGCGTTGTGAACACTAACGCCTTCATTTTGCATTCGATCTTTCCCAAACTTGATCAGATTGTTGATATCAATGAAAGCTCGGACGGTTTTAGAAATCCAGCCAGCTCGATCCAGTAACACCCGAGCTATGGCCCTTTTTCAATATTTGGTAATGTACACTGGAAACCACAGGGGTCGTGGGTTCAAATCTCACTGGAAACATTTTTTTTTTTTCGTTTTTATTTAAAAAAAAAAATGAAATCTCATAAAAATATAAGAATCCATCATGAGTATCCATGTAAGATAGGGAAATCTCACCCGAGCATCAGAATTGTAAACAAAAACGAGGCCCTGCTGAGTTCGTGGTTGCAATTCTGATCCCGATCCTGATCATTTTTCTCCCATTATGCACTTAGTACAGGCATACTTTAGTTTACATCGATTATAACGAAAGCTCTATGAACTTATTTGAATCACTCTCGATGTCTTCCTGGGCAGAACCAGTACTAAGCAGTGCAGATAAAGTGACTTTATTTAATTTTTACGCTAGAATAAGGCAACGTCACCAACATGACGCCATGACGTTTCATGAAAGAGTCATATGTCATGTGAGATAGAGCTTATCTCACATGACTAAAAATGGGAGAATATAAAAATCCATCATGAGTATCCATGTGAGATAGGGAAATCTCACCCGAGGGTCAGAATTGTAACCAGGGACGAGGCTCTGCCGAGTGCCTGGTTGCAATTCTGATCCCGAGGGTGAGATTTCCCTATCTCACATGGATCACTCATGATGGATTATTTTTCTCCCATTAGGCCTATGTGTTTATTACCGGCATAAAATCAATGACTTTGCTGATTTAACGCCAGAATAAGACGACGTCGACGTAACGTCATGACGCCATAAGTCACATGTCATGTGAGATAGAGTTATCTCACATGAGGAAAATGCCTATCTCACATGAGCAGAAATGGGAGAAACCTTGGTTCTTTTTTGTTTAATCATGTTAATTGGGAGCTAAAGGGCCCTTGTTGGATCAGTTTTACATAGAGTTATAGGAAAGAACTTCAAAAATCTTCTTCTCCGAATCTACAAGAGATAAAGGTTTAATATTTTTTAGTTAGTATCAGCTTAAGGATCCTCTACCAAGTTTGTTCAAATGGTGACCCTGGCGTCAAATTTGGCCCGCCCCAGGGTGTCGCAGTTTTACATAGACTTCTATAGGGAAAAACTTCAAAAATCTTCTTCTCTGAAACTATAAGAGCCAAAGGTTTAATATTTTCAATTTTGCATCAGCTTAGTGTCCTCTACCAAGCTTGTTTGAATTGTGACACTGGGGTCAAATTTGGCCCCACCCCAGGGGTCACATATTTTACATAGAGTTACATAGGGAAAATCTTCTTCTCTGAAACTACAAGAGTCAGAGGTTTAATATTTTGTATTTACCATCAGCTTATGGTCCTCTACCAAATTTGTTCAAATGGTGACCCTGGAGTCAAATTTGGCCCTGTCCCGGGTCACATGTCAAACTTCGTTTGAGTGTTTATATTAACGAAAGTCAATCTCATTAAAATCGTATCCTAATTACGCTTTAATACACTCCGCTATAGGATCTGTCAACACTGAACATGAAATCGCGCGTTTCATATATATTTCAGATGACATTCGAGTGAACTGAACAAACGAAAATCCACATAAAACACATAGATCTTTATCCGAATAAAGATAAAGTCTTCGTGTTTTATTGTTTTGGATTGCACGATAAAATTCAAAGAAATTCGCTTAGTGGCATGTTTTACATCAAGATACAAAGAAAATCATGGGCGCTGTCATGTGTTTTGAAAATATATATTCCACCGAAATTATTACGACATTAGATAGTCTAAATAGTAAGCCATAGTACATCTGGCCTGCTAAGCTCAGTTGATAGGAAGTCGGCTATTGACTCGCAAGTATAATTTGAGGTTTTTTTCAATCCCACGAATCGGTACATTTTTAGCTCTACTTGCCGAAGGCCAGCAGAGCTTATGGGTTGACGAGTTGTCCGTCGTCCGTCCGTCCGTCCGTCCGTCCGTCGGTCGTCCGTTAACTTTTGCCTTATGAACACTCTAGGGCCTTCATTATTAATCGTGTCTTTACGAAACTTTGCCAGTGTCTTTATATCAATGAAAGCTTGGAGAAGTTAGTAAACCAGCCAGATCGGATTAATTTCACCGGAGTTATGGCCCTTGTTTTGCTGAAAAATGCCATATTAAGCCTTGTGAACACTCTAGCACCTTCATTTATTATTTGATCTTTACCAAACATGCACAGATTGTTAATATCAATGAAAACTCAGACCAGCAAAATCGGATCAGTAACATCCGAGTCATGGCCCTTGTTTTTTAAAAATGCCATTTTCTGCCTGTTGAACGCTCTAGCACATTCATTTATTATTTGATCTTTACCAAACTTGCACAGATTGTTAATACCAATGAAAGTTTGGACAGAATCGAAAATCAGCTAAATTGGGTCAGTAATACAAGAATAATGGCCCTTGTTTTTTTCTGGAAAATGCTATTTTCTGCCTTGTGAATGCTCTAGTACCTTCATTTATTATTTGATCTTTACCAAACTTGCACAGATTGTTAATAATAATGAAAGCTTTGGACATGTTCGAAAACCAGCTAAATTGGGTCAGTAACACCAGAGATATGGCCCTTGTTATTTCTGAAATATGCCATTTTCTGTCCTTTAAACACTCTAGCACCTTCATTTATTATTTGATCTTTACCAAACTTGCTAAGATTGTTAATATCAATAAAAGCTCGGACAAGTTCGAAAACCAGCCAAATCGAATCAGTTATACCAGAGTTATGGCCCTTGTTTTTTTCTGAAAAATTCCATTTTACGTCTGTGGCGAGAACGCCAAATGACGTTCCGATTGTTTTACGGACGTCGTCGTCAGATTCCGCCACTAGGAACTACCGATTACGAAAATTAACGAAGAGTTCCGGTTCCATTTGTTTTGTTTGTATGACGTAACGTCGTATTGGCGTATTCGTGCAAACTGGTGTAAAAAGGCGTATGTATCACTGCGCACTAAGAACGAAAGAAGGAATAAAAGAAAAATAACAAACATAGAGGAGTTTTTTCCCGTTTAAATCATCACAACATATGTAATATATAGTTTTATTTATTTTTATTTTTTTTTTTTCGATTTTTTTTTTTTTTTTTTTTTTTTTATTTTTTTTTTTATATCCCTATATATATATATATACATTTTTTTTAATTTCTTATTTTCCCCCTCGTTGGATCAATTTTAGATAGAGTTCTAGGGCAGAACTTCAAAAATCTTCTCTGAAACTACAAGAGATAAAGGTTTAATATTTTTTATTTATTATCATCTTTTGGATCCTCTACCAAGTTTGTTCAAATGATGAACCTGGGCTCTTGGGCCTCTGTTTTGTACCACTATGAAATTCCGTCAAACAGTCTTTTCAGTAAATATTCAATGATGGTTGGTGTGTTAAGTTTGTCAATGCAATTATTTTGTGTTTTATAAGCTAAAAGATACAGACATTGTCTCTTTCAATACCAAGCGTAGACTGCTCCTCAGCGTTTTACTAAATCATAAGGTCAATCTGACGTGACCTCCAATGCAGTGTTGTCAGATCCTTAGTAGCGTAGAGTAGCGTAGCGTGATAAAGGGTCTGATTTTAATGAGATTGAACGAAAGTTTGATTTGTTTTAAAGCTAGCCAATCTTGAGCCAAATACATCCCTCCCCTATATTTTGGTAATTGAAGACACTTTATAAAAAACTAGTTTGATATTGTCATATCTGACACACAATCCTTCCCCCCAAAACCCCACCCCACCATGGACACCATATAGCCAGTAGAGTGATACAAGAGGGCCTCTTGTTGCATGATGATATAATTTCATGTTGTATTTATTTCAGTGTAAAGGTGTACCTTGCAAATATGAACTGCGAGGTAAATGGTGAACTGAGACCAATAAAAAGGGAAAGTAAGTAATTCATGAAATAATCTGACACATCAGTATCTGCAGACACTATTCTTTTATGTCATGTATGACACATCCATATCTGCAGATAACACATCCATCTCTGCAGATGACAGATGCATTTCTGCAGAAGACGGATGATGCATCCATGTCTGCATACAACACATCCATGTCTGCATACGACAGACAACAGATGCATTTCTGCAGATAACAGATGACACATCCATGTCTGCATACGACAGACAACAGATGCATTTCTGCAGACAACAGATGACACATCCATGTCTGCATACGACAGACAGCAGATGCATTTCTGCAGATAACAGACGACACATCCATGTCTGCATACGACAGACAACAGATGCATTTCTGCAGACAACAGACGACACATCCATGTCTGCATACGACAGACAACAGATGCATTTCTGCAGACAACAGAATGATGACACATCCATGACGCTGCCAGCTACATGTTTTCCTGCATACCGGATGTTGGCACACGTGAATTTTATCTCGACCCTAGGGTGAGATGGAAATATCTAGCCCCGGTAAAATGACGGATATCCTTGTCCGGTATGCAAGAATTATATATCCGAAGTGACACAGTTTATTCAAATTATGACCAGAGGGTCAAACTTGGCCCCATGGTAGAGGCCACATGTTTTACATAGACTTATATAGGAAAAATAACTAAGCTATGCTGCTATTTTGTCCACTTTTACACTTTACGACCTGTATATTTGGTAATCAGTAGTGTTCCTGTTTAAGAACACTTGGTACATAGCTAGAATGGTCTATCCTTAGCATATTTCAGCTGTTAAAATATTAGGTCACCTGCTGGTTTCTGAGATGTCTTAAGATAAATATATGACCCATAATCCAGTTTGGGCCATTTTCCTGTAATTTCATACAACCTAAATAAGGGAAAAAGCTTGATACCAAAAATCAAATCGAATTATATTAATTTTATTCAAGCTCTATAGATATAATATATGCGGAAACAAAGGGGAATATTACCTTTATTGCCAGGCAGATCCTCGAAAAAAAATGGCAGGATGCCTATAAACATCTGTGGGAAATGTCCTTAAACAATGTATAGAAAAACATAATGTATCTTTTTAATTACATAAGCGCTGAGAGAGATCTTTGATGGATATATGTGCAAATACTGTGACTTCAAGACCGATTCAAGAGAGGGTATACGCCAACACTGTCGCGAACTTCAGCACCCTGAATTTGAGAAAATTAAAAAGGAGGAAGACCTTAGTGTAAATTAATTTATAGAAGGTACATAAATACCATTCTCACATCTCAAGAGTTAAAATGTCGCCCAATGATACCTGCATGAAACTAGACCTGGTGATAAGTAAGTGTGGGGTTGCACAGTAGAGATAAAGGCTTCAAGAAAAAATCAACATTAGAACGATTAATAACACGCATAAATCCTGATTAATTGATGTTAGTTTGATTTAAATTGACTGAAAACACATCAATTTATTATTGATCGATTATTGATCTTTAATATATCTTGTTTAACTCGAAATTGCTGCGTCTGATTGGTCAGTCTCTCCTGCCTCGTTCCCAGATATGTGACCGATAGTGCCATGGGGATTAATAAAGGGTACCATTGTGATACTCTGGCAAGCGAGAATGCCTAAATAATAATGTTGTGCCTACTAATAACTACTTTGTGATACGCTTTTGTTTTCAGTGATTCAGATTTGCGAATTAAGAAATGTTCAGTTATTCTGTGCTGAAAGTGATTATTGACCAATTGCAAGACAAAGCTGATTATTGTGTTACATGTTGCAGTTCATAATGGGATTGTGTTTTTCAGTAAGCGAGAAAAGTTACGTAACAAGAGTTATTTAGAGTTTTGAGCGACCATTTGTTTGTTTGAAGGATGTTTTACATCATTTGTATGACATGTATGATGGTCTACTTTTTGTGGTAGAGGCAGACGACCCCATTTTTCTTGTGTAGAAACAGTACTGTATACCACCCGCCATCCGTTGGAATCGACACTTTCTCGCTTGAAAAGTCGATCTCAGAAATCTACTTGTACTATATGGTTATATTTAGCAGATATGGAATAGACCCAAATATACAATAACTGTTTTAAAATATTATTTTTTTATAAAAATGTCACATAATTAACGTATATGGTATTTATATATCACAGCACAACACAATGGTTCTTATATCCAGCCATGCATATACATACACAATTTATGATCATGAGTACTGGAACAGCAATTATATAACTTACGACTAAATATACATAAACACAATTACATGATGCGCTCTTATTAACTCTACTGGCCAAGGGCCAGCAGAGCTTATGTGATTGTGTGTTGTCCGTCTTCCGTCGTCCGTCATCTGTCCGTTAACTTTTACATCGTTAAGACGATAGGGCCTTCATTTTTCATCCGATCTTTACCAAACTTTAACAGATTGTTAATATCAATGAAAGCTTGGACAAGTTCGAAAACCAGCCAGTTCGAACCAGTAACAGCGGAGTTATGGCCCTTGACTTAGTTAAAAATGCTATATGTTGCCTCGTTAAGACGATAGGGCCTTCATTTTTCATCCGATCTTTATCAAACTTTACCAGATTGTTAACATCAATGAAAGCTCGGACAAGTTCGAAAACCAGTCAAATCGAACTAGTAACAGCGGAGTTATGGCCCTTGACTTAGTTGAAAATGCTATATGTTGCCTCGTTAAGACGATAGGGCCTTCATTTTTCATCCGATCTATACCAGATTGTTAATATCAATGAAAGCTCGGACAAGTTCAAAAACCAGCCAGATTGGACCAATAACAGCGGAGTTATGGCCCTTGGTTTTAGTTAAAAATGCTTAATTTTTCATCCGATGTTTACCAAACATTACCAGATTGTTATTATCAATGAAAGCTTTGACGAGTTCGAAAACCAGCCAGATCGGACCAGCAACAGCGGAGTTATGGCCCTTGATTTAGTTGAAAATGCTATATTACGATAGGACCTACATTTTTTGTCCGATCTTTACCAAACTTTACCAGATTGTTAATATAAATGAAAGCTCGGACAAGTTCAAAAACCCAACCAGATCGGACCAGTAACAGCGGAGTTATGGCCCTTGATTTAGTTAAATATGCTATATTATGCCTCGTTGATACTAAGATAGGGCCTTCATTTTTCATCCGATCTTTACCAAACTTTACCAGATTGTTACTATCAATGAAAGCTCCGACAAATTTTAAAACCAGCCACATTGGGCAATATAAACCGGAGTTATGGTCCTTGATTTTCTGAAATATGCTATATTTTGGCCTCATTAAGAAGAAAGGGCCTTCATTTGGCCAGATTTCAGTGAAACTTTTCAAGGATGATCAGTACCAAGCCTAGTTGTACATATCGTCACCGTGTTCCAGTTGAATGATTTTGGCGGAGTTATGGCCCTTTAAAGGTTTTGGATACACAAATATTTTCCTGGCTATTTGTCTGGACTAGTTCTCCTGAACGTCTCCCCACATTTCAACCAAACTTTACAGGGATGATCAGCACCAAGCATAGTTGTGCACATCATCGTCGTGTTCCAGTTAACAGATTTTTGGTGGAGTTATGGCCCTTTAAAGGTTTTGGATACACAAATATTTTCCGGGCTAGTTCTGAACCCCTGGCTGGATTTTAACGAAACTTGACAAGGATGATCAGTATCAGGTCCAGTTGTTCAAGTCATTGCCGTGTTCCGGTTGAATGATTTTTGGCAGAGTTATGGCCCTTTAAAGGTTTTAATACACAAACTTTGTCTAGACTAGTTCTCCTGAACGCCTCTCCACATTTCAACGAAATTTTACAGGGTTGATCAGCAGCAAGCATAGTTGTGCATATCGTCGTGGCATTCCGGTTAACAGATTTTTGTTGGAGTTATGGCCCTTTAAAGGTTTTTGATACACAAACATCAGTACCAAGCCTAGTTGTACATATCGTCACCGTGTTCCAGTTGAATGATTTTGGCGGAGTTATGGCCCTTTAAAGGTTTTGGATACACAAATATTTTCCGGGCTATTTGTCTGGACTAGTTCTCCTGAACGTCTCCCCACATTTCAACCAAACTTTACAGGGATGATCAGCACCAAGGATAGTTGTGCACATCATCGTCGCGTTCCAGTTAACAGATTTTTGGTGGAGTTATGGCCCTTTAAAGGTTTTGGATACACAAATATTTTCCGGGCTAGTTCTCCTGAGCCTCTGACTGGATTTTAACGAAACTGATGATCAGTATCAAGCCTAGTTGTGCATGTCCTCGCCATATTCGGGTTGAATGATTTTTGGCGGAGTTATGGCCCTTTAAAGGTTTTAATAGCCAAACGTTGTCCAGATTAGTCTTTTCTGAACTCCTTGCTGGATTTCAACGAATCTTGATGGGGATGATCAGTACAAAGCCTAGTTGCACCTGTCTTTGCCGTGTTGTGGTTGAATGAATTTTGGCAGAGTTATGACCCCCTTAAAGGTTTTAATACACTAACTTTGTACAGACTATTTCTCTTGAACCTCTGGCTGGATTTCAACGAAACTTGTCAGGGACAATCAGTACCAAGCCTAGTTGCGTATATCATCACCATGTTCTGGTTGAACGATATTGGAAAGAGTTATGACCCCTTATACATAAACTTTATCTAGAGCCAGTAGAGCATCCACAGGCCCTCCTGGGCATCTTGTTAATTATTATATTTATGTACTTTTACTAGTATTACTATTTTTAGCTCGACTTTTTTGAGGCAAAAAAAGCTATTGTCATCACTTGATCATTGTCTTCGTTATTTTCTGCGTCTGGGTTTAAGTTTGTATGTAAGCTCGTCTCCAAAACTACTTTACATAATGGATTGAAGCTTCACACATGCATTCGGCATCATTAGACAACATCATACAGACAGATTCTATGTTCTCATGCTGTTATTTTAAAAAGATTATGGCCCCGTTTATACTTAGACAATTTGGTTAAAGTGTGTGTGTAAGCTTGTACCACCGAAACTACTTTACATAATGGATTGAAACTTCACATATGTATTCTGCATCATTAAGCAACATCATAAGGCCAGGTTCTATAACTCATGTTTTTATTTTAACAAAATTATAGCCCCTTTGCTACTTAGTAAATTTGGTGAACAAGTGAAACTGACAGGTGGTGCCTATTGTTATTGTAATTGCAATTATTAGTATCATTATAGGTTATTAGATTTGTATTGGGATATTTGCACGAGTACTTTTGTCTATTAATATTGCGTGAATTTAGGAGCGCAATATTTATGCGTGAAAGAATGAGTGCATATATCCCCATATAAATCTAATAACCTTTTTATTGCATACACATTTTTAAATTAGAACAATATGATAGGTTGTAACATTTAATTTTCACCAAAAACATTTTTTTGAAACAAACATATTTTTGTTACAGCGTGGGAATTTTCACATTGAAATCAGCATTGTTTACATCACGTGACATACTTTCATTGGCATGAACAGGCAATTGCACCAAACACAAAAGAATATACATTACACCCCCAATATGACATTACTACACGTCAGTATTAGCGATTACACGTCAATATGAGCGAATATTGACGTTTCCTGTTACATTGAAAGTAAACGGAGATTGTAAATGTGTATGCAATAATTATAAATCTAACATGGTTTATCAAAATACTCAATGCTGATAGGTTATTGAGGAGTTTTTAAAAATGCTATCAAGACCTCTTTCGGTGGTCCTTCAACCGTTAGAACGTCATTTTAAACAATTTTCAATGTCAAAAAACATCCAAGACAATGATTAACCAAAACAATGATTAACTAAAACAATGATTAACCAAAACAACGATTAACCAAAACAACGATTAAGTTATTTTAAAGCAACGTTACGTTCAAACAACAAATTGAAACACAATAAAGCTGTATAATTTCTTCGTTTGATGGTGAGAGATTGAAGTAAAATGTAAGTTGCGACAATGTGTTTGTATTACACAATGTGTTTGTATTACGTTCAATCTCTCGAAAATGTGTGTATAAAATACAGAAAAAAACATGTCAGATAAGAAATATATTTCCAGCGGGTTTATATTGTGCAAGGTCAAAACCTGGTGTTTGGGACTTGAAATATATCAAAACTGCGGGCCTAAGGCCCTTAGTATCGATGGTCTTCAAGTCCCGCCCACCAGGTATTGATCTAGGACAATATAAACCGCTGAAAATATTTTATTTCTTAATTATTATCATTAGTTTTTTTTAAGAAATAAAATATTTCCATAAGTTTTACAGATCAATACCTGGTAGGAGGGATTTATTTGAACATTGTTTTGTTTGTTTGTTTGTTTGTTTAATTGTAATTAAAGCATCACCAGTCTGTTTGTTTCAGACGGCAGCATTCAAGTTTTCATGGTTTATCTGGTCATTAACCAAAACAAATCACCAGAAGTAGATATATCAGTTACACAGGAAATGTAGCATTCAAGGACCAGTCAGCTAAAAACACGCATAGAAACAAGCAATAATTACAAAGATAAATAAAGGCAAGAAGTGGTGCAATTTTGTATTCAATTTGCCTTACTTTCTTTTCATATTTTCATATAATTATAATTTCATCCCAGAATTATGAAAATACAGATTTTATTTACTGAATCTTCCTGTTTTGACTTTGCTTGCAGTGATGAATCCAGATGATATTAAAGACCTTAGAGCAGTTGAGTTACTGATGTAGAGCGGTTGAGTTACTGATGTAGAGCGGTTGAGTTACTGATGTAGAGCGGTTGAGTTACTGATGTAGAGCGGTCGAGTTACAGATGTAGAGCGGTTGAGTTACAGATGTAGAGCGGTTGAGTTACTGATGTAGAGCGGTCGAGTTACAGATGTAGAGCGGTCGAGTTACAGATGTAGAGCGGTTGAGTTACTGATGTAGAGCGGTCGAGTTACAGATGTAGAGCGGTTGAGTTACTGATGTAGAGCGGTTGAGTTACTGATGTAAGTCCATAGGGCACATTATCGAGGAAGAACACCAAGATCATCAGGACAAGAAATTTTGGGTGCCTGTGCGTCGAATATGAATCAATATTTTTTTTTATTACTTACTATATGTTTTCCCCTCTCTCTGGGGCGGCTCTAAATAACCTGTGATACTGTGTTGATGAGCCGTTAAACAACATTCAATTCATACCTGATATGGTTAGATAGAATGAAAATAGATGCTCCTGGATCTGTTTACAAGCTTGCCATAGCCATCCGGTATGCTTCGCAAAGCCTAAAATTCATTTTGACCCCATTGTTTACATTGTAAAAATTAAAACAACAGGGCTGCCTTATTTTTAGAAATTGTCGTCTGCGCATGTCTGTTTCTAGGGTTTGGATGTACCAAGTAAAACGTATCTTATGCAGGGTGGTGTTGTTGTTCAATGTTCAGCACCTCCGGCAATCAATCATACTTATCCTTTATTTTGGAATGAAAACCATTATATCTAGCAAACAAAGGGTAGGTAAATAGTATACTGCGTTTATATTTTGTTATTTAGACCACTGTTGGTCAACTGATTCTTTAAGTCACCCTACCCTAGATAAATGGAATGTTCCGCCGTCGCCATTTTGGTTTTTGACTTCAATAAAATTACATGTAAACATGTAATTATGCCCACAAAGTAGCAAAATATAATATCGCTTTAAATAAATGGTTGCCGGTTTGTACCTGAGAACAACATCATCAGTATACCTGCTGAGGTTCTGATTAAAACGGTTGGTCGGGATTTCCCTTTCTTAAAGGGGTACATCCAGTTTTGGGGCTAAATTTGTTTTATAAATAAAAAGCTAAGAAATGACCAATTGAAAACGTGGATTGGTTCAAAGATACAGATAAAACATTAGCAGTTACCGATAATTATAAGACGCAATAATAATTATAAATTACATTTAGTCTTTTCAGGCCATTCAGGTTATGAATAGCTGTCATGGGGGGTGGGGGTGGGGGGATGCACACAACTTGTCTATCACTGCTATTTAGGTCTTGAATTTTATACATGTTTCAGTGTGATTTATTTTGGTGGTTTATGGTTCATTCGTTTTTATGGGATGGCGAGTTGTTTGTCAGTTGTCAACTTTTGTGTCGTTAAGACAATAGGGCCTTCATTTTTTATCTGATCTTTATCAAACTTTACCTGATTGTTAATATCAATGAAAGCTCAGACGAGTTAAAAAAACAGCCAGATCTGACCACTAACAGTGGAGTTATGGCCCTTGATTTAGATAAAAATGCTATATTTTGCCTCGTTAAGATGATAGGGCCTTCATTTTTCATTTGATCTTTACTAAACTTTACCAGATTGTTAATATCAATGAAAGCTTGGACAAGTTCGAAAAGCAGCCATATCGGACACGTAACAGCGGAGTTATGGCCCTTGATTTTGTTTAAAATGCTATATTTTGCCTCGTTAATATGATAGGGCCTTCATTTTTCATCTGATCTTGACCAAACTTTACCAGATTTTTATGTTATGGCCCTTGATTTAGTTAAAAATGCTGTATTTTGCCCAAAACTTTCAAAAAAGTGTAAATTGCAGTCACTCGCTTTATTGATGTTAGCCAGTAGAGCATCCACAGGCCCTCTTGGGCCTCTTGTTTATCAATTTACGACAGAAATAATGTATTTGTATTTATCACAGAACAGAAGCAGTGTAATGACTTATTTCTCATAAAACCATAGTGTATTACAGATGCATCACTGTGTATACAGTAAAACATTTAATCGTTTGCATGGTAAATCATACGATATTCTCAGACACCTTAACTATTTATATTTTTTTGAAATCTTACTTTATAAAATGGAGGTTAGTAACGTTAAATTTAGTTTATGGTGTCGCATTATTAGTAGGACGAACTCGTTACAGCCACGTAACGTAGCTGATGTCAATAAAACAACAAAATGACATCATGATTTCTTCTACAAATTGCCTCCATATACAAGGTTAGTTGACAGCATTAAAGTGAAACTATCACGTCGTAGGTGTATTTTGTGATAAATAGAATCATACATTCGTAACTGTGTATTTTTGACTTAAATAAACTCGTTGGATAAAAGGATAGGATACTCGGCAGAGCCTCGTATCTTATCATTTTATCAACGTGTTTTTAAAATCAATAATACAACGTTACTCATATAAGATCCTCTATGTATATACTATTGGCATTTTTCCTCGTATCAACGTTTTGTAAGTTTACACAATGATGTCATGCAACTGTTGACATGTTCGACACATGTCGTTGTTGATGCGCGTGACTTTTATCTGCCCCCATGTGCAATGTCCGATTTTCCAGCATATATACCTTTATTTGATATGTTAAATATTAAGTTGTATGCATTTGGCATGGGTGATGCATATCCAGGGAGCTAGACAACAATGATGACACGGGGGTAGAAAATTACACAAAACCCATGTAATCAGGGGATATTTAATATTGGGCCATCAATAAAAAATTGTTTGTTTGCTGTGCTCCTACCCAGAATTTTGAGGGTGGGTAGGTAGGTATTTTTTTTTTTTTACATCAAAAGCTTATCCAATCTACAACACTATAAAGGCCCTAGTACGATGTTAGGGCATAGGTTATTAAAACTAAACACAAGGACTTGCACATAATTATTTTATTCATGTGTATTTAAGGTAGGAAAAGTTTTATTTTTAGATATTTTTTTTATATATATTGCTCGCATATATTATGCCATTTTTGTACTGAGGCAACTTTTTGATAACCTTTGCAATTCAGATTAGATGCTTAACAACTCTGGCCAAAAAAATTATCATTTGAATAAAAAAATAAATAAAAAAAACATTTTTTTTTTTTTTATTTAAAAAATATTTTTCGGCCCGAGGTCATTAATTTTTTTTGAGTCGCGGCCGAATCTGGTGAGTCGGTCGGAGCATGGCAAACAAACATATTTTTATTGATGGCCTTGATATATTAGTTTCTACCGTGGAGAATTAGACATACATTTTGGTCATAGGGATGAGAATTAAACAATCAGTTTGTCTAACTCCACTGGGTGTGCCCGCCGCCCCTACCTCATGGTGGGGGAAAACATTGACAGCTGCATGAACGCGAACCTGTTGTAACTACATGTATGTATAAAGAAAACAGATACAATAATTTTGCATTGAACCCTTGACACATCATTTGCTTGTGGAATTTTATATAGAGCTTTAAAAGGGAAAATTTACTAGATATTGAACATTCTTTATGGACAAGGATTTGTTATGGGGTTTTAACACTAACAAGTAGAGTCCAATGTACATACATGACCGCTGTAGTATTTTATTTTCGTTGAAATTATGTTGTTAAGCATATTATAGTGCCGACCAGTAATTAGAGTTTGTTTTGTGGTATCATAATTATTTAACTTGTGTTTTTATGCTGCACTCAGTGATAGTGGAGAGGGGATAATTGTATACTGTTGCCTTAGTCCGTCCATCTGTATATCATCCCTTGGTTTTTATATCCAATAACTCTGTTTCAATGTCACCAATAGTCCTATATACTCCTTAAACTTCATAGATAGATACATCTGGATGAATACTATATATTTTATCAAAAATCCTGAGAGCCCTTCACCTAGATTTTACACTTCACTGATTTGGGTTAAGGTTTTTCATTAAATCACCGTTAGCCTACACTCTTCAAACTTCATACACATCTAGAGAGTACTGTACACAACAACCAAATGTAGGTCACCTTGACTGATCTTGACATACTTTTCACACTTCATACTTCATGCACAGATACATAGATACATCTAGATGAGTACTAAACATTTTTGCCAAAAATAGGTCAACATAACTGACATTGACCCTCTTTTTACACTTCATTTTATCTAGTAAAGGTTTTGCATTAGCACTGTTTCTAAGTTGACAATATCCATACACACTACACTACAAGATACAACTACAGATTTATTTCAACCACAGATAGGTCACCAAGGATCAGTAGGTCATCATGACTGATATTGACCTACTCTGCACTTCATTTTATCATGCAGATAAAAGTATGCACTTTTCTGCCTAATAAAGGGGTGACCTATTAAATTTTGCTTTAATTAGGCACTGGCCAATAAAGCAAATCAATGCGGAATCCCTCGGCGTTTATTGTACGTAACGTTATCTGACGTCATGCACGTAACTTTGCCTGACGTCATAAAACAAACAAAAAACAACAACATGGCGACGTCCTCGATAAGCGTACCCTTCTAAAAATATGTAATAATAGTAATTCATACAGAAAATATGGATAATCTACATGATAAATAGAATATTATGTCAGTGCCTTTTACTATCAAGTTTATTAGGCTCGGCACGAAAACGAAGAATAGCTCGACAGAGCCTCGCCATTCTTCGTTTTCTAAGCCTCGCCTAATAAACTTGATAGTAAAAGGCACTGGCATAATATTCTCTATTTATCTGGTGATGTTCACAAAACTTCAAACACATCTTAATTTGACCTCAGTGAATGTTATTACACATGTTCAATAACTCTGACTCATTTTGGCAGAGTTCTACCCCTTTTCATGAAACTTAAACCTGCAACCTAATCAAGCTCATAACTGGCCATAACTTAAAAAATATGTTACCTATGTTCATGAAACTTCACCCACATCTTCAAAAGCTGTCAGGCAACACAAGCGTTCGGTGGAACACACATATTTCAACAAGGATCAGTTTAATTATACACTTCAACCAAAAGTATGTCACTTTGACTGACCTTGACCTGAATTTTACACTCTTTGATTCTGGTTAAGATTTTTCATATGATCTGTTAGTACATGTCACCAATATACTCTTCAGACTATTATCCAGTTGCATATTCTTGCTGTTAATGAAAATGAATAAAAACAATGGCTTACTTCCATGATTTTGCCATCTTATTATCCAAAATGCAGGGCGGGGCATACCTGTCCTATTAACACATTACTAGTTGTTTCATCGTTTCATATTACTTGTTATAGGGTTAACTGTATCAAAGTTTTAAGTTTTGCGACGATACAACTGTTGTTTAATGGTCGCAATCTTTTGTTAAATGGCGATGTTTAAGCGAAGACGGTAAAAACAAATTGCATTCATTAATCGACAGATATACTGTTGCAAAAGCCAAGACTTCAATACTGTTCAACCCGTCGCTGTCGCATTTCTTATTTATTTTGACAGTTTTAATGACAAACACATTTAATTAAAACTAAATGTTGTCACGTTTTTTGCGTTTAAGCATCACATGACTTTATTTTCAAAGACGTAAACCAGTCGGATTGCAGGATTTTGTCAAGTGCGCTAGAATAAACAGTTTTATGTAGATAATCATATTCAATTTAATTTTGCTGTGACTGTGAACATGTATAATCGCATCTCTGTTGAGTCACACAACGCGTCTATCACAACTTGTCTATCACTGCTTTAAATTGTCATGATTGGATTAATAGGCCATTACTCGTACAGATTTGCATCGGATGCTCATTTAATATTTAAATGTGATCTGTAACATGGACCTGTATAACCAGGGGCCTGAATTTGTTGACTGCTCATGGAAAACTGAATAAGAATCCATTTTTCTCCCATTATGCGCTTAGTACAAGCATACTTCAATGACTGTATTTGACTTTACCCTAGAAAAAGGCGAAGTCACCAACATGACATGATGTTTCATGTAAGAGTTACGTCATGTAAGATAGAGTTATATTCCATGGGGACAAACTCTATCTCACATGACTAGAAATGGGAGAAAACAAGTTCCCTTATAACCTCTTCCATCTTTTTGCTATTGCAATGTTTTGACTTTTTAATTTTTATGAGCTTATGGGATGGTGAGTCCGTCGTCCGTTAACTTTTGCCTTGTGAACACTCTAGGGCCTTCGTTATTAATCGAATCTTTACGAAACTTTGCCAGTGTCTTTATATCAATGAAAGCTGGGACAAGTTCGAAAATCAGCCAGATCGGAATAATTTCACCGGAGTTATGGCCCTTGTTTTGCTGAAAAATGCCATATTAAGCCTTGTGAACACTTTAGCACCTTCATTTATTATTTGATCTTTACCAAACTTGCATAGATTGTTAATATCAATTAAAGCTCGGACAAGTTCGAAAACCAGCCAAATCAGATCAGTAACACCAGAGTTATGGCCCTTGTTTTTTCTGAAAATTGCTATTTTCTTCATTGTGAACGCTCTAGCACCTTCATTTATAATTTGATTATTACCAACCTTGCACAGATTGTTAATACCAATGATAGCTTGGTCAAATCCAAAAATCAACTGAATTGGGTCAGTAACACCAGATTGATTGAATTGGATTTTATAGTCGCACCAACAGCTAAGGTAATATGGCGACTTTCCAGCTTCCACTGGTGGAGGAAGACCCCAAGTGCCCCTTCGGGCAATTTTCGTGTACGGGCGGGCACCTGGGTAGAACCACCGACGTTCCGCAAGCCAACTGTATAGCTTCCTCACATAAAGATTCCTAGGCCCCTGAGGGATCGAACCTACAGCGGTGAGGGGCAAGTGATTGCAAGTCAGAGACTCTAACCACTCGACCACAGACGCCCCCAGTAACACCAGCATTATGGCCCTTGTTTTTTTTTTTCTGAAAAATGCCATTTTCTGCCTTGTGAACACTCTAGCACCTTCATTTATTATTTGATCTTTACCAAACTTGCTCAGATTGTTAATATCAATGAAAGCTCAAACAAGTTCGAAAACCAGCTAAATCGGATCGGTAACACCGGAGATTCCTTCCTCTACTGTGCTATCTCGCCTAGATTTTTGCGATATAGTAGCCCTTGTTTTTTTCTGAAAAATGCTATTTTCTGCCTTATGAACACTCTAGGGCCTTCAATATTAATTGGATCTTATCTTTGCCAGTGTCTTTATATCAATGAAAGCTCGGACAAGTTCGAAAACCGGCAAGATCGAAATAATTTCACCGGAGTTATGGCCCTTGTTTTGCTGAAAAATGCCATATTAAGCCTTGTTAACATTCTAGCACCTTCATTTATTATTTGATCTTTATCAAACTTGCACAGATTGTTAATATCAATGAAAGCTCGGATAAGTTCGAAAACCAGCTAGATCGGACCATTAACAACGGAGTTATTTCCCTTGATTTAGTTAAAAATGCTATATTTTGCATCGTTAAGACGATAGGGCATTCATCTTTCATCCAATCTTTATCAAACTTTACCAGATTGTTTATATAAATGAAAGCTTGGACAAGTTCGAAGACCAGCCAGATCGGACCAGTAACAGCGGAGTTATGGCCCTTGATTTAGTTAAAAAATGCTATATTTTGCCTCATTAAGACGGTAGGGCCTTCATTTTTCATCCGATCTATGGCCCTTTGTCTCGTTAAGATGATAGGGTCTTCATTTTTCGTGTGATTTTTTTGAAACTTTACCATATTGTTAATATCAATAAAAGCTTGGACAAATTCGAAAAACAGCCAGATCGGACCAGTAATTGTGGAGTTAAAGCCCTTGATTTAGTTAAAAATGCTATAATTTTGCCTCATTAAGACGATAGGGCCTTCATCGTTCATCCGATCTTTAAGAAACTTTACCAGATGGTTATTATCATTGAAAGCTTGGACAAGTTCGAAAACCAGCCAGATCGGACCAGTAACAGGCGAGTTATGGCCCTTGATTTAGTTTAAAAATGCTATATTTTGCCTCATTAAGACGATAGGGCCTTCATTTTTCATCTGATCTTTACCAAATTTTACCAGGTTGTTAATGTCAATAAAAGCATGGACAAGTTTGAAAAAACAGCCAAATCGGACCTGTAACAGCGGAGTTATGGCCCTTGATTTCGTTAAATATGCTATATTTTGCCTTGTTAAGGCGATAGTGCCTTCATTTTTCATCTGATCTTTATCAGACTTTACCAGATTTTTTTACTTTTTTCCTTTTATTATTTTCGTATTTCTTTTTTTTTATTTTATTATCTCTACTGGCCAAATGAAAACCAGCCAGATTTGACCATTAATGGCAGAGTTATGGCTCGTGATTTAGTTAAAAATGCTATATTTTGCCTCTTTAAGACGATAGTCACTCGCTTCATTGATGTTATAATAGCCATATTAGCCAGTAGAGCGTTGTTTTATTTGTACGCAGCTGCATACTCTGCGTACATTTAGCTACGCCACTGTTACCAATATACTACTTTTATGTTATTATTGTTTGAAGTGCCTTTATATTCATAACTTTAATATCCTGTCATTAGTTTTAAATTTCTGAGATGTTGAGATATTCAGTAAGTGAAAATAAAGGTGTTTACTCGGACTTCATTCTGAATTTTTATATGAAAAATCTAAATATTAGACCATAATTTGAATTAAATGCATCCACATTTTGTGTTTTAAAATAAGACAGCACTAAAAGAAGTTACATAGCTGTACACACAAGAAAAAACATTTTATTTATTTATCTCTACAAATTATTTTATAAAGACTAAAGTCATTAAATAGAGCATCAATGAAAAACACCAAGTGTACCCCTTACCAACATGCGGGGGAGGTCATTTTATTGATCACTGGTCAAATTATTTTGATTATGTCATGTGACAGTTTTGAATAGTCAAGCTGGGTCAGGAGCACATGGTTGTTTTTGTTTTGTTATGTAACTATGTGTAATTGCACTTGTCACTGAAATAATCGCTCTCTGCTGTCGATATTTGATATTAAAATAGATACATGCCATTCTTCAAGTACTTTTAAAAAGAAACTAACCTGCCATGTAACGACAAAATTACACTACAAAACCATTTATCAAAACCTATCCAGGTGTTCAGGTCACATAATAATGTATATGTGCCGATTAAAATTATAGGTTTATTCACGGGTTCTTAAAAATACCTGCCCCGTGTGGTTCCGGGGGCCCCGTTTGGTTCCATGGCAAAGAATAGGGCCATGGCAAATCCCGTTGGAGGGGAAGGCAGAGGGTAGAACACCCCCATCCCCAAATTCATGTTCATTTAATCATTTTTTGTTCATGCTCATTAAAGGTCTTCATCATGACCCCTGCATTGTTTCAGGTGCCATCTCGCTCCTGTCACTAGAGCAGTGGCAGAAAAACTTTAACGTGGCTCCAGCGTAAATGGAGTGTCTACAATAGAATTTGCAGCAACTCTGCAGTCCAGGGTGAGAAGGTTCTAGGCCCGTTCTCCATATTTTATCTCGATGTACATGGAGGATGAGTCTGGCATGTTCATTCCTGTTAGGTGCCATATAACCTTTCATGTGTTGGTGCACCTTAAAATCCCAATTCAATTCAATTAAAGATACCCCTGACTGAATATGCGTAAAATGAATTATGATTTGCTAACTCTTTAATTCGATCCCCTTGTGGTTCTCGGGGGCTCCGTTTGGTCACAGGGCAAAGAATAGGGCCACTGCAGATCCCTTTGGAGGGATAGGCAGAGGGTAGAATCCCCCCAAATTCATGTTCATTTTATCATTTTTTGTTCATGTTCATTAAAGGTCTTCATCATGATCCCTGCATTGTTTCAGGTGCTATCTCGCTCGCATCAAAAGAGCAGTGGCAGAAAAACAATAACGTGGCTCCAGCGTAAATGGAGTTTCTACGATAGAATTTGCAGCAACTCTGCAGTTCAGGGTGAGAAGGTTCTAGGCTCATTTTCCATATTTTTATCTCGATGTACATGGAAGATGAGCCTGGCATGTTCATGCCTTTTAGGCGCCATATAACCTTTTCATGTGTTGGTGCGCCTTAAAACCCCAATTCAATTCAATTCTTTAATTCGACGCTCTAGTTTTTGGGTTTAGCCCGCCTTGTATTGTGTTTATAGAGTTTGGATTCTCTTATATATATACCTCGTCGTCAGTAGGCTTAGAAACGGTATACATTATGATGTAAAATGTGCCTGTTGATGGTGGGATAGAGACTTTAAATAATACACTTGTTGCTTTGATATTGACATTTTGTCAGATTTATGAGTGACAATCACATTTTTCATAGTGGGAGATTCATAAACTTATTTTTGTTTCAATGAAAATTTTCTTCCATGTCAGCAATTGGCATTCTACATTGTACGACATGGTATTGTTTTGATGTGATGTGCCTCTTCTTTGTTTTATCTTCCGATAAGAACATTTATTATTTTTATTATGATATACACATAATAGATTATATGTAGATTATTGGATTAAAAAAAAACAAAAAACATATTTTCTTTGTTTATATTTCCATTGTATTTTCACCCCATTGCAAATATTAACAATGTGAATAGTAGGTTGTCTATGTAATAAAAAGAAGTTTTGTTGGTTTGTCCTAGTAGAAAACTCAATCAAATTTTGCTCTTGCAATGCACGGGTGAAAGTTGTTCTGGCTGAAAACACAGACTAAATAATAAACAGACATGAAACAGACAGGAAACTTCCCATCTCAGTGAACCAGTGAAGTAGCCATAATATTACATGACACCTTAACTTTTCAGTCAAAGTGTTCTTTCAAATATGCATTGAATTTAGATGACAATACATGTAAAATATTTATAGTGAATATCATAATGCCATTATACTACTTAGTCTTTATTTTCAAAATATGAACTTCTATAAAAAGCCATTTGAAGTTAAAAATAGCATTTGTTTTTGATTTTCTCTTAAAAAAACAAGGGATTTACACTTTTCACTTTTTCGTTGAAATCCATTTTTGCTAAATTTTTATTAAATTAGGATTTTATTGTAGGCTTTGACATGAATGAAATGCGACTGCATATAACATATATGCGTATTATTATTTTAATTGAAAAACAATTGCACACTGTATGTGGTACCATATAGAGTGTGTATTATTATTAATTTAAAAACAATAATTATTGCACACTGTATATGGTACCATATAGAGTGTGTATTATTATTATTATTATTTTAATTGAAAAACAATTGCACACTGTATATGGTACCATATAGAGTGTATATTATTATTATTATTATTTTAATTGAAAAACAATTGCACACTGTATATGGTACCATATAGAGTGTATATTATTATTATTATTATTTTAATTGAAAAACAATTGCACACTGTATATGGTACCATATAGAGTGTATATAATTATTATTATTATTATTATTTTAATTGAAAAACAATTGCACACTGTATATGGTACCATATAGAGTGTATATAATTATTATTGTTATTATTATTTTAATTGAAAAACAATTGCACACTGTATGTGGTACCATATAGAGTGTGTATTATTATTAATTTAAAAACAATAATTATTGCACACTGTATATGGTACCATATAGAGTGTGTATTATTATTATTATTATTTTAATTGAAAAACAATTGCACACTGTATATGGTACCATATAGAGTGTATATTATTATTATTATTATTTTAATTGAAAAACAATTGCACACTGTATATGGTACCATATAGAGTGTATATTATTATTATTATTATTTTAATTGAAAAACAATTGCACACTGTATATGGTACCATATAGAGTGTATATAATTATTATTGTTATTATTATTTTAATTGAAAAACAATTGCGCACTGTACATGGTACCATGTAGAGTGTGTATTTTTATATTTATGTTTTTTGAATCGAAACCCAGTGTAACAGTATTTAACATGTCATTGAACACATTTTTAAGGAGTGTTGGTTGTAGAGAAAATATGGGGAAGAGGGTAGCAGTGAGGGGGAGTGGTAGTGGTGGGGAAGGGAGGGGGTGGGGGTATGCAACGGTTGCCTGTGGGTCTGTGCTGAAATGTAATCGGATATTAACTCCAAACCAACAAATCAAGTGTTCAATGCAACACTGCTGTAATAACATATAAATTAACAAATATAAAGGATAGTAGCTGGACACACGACACACGACCAACGAAGGATAATGTTAGAATTTTATTATCTATTAGTTTCGGTCAAACACTGACCTTCATCAGGATATTGACATATAAATTAGTTGAAGATACAAGTCTTGTGTTAAACCCACGCTTTATCTTCTAATTAATATTTTTCATACAATCTGGCAAAATAGCTTGTTGTTTTAATATGTATATATTTAGTTAATAAATCCAAAATTAAATATTGGATCAATTGATAAAGGTCATTTCACATATACACCGAAACCGAAACGAAACCGAACCGAAAAAATTAGGATGTACTAATGCAAATGAGGGTTTCCACATATACGCCGAAACCGAAACGAAAGCGAAACGGAAACATGCACGAATTGGATTTCTATTTTTATCGGATATAGGTCGCTATTTTTAGATTCGGATCAAAATTCGGCTTTTATGTGAAAGCACTTCCGAAACGACAAAAAACGGCTTCGTTTCGGTGTATATGTGAAACGGCCTTTACACTCAGTTCTCTTTTTTACACTTTAATCCAACGTTTCAGTGGGATTCACCCACCTTTTTCAAGGTTACACGGTAATTAACAAAATTTAAGTAAGATCCATCTTGTTGTATTGACAATCCTAACACAAATGTTTCACGGCGTCGCTATGACATCGTGACGTCACAACGTCATTTAATTATTATACTGAAAAATGTATATAGTTTATGCTTTTTTATACTACTTGTACAATATGATTTGAGATTTGTATTTTAATTATAACGTAGAATGTATTTCAGAATGATTTTGTTGTTACCCGTATTTTAGAATAATGCTTCTTGAGATCTGGGAGTAAGAATTCTGACTCCCAGTTGAAGTAGATATTGAACAATTAAGAGCCGAATGCAATGGTAATGATTGCGCGTATTTTACATTAGGTAAAGGGAAAAATGCAATTTAAAAATATTCACCTATTGAAGGGACTGGAGGCGGTCTGGAAGCATTATACTGGTGTCAATCCAAATAGGAATATAAGAATCCATCATAGTGTCCATGTGAGATAGAGAAATCTCACCCGATGGGTTAGAATTGCAACCAGGGACGAGGCTCTGCCGAGTGCTTTGTTGCAATTCTGATCCCGAGGATGAGATTTCCCTATCTCACATGGATCACTTATGATGGATTATTTTTCTCCAATTATGTGTTTATTACCGGCATAAAATCAATGACTTTGCTGATTTAACGCCAGAATAAGGTAGATAATTCCATCTCACCCTAGGGTTGAGATAAAATTCACGTGCGCCAACATCTGGTATGTAGGAAAACATGCAAAACGTTAGTAGCTGGCGGCGTCAACGCACAGCATGTCTCTGATGTGCAAGAAAAAGAATCTATCATGGTTATTTGGTTCAGATAGGGAATTCCAACACTCGGAATAAGTGTTTTAATCGGAACTGAGGCTCAGCCTCAGTTCCGATAAAAAACTTATACCGCGGGTAGGAATTCACTATCTTCACCGGATGCCCATGAAAGATTCTTATAATCTCACATGAGGCAAACATCTATCTCAATTGACTAGAAATGGGAGAAAACTAGATGACTTGGCGAGTTTTTGCTGTATAAGTCATTAATATAAATTTGTATGATGCTTTAAGGATAATGCTTTAAGGCTGTTGTAAGTGTTGTGGTCAAAGTAAACTTTATTTTAATGATATTTACAAGTGGTAGCAATATAACCCCAGTTAATTTATGTATGAAAAAGCAGCAAAAACCAGCCGAGTCATTACGTTTTTCCGATCAAACATTTTCATAAAAAATAATTAAACCAAAGGTAACAATCGGCTTAATTTATTGCATAGGCGCATTTCATATTAACCCTTAACCCGCTACATATATATAATGGACTGTTCTTCCTTTGAATTAAGACCATTCCATTTATATGACAAAGGGGTGTTTTGAGGAAATGACTGATCAGCAGACGGGACATTGTAAATGAGGATTTTCAGTTGTTTTTGGATTGACACCAATCACTCTTCCAAATCACCAGTCCTCTTAGTTAAGTGAATAATGCTATATTAACATCTGCATATTTTTTGCTGATGATAAAATTAAACATGAAATATTTGAAATCAAAACCTAATTCCATTTGATTTTTTATCCGTCCATACATCAGATAAGTACAATTTCCGTATGCAAGTTTCTGTTTGTTTTTCCTTCTAGAAATCGGTTTACTTAGAATCACGTTTAATTTTGACATCAGCATGCATGTATAAGTTTTATAATTATCATCCTAAGATATCCTTAACGTTGTTTTAAAAATTTAATCAGAGAGGTAATTTATGTTTTATTAGATCTCTGATTTAATCAAGGATTTTAATTCAATATAATAAGTTCATTTTTCGTGTACTACATTCAATTTGTTTGTTATGAAGTTTTTGTGTCGCCTGCATAGCATGGCAGACACTTAGGAATCACTTTGTCTGTTGTCCATCACACTTTAACCTAACCATGGCCATAAGTATTTGACCTATGTTTATAAAACCAGGACCTGTCTATTATACATACGTCTGTCTGATAAAAATTCATACGCATCTTCATCTTACCTCAAGGAGTGTCGTTAAACGTGTCCAATAACTCCGACTTTCATTTTGGCAGACTTATGTCCCTTTTTTTAAAACTTTAACCTGCAACCTGACCATAAGCTCATAACTGGCCATACGCACATGGCTGGCGACACAAGTGTTCCATGGAACACCCTTCTATTAAGTGATAGTCTTACTAATGTCACTAATTAGTGTTTTGTGACATTATGTTTTATATGCTATATATATGCATGTTGGCTAAAATAACTCTTCAGACCTTATGTTGTATCCGATTCTAAATAAAACATTTTGACTCTGCATTTGGCTTTTGATTTGACACGTGATACTGACCAAATGTTTGACTACTGACCAAGATTATCCTTGGTGAGAGAATGTATTATAGAAACGTGTTAACTATACCCAAATAATACAAGTATCTTTACCCAAGGATGGCCAATAAAGCCAGTTTGGCTTATTTCCAATGGGGTCCTTATACATGGCATAGTATATTATATAGGGTGGAGACTCGGTGTGGAGTCTCGGTGTGGAGACTCGGTGTGGAGTCTCGGGGTGGAGTCTCGGTGTGGAGTCTCGGTGTGGAGACTCGGTGTGGAGTCTCGGGGTGGAGTCTCGGTGTGGAGTCTCTGGGTGGAGTCTCGGTGTGGAGACTCGGTGTGGAGTCTCGGGGTGGAGTCTCGGTGTGGAGACTTGGTGTGGAGTCTCGGTGTGGAGTCTTGGAGTAGAATGGAGTGAATAATTGGAGTGAAATTTGGAGTCCCGACTTTTGTTCTTTGTTATGTTTTTAACTCCAAAAATGGAGTGCATTTTGCAGTCAGTTGTTGAGTCTAAATTGTAGTCTTACTTTTCATTACAATTAATAACTTTTTAGAAACTTAATACATTAACTTGAGTTACTTCATTTGCACATGCAATTATTTATTGATTAAATTTCTGTAAAATGCACGTGTCTATTAAGCTACCCAATTTCAACAACTAATTCCAAAACTATCCATCTAATTTTAACTGATTATTCTAAATGAAAAATCCATGTTTGTGGAACAGTTAGGCTGACGGAGCTCTAAGTTCCCATAAACTTTAATGCTTTTTGTTTTCAGTCTCTTTGGTAGGACTCATAGTCAGCTGTCTTCTGACACATATCACAGTGTTAATTGGATTTACTGACATATTGGAACTCTGTATACCCCTGACACGGGATGTCAGACAATTTGACATCTGTAATGGGAGGCGAAAATTAAATCTTCAATGAGACTGGTCTTAATTGTCTTGCGCTGTATTCATTTTAGCACATGCTTAGACATATCTCAGAAGAGATTAAGAGTATATTAATAGAAATAAAACAAGCATTTTACTGTTATCTGCCATTTTCGCTGTCCGAACCAAAGACAATGTTTACTTTATCTCTCAAAACAGCGGTACATTAACTGATTCGTATTGGGGGTGGTGGAGGCTTATTTTACATGAATGCCATGATTATCCTAGATTTTCTAGTAAGATCAGGTTATGATTCCTTTTCCAATGAATTAAGTATATAGATGATCTTACATGAGTATTACCGGTATTGTGTAATATGTGTATAGAGTATTATTGATTTTATCCAAAGATTTTATACTGGGTTACTAATGTAATATTCTATATATCACAGAAGTAAATAAAAACTATCTAAGTCAATAAAAATATCTGTCTGTCTGTCCGTCCGTCTGATCAATTCGACTCGGATATGGATTAACCCCACTGTGGTAGTAAAAAGCAGGACATGGCAAAGTAAGACCAACCAGTCAGTCTTACAGAAAGGCACCATTCTGGCTCATTTCAAATGGCATGATATAATACTTTAGTTTTATCGGGCCTATAAGACCCCAAATTTAGACTCCAAAATATTTCACTCCAAATTTGACTCCAAAGTCGCTCCAAAATGTGACTCCAAGGTCACTCCAATTATTCACTCCGCTCCAAGACTCCGCACCATGACTCCACTCTATATAATATACTATGCTCTTATACATGGCAAATTACAATAATATTTGGAGATGTTAGACAATAATAACATAAAATTTAACAAAAGATGAACAGATTTAGGTTTTTGGAAGTGTATGTTTTTATAATATTATTCACAATGTCAGTATATTGCTACAATTTAATTTATAATCGCAGTCAAAATTTCAATCATCATTTGTACTTTCTGTACAGGTATTTTTAACAGAAAATTAAAAAAAATTAAGATTTTTATCTTTATATTATCAGGTCTTTCATAGCACCATTTTCAGCTCCATAGCAAAGGGGGCCATTAAAATTAAAATTGCTTGATCTATTACCTGTTTTACTAAAACAAAATTCTCCTTCATGTAAGATGGACAATTCTCATACAAAATATAATGCATGATTAAGACGAAGTTGCTTGTTTCTATTTTCAACAGTTTAAAACACCCATATTTGAAACAACACTATTATTTATACTTTCTCTTGGTCCCATAGCATTAATAAATCTTAAAACTTTATTTTGAGAAACTTGTAATTTCTTTTTCAACCCTTTAGTCAGATTTGAGTACCACGATGAACAAGAATAGTCAAAGTAGCATTGAATAAGTGCTGAACACAGGTACTTTCTTGTCATCAAATCTAAGAACTTTGCTTGTCTGTACAAACAAAAGGGCCAAGATGGCCCTGAATCGATCAACAGAGGATCTTTGCAATGATGAAAAAATTGTCCTGATGAACAAGAATAGTCAAAGTAGCGTTGAATTGAATTGAATTGGGGTTTTAAGGCGCACCAACACATGAAAAGGTTATATGGCGCCTAACAGGCATGAACATGCCAGGCTCATCTTCCATGTACATCGAGATAAAATATGGAAAATGGGCCTAGAACCTTCTCACCCTGAACTGCAGAGTTGCTGCAAATTCTATCGTAGAAACTCCATTTACGCTGGAGCCACGTTATTGTTTTTCTGCCACTGCTCTTTTGATGCGAGCGAGATAGCACCTGAAACAATGCAGGGATTATGATGAAGACCTTTAATGAACATGAACAAAAAATGATAAAATGAACATGAATTTGGGGGAATTCTACCCCTCTGCCTACCCCTCCAAAGGGATCTGCAGTGGCCCTATTCTTTGCCCTGTGACCAAACGGGGGCCCCCGGGAACCACACGGTGCCAAAGTAGCATTGAATAAGTGCTGAACACAGGTACTTTCTTGTATTCAAATCAAAGAACTTGGCTTGTCTGTACAAACAAGAGGGCCAAGATGACCCTGAATCGATCATCTGAGGATCTTTGCAATGATGAAAAAAATTGTCCTCTCGCAAATGCTGATTGAATTTTTCTAAGTCTTTCATTATGTAAGTCTATGAAAAAACATGCAAAATCTCAACATACAAACTTTGGACCCAGGGGTTGCAGCCATCTTTGACCCCAGGGACTTCAAATGAGCACACTTTTCAGTAGTTATTGATAGACCAGGGGTTAGCGATCATTAATAATAATAAAGAGCAAGAGGGCCTGTGGATGCTCTACAAGCTAAAATGGCTCTTATACCAAGGAGTTTCATCTTTAAATTCCTTTCAATACCTTTTTACAAGTGCAAAACACAACAACGCCCAAACCGAAATTTAAACCCAAATCTCCATGCTAACAATTTAAAAGAAGATTTTTTAAGTTTTCCCTATATAAGTCTATGTAAAACATGCAAAATCTTTATACACAAACTTTAGAAAAATTTACAAAAGGAAAAACCCATCCAAACAGGAAACAATAATAAAAATGAAGAATTTAAAAAGAGAAGAAAAAGTTTACCTCCAGTGGGATTTGAACCCACAGCCCTAGCTTCCCAGTATACAAGAAGTAATTCAAAGATTTTTCTATGATGGCCATCTTGGATGTAATGTTTAACTTCCTTTAACAAATTTGAAAAACATTCATCTAAGGATCATGCATGTGAAGTTTGGGTCAAAATTGGCCTAGCGGCTTCTGGGGCTCAGGTGATCTAAATATTAAGAATGAATGAATGTCTTTATTTATAGAGCCTCTGAGGGTGACCCAATTAGCCAACACTAATCTCCCTTGGTGTACATACATAGACAATGTAAAACATATATAACAAAATAGTGATATTTCCTTGACATATTGCACAGACATACATGCAAATACACACGCACGCACACACATTTACAACCATGTATACATTCATTCTAAATATAAGTTTATTATCAAAATTTCATTAGGCATATAGCCCATGAGGATATACATTTTTACAAAACATATAACTGACAGTCAAAATATACAATACTCACAACTAATATATTTTACAAATGCACTATATCATTATTTGTTATAACATATATATATTTTGGTAATAATAATAATAATAGAAGGTAACATATTAAGACAGCATTTACAAAAAAAATACAAGTCTCGTTTACAATATGGCCATCTATAAAACTACAAAATGTAACAATAAATACATAAGTGAAAGATAAAACTGTACATGCATCATTATAATAATTCCTTTCATTTGCGCGGAGAAGGCTTTTAATTTATATACATACTTATATACATGGTTTGAGGTAGTGGTTTGCATTATATACATGGTTTGAGGTTACCGTAGTGGTTTGCATAATAAAGTACCACACAGTACACAAGATGTCAATAATTATCTAAAACTGCCAAACTTAACAATACGCTTACAATAATTACAGCATGATTGTGTTGTCAGACCATTTAACACAGTTAGATGTAAAGGTTTTTAAAGAAGTACATCCTCTATTAGAGTGTATTATATGAAGGTTTTTAAAGAAGTACATCCTCTATTAGAGTGTATTTATATGAAGGAATGCTATTCCACACAATTGTTCCAGAGTATGACATACCCTCTTTAAATAGTTTGGTCTTGGTGTTATATAGTTTAATTTGTATGCAGATCGTAGATTTCTCTGCGAGATAACAGTAGGATGAAACGTATCACATTATTATATGACGGGACTGTATGTTTTGATACTTTCGATATTACATTATTTACAATCGTTTCTCCTGACAAAGAGCTATCAATGTTCAGATCAAGATATTTAACTGAGTTAGTTGATTTAATTGGGTGTCTATTGGACGTGATGCTAAAACTTGCCACTTTTTTAAGTTTCCTTTTAGAACCAAATAAAAGACATCCCGTTTTGCCAAGATGTAAAGACAAGCCACGAAAAACATGACTCTAAAACTTTACCTAGCTTGGAGGATATGATATTTGAGTCTTTGTGAAAAAACATCAGCATAAAGAATACGTTTACACTAAACATCATTACTAATTTCCATATCATTTATATAACATAAAAATAAGTCCTAAAATGCCGCCTTGAGGAACACCACAAGTCACAGTTTCATAATTAGAACATACACTAATAACGCTTACAGTTTGTTTCATATTTTTTAAAATATGACATAAAACAGTCAGTTGATACTATTCCCATGTGTTTCAGCTTCCCACATAAAATGGTGTGGTCAACTGTATCAAATGCCTTTTATAGATCTAACATGATTATCCCTGTAAACATCATATAACCCTTTGGCATGATATAATCTAAAATATTAACAAAAATGAGAGACACCTCAGCATCCAAATGCAACGGCATCGTAGGTCCTCACTTTACTGCAAACAAGGAGTATATTTTTAATAAATTATACAATGAAAAATACAAAATACAACAGAAAGGGTGGTGAAGACAGGGTTACTGACTTGGAACGGTCAGAATGGCAATAATGCCAACAGGTGACCTTGAATCGATTTTATGTGTAAACAATCCTCGCCATTATCCTGTCTTCAGCGCCCAAATAGACAAAACAGTGTAAACAAAACTACATCCCATCAAAAGGAATTCTCTAACAATAAAGTCCACATCCAGAAAAAATAACAAAAGAAACACTAAGATGTTGTTGTAAAGCTATATAAAATACAAATGAAACATCTCATGATGATCCAGAATTGTACTGAACAACCACAGCAGCTGCAGCCAAAGAGAAAACCAATATAGGGTATGACCAGAAAACATGTGTCTGTAGAATAAGAGATTCTAAAACCAGAATAACTCATAAAACAAATTATTTTTGACTAAAAACTCTTTCAACTGTCAATAAACAGCCTTTTCTAAAAGTCTGGAAACACTACTTAATAGGCGTGTTCTAGCTGGTTATCGAGATACTGTGGCCATACACATTGCGTCCAGGTTTTGTCAGGATTATATTAAAGCGGGCACGACATTGGCCTGTATTGAACTGATACTGAATTGGTCTAGCCCGTCGCCGTGCGTGATCACATAAAATGCCCCGTGTTGAAAAAAACGGCCGTATAAAAAACATTGGTTTGAATTATTCACATACTATTTTTTTAAGGACTATTTGCTGGTAGAAAAACATACGGGACGGAAACCAGCAATTATTTTCCCTATCGACACCAATTTTAAAATGTCACATATTAATGATTTGCTACTTCAAGTACGAATAATGCAGAAGTGTAATTTTCATATAGAAAAATATGTTTCACTTGACAAATCCCAGAAAAGGTCAGGTCACAATTGCAAGACATGAAGGAAAGTTCTTGTTTGTTTACTAAACAGGTCAAGGGTACAGTTGTTTTCATTGATGGTTGTTCAAAAAGTGTATGCATAGATTCGAAATTTCGAAAATGTTCATCAATGATCAGTAAAAACCTATCAGTACGCTTCTTATACATACACCAACAACATCGAATAGAAATGGGCTATTTTCTCCTACTTATATAATGCCCATTTCCATCAAAAAAGGATGGCTTACTCTTTATTATAGGAACTACATGTACACGACTACACTTCGGAGATTTATATGCAATTGGTCGTGGTAAACTTCTATAATAGTTGAATTAGACAGTTAGTAGTTAAACCGATTGATATATATGTACAACCGTATTAATTTACATAATAACGACGAACAACAATCCCGATGATTACGCTTTCATGTACCTTTTAGGATAGCCTAATAAATTGGCTCCTATGCAGTTTTGTTTTTTTATTCTGACGTTCTATGTAACTGCATATACTAAAAACAAATAACGGTTTGTGAAAGAACTCGATTACAGCGTCTGTGATTACTCCTGGAAGTCTCACTTCAGATACCGGTGAGTGTTGTTAAACGGTTTTCTTTCAACGATCACGTTGCATATTTATGCGAGAGTCGTCGCAGATAGATATTTCCCACTACCCTACCATGTACATAGAAAATGTAGTGTGTTAAAATACACGTTTAATGCTCTTTTGAAATTTTTCGTATTGGCGAGTATATGCAGTTACATAGCACGTCAGAATAATAAAAAAAAACTGCATAGGAGCCAATTTATTAGGCTAATAGAAAATGCATTGCTTAGGTCAGATCGAAGTCGACCTACTTTCAAACGTGTTTAACGTTTCGCTGATGCGATATAAAGTACACATTGAAGAAATCAGTTTTGTGGCTATTTGTTATAATATGTACCCTATTGATTCGAATCGGAATGAAGATGCTGTGACCAAAATACAAGCACAGCAAGGCTTTTAAGCGAGGTCTATAGCTGTTTTTATCAGTTTTTATTAAAGAGTCAGAGACCTTTATATGGTATAGAGAGTATGTATTTTTTTTTTTTTTTCATTGAAAACCAAGTAGAACAGTTTATTGAAAACATATTTAAGGGGGGTAGTAAAGAAACAGGTGGGAAGGGGGTAGTAGAGAGGGGGAGGGGGTAGTAGAGGGGGAGGGGGTAGTAGAGGGGGGGGGGGGGTAGGGTGTGGGCGGGGGTAGGGTACGCGCCGTCTGCCTGTGCTTTGACACACATAAGTGGAAATCCTGATTAAATACTTCTTTATTACCAGGGCTTAGTAAATCAGCTATTTTATTAAAAAACCACAACAAGAAAACAGGATGGTTATATCCCTAACACTAGCCAAAAAAAACTCCATTTCGGTAAATAGATATTTTTTTATAAAATGGCTCTATAGATCTGGGCTGATAATGTCATATAAAGCCCTGTATAGATCTACACTTTATAGGAGACCGACATACATTTGCAGAAATCTGATTAAGTACGTCTTTTTTGTTTTTATCAGGGATTAGTAATTCAGATATTTAAAAGAAAGGATGTTAATAACCCTAAAACTATCGTAAATAAACTCCATTTCTGTAAATCATATTAAAACGTCTCTTTACAGCATTAAAAAAATAAATAAAAATAATAATAACTTTATTTCAAGAAAGTAACATATTAAGACATGGCATTTACAAAAAAGATAATACAAGTCTTGTTTACTATATGGCCATCTATAAAACTACACAATGTTACAATAAATGCATATAGTGAAAGATAAAACAGTACATATGCATCATTATATAACTATAAACCAGACAGACACATTTATTATACTTATAATGTAAGGTTACAAAATACAACGGAGTTTCATTCTTTCATTAAAAGAAAGGATTTGTATTTATATGTAGTTAAAGAATGTGATGTTCTTATGTCAACGGGAATCATGTTCCAAACTTCGTGGAAAACACTTATATTGATATAATTTGAGCTGTTTGTAACATAGGAGTACGAAGGTGGGAGGGGAGAGGGGAGTGGGAGTGCATTAAAGAACAATAGGGATCTGTTTGCCAGTTATTTTTTATCA
The DNA here is from genome assembly GCA_037043455.1 of Cyrtodaria siliqua. NCBI lineage: Eukaryota > Metazoa > Mollusca > Bivalvia > Adapedonta > Hiatellidae > Cyrtodaria > Cyrtodaria siliqua. The sequence goes on along the minus strand of JAWPHD010004279.1, from coordinate 33,630 downwards.
AGAAGGACGTCTTTAAAATAACTCTACAAATCGTCGACTATATCAACGCAGAATCCAACCATCTTACCTCTAGGGAGTACGAATGTGTGTGTGTTTGTGTGTGTGTGTGTGTGTGTGTGGTAGGAAAGTGGGGTTGTGGGGTGGCGGGGTGTCATTAAAGTACCATAGGAATCTGTTTGCCAGTTGGTTTCTATAAAAAAAGATGTCTTTAAAATAACTCTCCAAATCGTCGACTATATCAACGCAGAATCCAACCGGCATCAATAATATATTCAACATCGATCAACAAATATTCAGGATGGCACCTACCTGTTCATTTGTATCAAATAGCGAAATGTTGTTTGTTTTTTAACTTTTGTTCGGGTGTGTCGACCATTTTTAATATTGGATGACTGTTAACTTGTTTCTCTTCTAATGCATTAATTACATCTATTGTATTAATGGTTAAACTGTGCTAGTGACTTAGTCGGTATTTAATGTACTAATTAAAAAAAGACAATTTCATAATTTAAACCGGAACCGTCAGAAAATTTAAAAGAATATCAAAATGGGGCTTACGAAAGTAGGTCTCGAATTTGTACGCTAACTGTATACTATAGTACAGTGGCGTACCACTAGACTGTGAAAACATTTCCAAAAGGGCTCAAGAAACCAACGGTTTGAAATGGCCTCGAAGACAGTATGAACAGTAGTAAAAAGAGTTTGACAGGTTCTCGCATAATTTTATAGATGTAATTTTACTATGTATCCTTCCTCTGTCTCTTGGGCGGCGCTAAATAAACTATAATACTGTGGTGATATTGGCTACCTGGCGGCCCGGTTAGCTCAGTTGGCAGATAACTCGTCAAGTAAGCGAGTGTGTGGGTGGGTGGGTGGGGGTTGATTCTAGGTTCGAGTCTCGTAAAGGCCACACTTTTTCTCAATGTGTTGAAGAGCTATTAAAACAGGGGGCCATAATGGCCCTATATCGGGCCATAATGACCCTATATCGCTCACCTGAGTACAGGCCCATTATCGAACTTCTCCGAAATCGTATGGTCATATACAATCTGTGCAATTGGTTAAGATTGCTCAAGAACCCGGCCGACCAGTCCTATATGCTGCGCGTCAAGCAAGGGAGCTATTAGTACCATTTTTATGAAGTCTGACCCGGCCGGGGATTGAACCCCTCTTTAACTAATGTAATGAGGTTTTACTTTTTGAAAGTACACTGTGATAGACCAAATAAGTATATATAGTTTATTCAATATGTCCTAATAAGATTATAACACAGATTGAATACGTTTTTATTGAAAATGATATTTCAAAGTACAGTAGTACTGTAAGACATGTCGGGTTGATGCCGCATATAATGTCTTTTAATAAAAATGGAGCAAGATTTATAGACACGACTGGGTTGATACCGTCTTAAATGTGTCTTATGATAGCACGTATTCCGAGGCATACCGTATTTGTAATTTACTCGTCGGGTTGATACCGAAACAAAGTTTGGAGTAACTCCAAATGTGAGTAAATATGTTTTAAGGACAGATAATATATATATCTATTAGCAAACTATGACACGAATGTGTCATACAGTATATATTCCGAGGGATATGCAGTTTACACGTCGGTTTGATACCGAAACAAAATCTGGAGTACTTCCAGAAGTGTGTAAATCTTAAATGTGTATTGTGACAGTTTGTATTCCGAGGAATACAGTATTTGTAATTTACTCGTCGGGTTGATACCGAAACAAATTTTGGAGTACCTCCAAAAGTGAGTAAATATGTTATAAAGACAAATAATATATATACATATATATTAGCAAACTTTGAAACGAATGTTGTAACACTACCATACCCTTTAATAAGTAATAATAATAGTTTAATAAGTATATCGCAGTTAATAGTAATTTACCTAATATTCTACAATTTGTGATAGCTCTCTTTAATAGCAGTATTGTAGTAGCTTACTCAGGTATATAGTAGTCGGCGGGGTATAGTGTTAGACCAATTGAATAAATGTGTCGAAATCCAATAAGATAACTGCACGTGAATGCATTGGAATGTTTTAGTAGAGAGTCTGAGATAGTCTGAGACAGTCAGAGGTTGTTAGATAATCTGGAGATTAGTTAGAGATTGATTGTGTGAGATCTGATGGAGTTAATATACCACTATACGAGCAGACATTAAAATGGGGTAGTTTTAAAGATGATTAAAACGTGTATTTAAGAGTCTGGACTTGTTAATTATTAATGCCCTAGTGACATAGTGTTGCAATGTGTCATACAGTATATATTCCGAGGAATATGCAGTTTACACGTCGGGTTGATACCGAAACAAACTCTGGAGTACTTCCAGATGTGTGTAAATCTGTACTGTAAAAGAGATAGTATCTGTTGTAAAGATTGCTAACAGAAATGAATTATACTATGTTTTCAGAGCTGAAAACGTGCGTGTAACTCAGTAGATGTAGGCGTTGACTGATGAAATATCTCGCTGCTGGTGTTTATACACTAGGTAGTGCGTTGGTACTTAATTGGTTCCATCTGTGTATCTACAATATTCCTTTTGTTAGCTGTTTCGCCGCGAATCAATTGACGTGCTCAGCTAATTCACGATTCTTCTGACCATATTACCGCCGATATATCAGGATTGAATTAGCGTAATCCTCTTAATTATCCATCGGCAGTAATCTGATAATGTACGAGATCTCTACTGGGTAATGCTTAATTTAATGTCATTTTTATGTAAACACTGAGATATGGGAATCTAAGTATTTACTTCCAAGAGTATATTGGAACATATAATTCCTCTTTCTGTATTTCTTTCTAAACACATAGTTTTTAAAGAGTATATATTTCCTAGACGTGTTTAGTGTATTTTTTCAGCCTACTATTTATATTGATTTTCAGTTAGATAAAGTCCTTATTTCAAATCAGCCCGTGCCAATCACGAATATATGTGTGATGAAGTATGCCATGTTTTGTTTTGCATTGGTATATGTCTGCTTATGTGATTTTTAATTATATGATAGTATGATCTGTCTTTGTCACCAGACATAGTTTGTCTCCAGTGTTATTTTCGACGGACAGATAATGATCCCAAAGATGTAAATAGTAATGTTTAGGCGTATAGATGTCCTTATTCCGTAGCATGTGTATACACTGTTTGATTAATGTCTGAAAGTTTCAATGCTCGCTAGTTTATTTTAATATTTTTAACCTGAATCTACTGCCGAATCGGTAACACATGTTATATAGTATGTGTCTTCCTTGGTGTTTTCCCTGTGTGTGGTTTTATAATTGATATGTATCTTGATCAGCTGTCAGTAATCATTATTGTATATATTATTTTCCCGTATGCTTATGGTATGTATACCTATTTAATCTATATATCTATATTGCTATCCATGAAGATTGCATATAGTAATGGTAGTTTATTTAATGTTTATTTGCGGTATTTATATATAGCCGTAGATATATTAATACATGCAGCAAAGACACGAATATTTAAAATGATGAATACAATATGAATTATCATTAAAACATATACATAAACATATAATAAATTATATGTATATACATTATACACAATTCTGTACTATTCAATATTTAGAATATGATAGTACTTGAACAAAATGTACTGACATGTTATAGTTTCTTTCAAAACATGTGTCCAACATCATGTGGTTCTTATCGAAAAGAAATACAAAAACAATGTATTGGGACATGATAACATAGCAATTGGTTCTTCTTTCGTTTACACTGTTGCAATTTGTCATACAGTATATATTCCTCGGAATATGCAGTTTACACGTCGGGTTGATACCGAAACAAAATCTGGAGTACTTCCAGATGTGTGTAAATCTGTACTGTAACAGAGATAGTATCTGCTGTAAAGATTGCTAACAGAAATGCTGAAAACGTGCGTGTAACTCAGTAGATGTAGGCGTTGACTGATGAAATATCTCGCTGCTGGTGTTTATACACTAGGTAGTGCGTTGGTTTTTAATTGGTTCCATCTGTGTATCTACAATATTCCTTTTGTTAGCTGTTTTGCCGCGAATCAATTGACGTGCTCAGTGTGATCAGCTAATTCATGGTTCTTCTGACCATATTACCGCCGATATATTAGGATTGAATTAGCGTAATCCTCTTAATTATCCGGCAGTAATCTGATAATGTACGAAATCTCTACTGGGTAATGATTAATTTAATGTCATTTTTATGTAAACACCGAGATATGGGAATCTAAGTATTTACTTCCAAGAGTATATTGGAACATATAATTCCTCTTTCTGTATTTCTTTCTAAACACATAGTTTTTAAAGAGTATATGTTTCCTAGACGTGTTTAGTGTATTTTTTCAGCCTACTATTTATATTGATTTTCAGTTAGATAAAGTCCTTATTTCAAATCAGCCCGTGCCAATCACGAATATATGTGTGATGTAGTATGCCATGTTTTGTTTTGCATTGGTATATGTCTGCTTATGTGATTTTTAATTATATGATAGTATGATCTGTCTTTGTCACCAGACATAGTTTGTCTCCAGTGTTATTTTCGACGGACAGATAATGATCCCAAAGATGTAAATAGTAATGTTTAGGCGTATAGATGTCCTTATTCCGTAGCATGTGTATACACTGTTTGATTAATGTCTGAAAGTTTCAATGCTCGCTAGTTTATTTTAATATTTTTAACCTGAATCTACTGCCGAATCGGTAACACATGTTATATAGTATGTGTCCACATTGGTGTTTTCCCTGTGTGTGATTTTATAATTGATATGTATCTTGATCAGCTGTCAGTAATCATTATTGTATATATTATTTTCCCGTATGCTTATGGTATGTATACCTATTTAACCTATATATCTATATTGCTATCCATGAAGATTGCATATAGTAATGGTAGTTTATTTAATGTTTATTTGCGGTATTTATAGATAGCCGTAGATATATTAATACAAGCAGCAAAGACACGAATTTTTAAAATGATGAATACAATATGAATTATCATTAAAACATATACATAAACATATAATAAATTATATGTATATACATTATACACAATTCTGTACTATTTAATATTTAGAATATGATAGTACTTGAACAAAATGTACTGATATGTTATAGTTTCTTTCAAAACATGTGTCCAACATCATGTGGTTCTTATAGAGGGCTGGCGTGGCGCAGTCGGTAGCGCGGCGGATTTGTAACCGGAGGCCCCGGGTTCAATCCTCCGTGGTGCCACTGAGTTCCGTCGGTGTGTTCTTGGCAAGACACTTTCCCTTAGCCTCGTCCGTCGGATGGGGACGTAAACCGGGCGGTCCCGTGTATCGGTCTATCCTCCGAGCACGTTAAAGAACCATAGGAATCTATTCGATAATAAGAGTAGGGCAGGTTCCCGGATTCCTATGTATCCTTCCTCTCTCTCTGGGGCGGCTCTAAATAACCTATACTGTGTTGATGAGCCGTTAAACAACATTCAATTCAATTCAATTCTTATCGAAAAGAAATACAAGAACAAATGATAACATAGCAATTGGTTCTTCTTTCGTTTACACTTGTCTCTACCAAGACAAAAAACACTGATAAATTATAATTGAATTGAATTGGGGTTTACGGCGCAAAAAGTATGAACATCCATTTGCATTTTTACATCTTTACCGGTATATGATACAAGCAACTATTGCAGAATCGCAGATTCACAAATTTGGTTCAAACTATAGTCAGTCAAAAGTTAACAGCATACAATGGATGGAAGTTAATCCATTATCGATAGGTTCGTTTTTTGGAATTCTTTCACTCAGAGGGAGGTGTGTTTTTCCTCTTCAATACTTTGAATTCACTTATTTGTGAAAAAGTAACATGCATCCAAAGTTACCATTATTAATAAACTTGTTGATAACATGGTCAATAAAGTCCAATCTGTAAAATAGCCACATGAGCCCGAACCCGATTATTGTAAGAATGATTTTGTTTCAGTATTAAGCATCCATATTGATTGCTGCAATAGAACTCGGGATCCTCATCACTCTACTACTCTACATCTAGAACAATAGTTTCTTTGTTATACATGTAATGCAGTTTTAACTATCCATTATGGTTTCAAGGTGAAGTATCTCCTTCCATTTCAGGCCTCAATTTACTGGGCGATTTGCGCAAAGTAGTCATCCTTGATCAATTGACTTTGTCTTCACCACACTTCAAAGCGAAGTTCAAGTCGCCGTTATTTCCAGGGTTCCATAATCTGAATAATAAGTAGCTGGCATGTGAATGCATATCAGCGTACCTGCCGATTAACATTTGGACCACACATGTATACATGTATATTATATACATGTAAATATGCGAAGCTGTAGACCATAACATATGAAAAGGTGTCGTCGTTTTCAATAAACCGTACTGTCACATCACATCAAAGTTGGAGTCGTCTCGTCATGTCCCACTTTCTGTTCTGTATTCATAAGAGTATTATTACAATAACTCCAACATTTGCCTCAGCCATTTCAAAACAGCCACGTGTTTGATTTTCTTGATTATTTGGCTGGCCAACTGCACTTTGAACCTTACACTTGAACACTTTGAATGCCATTAGACTGCTTACGTGTTTGGCTCCTTTCTTAATAATAATTCTAATTCAGCTAAAGTTTTTACCGGCTGTGACCCCAGGGTCACAATTTGAACAAGCTTGGTAGACATCCATAAGCTCATAGTAAATGCAAAAATTAAACCTCTGGCTCTTGCAGTTTCAGAGAATAAGATTGTTTAAAGTATTTCCCTATATAAATATATATAAAACATGTAACCCTTTGGGCAGGGCCAAAGGTGATCCCGGGGTCACCATTGAACAAACTTGGTAGAGGACCATAATATTATAGCAAATGCAAAATATTAAACCTCTTGCTGTTGCAGTTTTAGAGATTTTTTTTTTTTAAGTTTTTCCCTATACAATCTGGGAACTTTTTGAAAAACCATCACCTTGATGATGTTTCATCACATCATAATTAAATTCGCGAACTCGCTACCATGCTACAATAAATACTGATAAAGACGATCTGATCTTTTTCACGTCCTTATGTTTATCGCTGTTATTGTTGCCTGTTGGTATGTTTGTTTATCCAAAGAAGTATAGATAGGGAATCCGCCAGTAACTTTATAAACCACACGGGTTGATTTTCGAGACAAATGGCAGAAATCGGTGCAGAAGGTTAACACATGTGTTACTGCATATCATCCAAACTTTATCGAATTCTGTTTAATGAATGTTATAATATTTTCCAAAAAATATAAATGTAAATATAATACAAAAAAACAATAGCATAGAAAGCCACAATGAAGGTACTCAATGACTTGACAGAAGCCAGAGCAGTAAGAGAATACACCATTAAGGGCACGATAAGAAAGAACATGGACAAACATCAAACGCCACCGTCCCAATGGGCTTTAGGTAGGCGTCATCATAGGGTCCACAGCCTGTCCGGTCATCGTACAATTAAAGAGGAAAGCATAGTGGCGAACTGTAAAAGGGTCCACCACCAAGCATGCAGTACGTTGCAAAATGATAGGGTCATAACCTCTTTTGATAAACCTTTTAACAAGTTTAACAAAGATAGTATGAAAGTGATCATGACCAAGAATCTTACGAAGTTTATAAATCACATCACCATAGAAGTCAGGTTGTGATAGTCCTTTCGCAGAAGAGTCCTTAAATTACATTTATATTTGGAAAGAAGATCAGGGTTACGATAATAACATTTTGCAAAGGTTTTATGAAGTTTATGGTAACGGTTACCCTGATTGAGTAACTTTTTAGTTATACAAAGATTACGAATATTAAAGTCCTCAACTCGAGTACAAGCTCTAGAAAAACGAATAAGTTGAGACAGATACACCCCATAAGAAGTTCCTCGGGGAACATTCCCATCCAAGTGGGGATAATTAACAATGTCAAAATTAAAATCATCTCTCTTGTCATAGATTTTGCTAATTATTTTACCATTTTCAATCGAGAGATCTAAATCAAGAAAAAAAGCGTTATTATCAGATATATTTTCTTTATTAAGCCGAAGTTCTTATAAATATTATGAACCATAGTTGGCAAGAAAGGGTTGTCAATGTTCAGTATGTCATCCAGATACCGAGATGTGTCATTAAAAGCTTCTATAACATCTGCCTGGGTGTCTGGTGAAAGACCCAACATGAAATCCCTTTCATAGCAAAAAAAAAACAAATCTGCGACAAGTGGTGCACAGTTCGTACCCATAGGGATACCAACAATTTGTCTATAAACGGTGGTACCATACCTGACGAAAATATTATCTAATAGGAAAAAAGAGTATGATAATGGACCTTTGGAAACGGCCGAGCACGACACATACGAAATATTGCAGTCTCGGTTTGATTGAGACTGTTCATGAGTGGTAGTGAAATATGCTAGCTACCGCTCACGCCCTCTAGCCCCGGGTTGAGCAGAAATCAATATTAATAAAATCAACAGCACCACATTTTAACCATCCCGAAGATGGCATGCATATGGCGGTGGACATGGAGTTAGCCTTCTTTAATGTATTCCCCATGTCGTACGGCGTATGGTCCCAGTATCTAATAAAATGAAATGCCCCGAAGAGCGAAATAAACATAATGGAATTTAGTTGGGAGCAGCGGTTATGAAGCCTGCGTATAAAAAGCAGACAACATATCCTATGAGTGGTTAAAAAATACCCATAGCCTTTTATCGGCCGGAGTAGTGGTACCACCGAATCAAAAATTAAGTAAGAAAACAAAAGAAATTGAAAATGTACCACCGATAACTAACTATAAGTATCGGGCTGAGCGATCTCCAAAGATCGAATGAATAACAGTACTGATTGCAAGGAAGATGAGTGCTTCACAAACTTCATAGCAAGTCCACATAGTATACTTGTCTAAACTGCCGTTAGTGAAAAACGCTTTAATATTATTACATGCCAAAAATGTAGTATTTTCTCTAGCGAATGTTTTTTTAATAAGAGAAATTAGCTTGTCTTTAATAAGATGATGTGGTAAGGTTGTATATAGTGTAGAGAAGTCATAAGTACTTATTGATGAATCTTGACCTTTATTGAAAATTTTATCAAGAACGTCTCCTGAATTTTTTATAGACCAAAATAAATTAATCCCAGAGTTTTATCACAATATAGTTTAACGTCTTGTTTACAATATGGCCATCTATAAACAATAAATGCATATAGTGAAAGATAAAACAGCACATGCATCAGTATAATAATTACTTTCATTTGCGCGGAGAAGGCGTATCTATATAAATATATACATGGTTTGAGGTGGTGGTTTGCATAATAACGTACCACACACAGTGGGAGCGCCAAGCCGCCGCGGAGGGATATTTACTTAAAAACGTCACGCGCGAAAAACGTTAACAAACTGCGTTTTCAGCAGATTTCAGGGTGGCGGTCAAAATGACACAAGTGATGTAAACTGTATTCAACTGACAATGTACAATGATGACACACACATAAACAAATGCATCAATTCGTTTGTTACAGAATGAATTTTAAGTTTTTACGTGTTTTGTCGATTCTTTTTTATTAAAAATATGATTTCTAGGCTTTTACAAATTACCGATCGTTTCGAAAATTTATGTGAAATTTTAGCTTTTGGTTTGGTTTAAACATATTTTATTGCATTTTTTAACAAAGTATGCAAATTGGTCGGGCCACAAGTTCTTACAACATTAGTTACGGCCCTTTCCCTTAGCTTTTAATCAAATTGATAATTACAGTTTGTTCTTATAGCGAGAAAAAAGACGAAAGCATTAAAGTCAAGAAAAAGTCTTCCTCTACAGGCCTGTAAAATTTCATCAAAGTTTGGAAAAAGTACTTTTTTCTAACCCAAAAAAACGTTTCATGACCGTTCGTAAAATTACACACAGAAAAGTGAGACTCTCTTCAACCGTATGCTTCATACAAAAAACTTTCAGAATCATATTTTTATCACTACAATTAAAACATAATTTATACAAGCCATTTCCTAATAAAATAACCATCATTTTCATGGCCTACTTTTAGAAATAAATTTAGGTCTATGTTGTGTTATTGTGAAAATTATTTCAGTCAACAAACATGCGAAAGAGCATCGACTTCAATTTTTTTATTTTGTATCTCGATTTGTAAGAAGATTTTAACAGCGAGCAAAAAGACAAGAACATGAACGATGAGTTTAATCCTTCCTCTGGCAGTATGTGAATTTTCAAGCGAATTTGAAATAAGTACTTTTTTCTACCCAAAAAAACGTTTGGTCATTGTTTTACGCAAGCGTTTCGAACGTTGTTTTTGTGTAGTTTTGTTACACGGCATGGAATACGGCATGCAATACATCGGTCAGCTCTGTGTGTGATACATTCTGAAATTACCTGATATATTGTAGTGAACAGACAGTCGATAAGAGACAAAATATTTATGCTAACATGATATATTTTAAATTCGATTGTTATTGAAAATATTGCAAAACAATCAATAGATCTACCGTGTTTCCCCGAAGACCACATTCCAACACAGAATTGTGACGTCACAATGCTTGTACTTATTATAATCACAGGGTGAAAAGGTGTACGCGGACAATTTTTTAAATCTTCGAAAGGACGTGTGTTTTTATTGATTTATTTTGGTCGAAGAGCCCTTTAAAAAAAGTATCATTGGCTATTATCCTTTCGACCCATCCACCCCCGCCCCCGACCCCCACCCAGCACATTTTTTTTAAATGGACAAAATTAATCTAGAATGCGAACTATGATTTTAAATGTATTTTAAAGGCCATTTGGATTGTCGACGCAAATATAATATGAACTAGGGCTTTATTGATTTGAACAGCGACCGCAGAGGGAAGTAAGATAGGTGAATAGCCCCATTAGAAATGCCATCACCAGGGCTCCAGCTCCTTAGGTTCAAAGCCTTTTGCACTGTGTAACCGATGCCTCTTTATGGAAAGTCTGTGAAATAGCATCTTTGAAACAATTTGTGTATTAAACCGTGCCAGCGCCTTTACATCTGAGATACCAAGAACACATGATTGGCAATCGACCACTTACATGTATGTGTACCCTGCTGCACCCCCTCCCCTTCCTCCGCCCCCACCGCCACCACACACGGTTTAACTCATCTTAGTGGGTTTCGGGGTCCCTCCCGCCCTCACTCAGTTTAACTTATCCTAGTGGGGTTCCGGGTCATGCTACCCGTATTATGTTTTTTTGATGTTACAATGCGCGTTCTGACGTATATTTCAGAGTTATAAAACGGTAGATAAAGGTAAGTACACACAAGTACCTGAAAATATTTTTGGACTTTTTACGTTTTCGATTTCCGAGTTAGGCGTAGGGTCGGGCGTACCGTGCTAACGCAGAGCTACGCCAATGACACCTACCATCTTTTATGAAACTATATAAGTATCAATCAGTAAGGGATGGGCGGAACCCTGCAGTATATAGGGTAGATAGGCTCGCGAGGGTAATAACCCTAAACTTAGTATCCTTTTGTAGATTTTTTTTTCCAATAAAATTCGGATTCGGCCGGGATAGCGATGACCAAGACACTTTCCCTTAGTCTCGTCCGTCGGATGGGGACGTAAACCGGGCGGTCCCGTGTATCGGTTTATCCTCCGAGCATGTTAAAGAACCATAGGAATCTATTCGATAACATGAGTAGGGCAGGTTCCCAGATTTCTATGTATTCCTTCCCCTCTCTCTGGGGCGGCTCTAAATAACCTTTACTGTGTTGATGAGCCGTTAAACAACATTCAATTAAAACGTATATTGTCTCGTGGTCTAGCTTGTGTGTCGTCTCAACATGGGATAAATAAGAGCTATTAACATTATATATTTACTTATATATATTAGGCCATAAAACAATACCTGTGTTTCCGGTGGCCCGACCGACCCTATTTTTAAGCAGGGTTCGACACTAACGGTAGTCCGGTAGTCCGAGACCACCAGAATTTGCCTCGGACTACCTAGACCTCCAAGCTGAGTAGTCCCGTGGATTACCTACTTTTGACAAAAACAAATAGACATAATTGTCAACTTAATAATAAAACATAACAAATAAAACAACTTCATTATAATTTTTCACGAAGTTTGTTCAGTCTCCTATCCAAAGTTGTTTTCACTTAGAAAACGCAATGTTTTTGTGGCAAAACGCTTTTTCACAGACATAACTGGTTTCCGGTATGAATGTAAATCTACAAAGCCGAGTCCCAGCGCTTGCTCACGACTGCTACCCATTTTTTACGACAACCGTAAATCATAAAAAATGCGAACATTTTTAATACACTCGAAGCACTCATTAAATTTTATTAACGCGATTTGATGAGGTATTCAGTGTATTTCATTGATAAAGTATGAAATTAACGCATCTTTCCCACAGTACACAAGATGTCAATAATTATCTAAAACTGCCAAACCTAACAATACGTTTACAATAATGACAGCATGATTGTGTTTTCAGCCATTTAACACGGTTAGATGTAAAGGTTTTTAAAGAATTACAATTACAGTGTATTATATGAAGGAATGCTATTCCATAAAATTGTTCCAGAGTATGACATACCCCTTTAAATAGTTTGGTCTTGGAGTTATATAATTTAATTTGTATGCAGATCGTAGATTTCTCTGCGAGATAACAGTAGGATGAAACATTCACAAATATATGACGGGACTATATGTTTTGATACTTTCGATATTACATTATTTACAATGGTTTCTTCTGACAAAGAGCTATCAATGTTCAGACCAAGCTATTGAACTGAGTTAGCAGATTTAATTGTGTTCTATTGAACGTGATGCTAAATGATATATAGGGTCCTATAGAAACCACAGCGTCCGAACGCAATGGCATCGTAGGTCCGCACTGTACTGCAAACAAGGACTAGAAACTACAATGAAACAGACAAAAAACAACAGAAAGGGTGGTGAAGACAGGGTTACCGACTTGATATGGTCAGTAGGCAATAAGGCGTACTGGTTAGCTTGAATCGATTTTATATGCGCACAATCCTCGCTATTATCCTGTCTTCAGCGCCTAAATAGACAAGACAGTGTAAACAAAACTACATCCCATCAAAAGGAACCCTGGTTGCCTCGGTCGGCGATATGCTACTGTCTCGACCTGCTGGGAATGAATGCAGGACGTCGCTTAAAACGTCGACTGAAGAATCAAAACTGACGGGCATCTCTGCGAAAACATAGCTGAGAATTAGGAAACTGACAGAATTTAGTTTTCAGGCATAAAAAAAGGGCTGTACAATATCCAAATGAAAACCTACATGCACTATAAAAGCGAATTAAGAAATCTAAAATTTGTACAATGAAATATATATCTAAATGAGATTTAATTCAAATTCAGAAATATGTATGTGCATGCATTGAAAGAAACAATATATAGTTGAACAGTTTTTAACATTGGGCAATATTTATAGAGATTATTACAGTTTCAGGAAAAACAAATAGGACAAATGTAAGTACAAAGCACATTTTCAATCAAAATTAAAGTGACTGAAGCCTATAACTCTACTGTTACTGAATCTAATACAAACACATGTAATGAATGAAATAAATTAGTCTTACAAACCCTTGAAACACTATATATAAATGTTTGTTACAAACCCCGGTAACCCTACAAATAAATGATTGTTACAACCTAAAACTTGCCACTTTTTAGCTCTACTGGTCGAAGTTAAGACGATAGGGCCTATTTTATATCTGACCTTTACCAATCTTTACCAGATTGTTAAGTCAATGAAAGCTCGGACAAGTTCGAAAATCAGCCAAATTGGACCAGTAACAGCGGAGTTATGACCCTTGATTTAGTTAAAAATGCTATATTTTGCCTCGTTAAGACGATAGGGCCTCCATTTTCATCCGATCTTTACCAAACTTTACCAGATTGTTAGTGTCAATAAAAGCTCGGAACAGTACGAAAACCAACCAGAACGGACAAGTAACAGCGGAGTTATCGCCCTTGATTTAGTTAAAAATGCTAAAGTCTGCCTCGTTAAGACGATAGGGCATCCACATGCAATGGCATCGTAGGTCCGTACTGTACTGAAAACAAGGAGCAATCTTTAATTAATTATACAATGAAAAAGATAAAATACAACAGAAAGGGTGGTGAAGACAGGGTTACCGACTTGGAACGGTCAGTTGGCAATAAGGCCTACAGGTTAGCTTGAATCGATTTTGTGTATACACAATCCTCGCTATTATCCTGTCTTCAGCGCCCAAATAGACAAAACAGTGTAAACAAAACTACATCCCATCAAAAGAAATTCTCTAACAATAAGGTCTACATCCAGAGAAAATAACAAATGAAACACTAAGATGTTGTTTTAAAGCTATATAAAATACAAAATAAGAAACATCTCATGATGATCCAGAATTGTACTGAACAACCACAGCAGCTACTGCCAAAGAGAAAACCAATATAGGGTACGGCCAGAAAACATGTGTCTGTAGAATAAGAGCTTCTAAAACCAGAATAACTCATAAAACAAATTATTTTTAACTAAAAAGTCTTCCAACTGCCAATAAACAACCTTTTCTAAAAGTCTTGAAACACTACTTAATATGCGTGTTCTAGCTGGGCATCGAACTTGGCCGAGATACTGTGGCCATACATATTGCGTCCAGGTTTTATCAGGATTATATTAAAGTGGGAATGACATTGGCCTGTATTGAACTGACACTAAATTGGTCTAGCCCGTCGCCGTGCGTGATCACATAAACGCCCCGTGTTGAAAAAACGGCCGTATGAAAACATTGGTTTGAACTATTCACATACTATTTTTTTAATGACTATTTGCTGATATCCCAAGTTATGTAGAAAAACAGCTGATATCCCAAGTTATGTAGAAAAACATACGGGACGGAAACCAGCAATGTTTTCCCTATTGACACCAATTTTAAAATGTCACATATTAATGATTTGCTGAAACTTCAAGTACGAATAATGCAGAAGTGTAATTTTCATATAGAAAACTATTTTTCACTTGACAAATCCCCAGAAAAGGTGGGGTCACAATTGCAAGACATGTAGAAAAGTTCTTGTTTGTTTACTAAACAGGTCAAGGGTACAGTTGTTTTCATTGATGGTTGCTCAAAAAGTGAATGCATAGATTCAATATTTCGAAAATGTTCATCCAGTAAAAACCTACCAGTATGCTTCTTATACATACACCAACAACATCGAATAGAATTGGGCTATTTTCTCCTACTTATATAATGCCCATTTCCATCAAAAAAGGATGGCTTACTCTTTATTATAGGAACTACATGTACACGACTACACCTCGGAGGTTTATAAGCAATTGGTCGTGGTAAACTTATATAATAGTTGAATTAGACAGTTAGTAGTTAAACAGGTTGATATATATATGTACAACCGTATTAATTTACATAATATAGACGAACAACAATCCCGATACTCCGATGATTACGCTTTCATGTACCCTTTAGGACTGCATGTATTTATTCTAAAATCGGTCATTATTTTCTTTGTCTCATTTATAATGAGTTTCCCCAGTTGTATAATGGGTGTGGTTATCAGTCCATATTCGGCGGGTCTTTGTTATATCCAAAGAGCTCAAAGTCAAACTTGTACACTTCCTGGATCTGCGTTATTGTTTCATTTGAAAGTCCTTGATATGCACTTACAAGTGCTGATTTCCTTTGCCATATGCCTCTTTCCTGTGATAAAGGGTGTGTTTTTATCATTTCTAAGATTAATTCACTCAATTTACTCCTATTTGAAGCTTGCTCAATAGCGTTGACTTTGTCCACAGGAAGTATGACGTCCTCATTCAAGAAACCTTGAATTTGCAAAGACTTCCAGATTCTACTTGCTATCTCTAACCATGTGAGGCAATTTTTTACTCTTTCTTCATTCAATATCAAGTTTATATTAACCGTTATTGTATTTTCAACTCGTTTACTGTCCAATGCTTCACTGATAGCGTCATATTTTTCCTTTTCCACCCCAACACGGGTAAGTGCATACTCGACGTCATCTGAGAAGTTCTCTTGTTTTACTATAATTGATGTATTCACTTCACACGGCCGGCATATCTCATTCATGGGCATCCAATGTCCATCGTTTTTACCATGTCTCTTGTTAATCTCTATAACACAGTCGACAAATTGTTGGAAGGTAATATCAGATATACATTTAATATATCCTGATCTATTCAGACTTGCGCATTTGTACTTGTTCGTACTTAATGGCATATACAAAGTTAAATATGCTTTGTCCACGTATGCTGAAAATAAACGGGAGTATGGATCGCGTGATGAAATGATTGTTTGAGACACTGCCTGGTTGGTGTCGTATTTGATCAAATTTTCCCAATTTGGCTTTTTTTTAAATATTTGACGGTAAGCCTTAGTGTTGATATTGGGATTCAAGACTGTCAATATTTGCGCCCAAACTGAGCATCCTGCTTTGTTTATCCTGCATACAGCAAACTTGTATTTTTCGCAGTAATCTATCTTTGGAAAATCTCCACCACCTCCAGGCTTTAACTCCTTAGAGTATATTGCACAGACCTCTTGTAAATGTATAATACGATCATGGTGAACTTCGCTGATGGGTCTGTAGGATCTGTCTGGCGATGAACGGTGCTCTATATTGAGGTGTGTACCTTTGCTCAATTTAGATAAAGCTGTAAGGAGATGCAACTGATATATACTTATGAATGAATGAACGAACGAACTAACGAACGAACGAAAAGTGTTTTACGGCAGGTTGACACATAAATAGGCCATATTTTTCGCTAAACATACAAGTTGGTTTTGGAAGCTTAACACAGGTTCCTCTAATGGTTGTTTAGTAAAGAATGTATCTATATATAGTAAAGAATGTATAGTAAAGAAAAGCATAAAGTTCTTAAAGTAGCTATCCCGCCAACAACAGCCAAATTTTACAACATATGTACATCGTTTCTAAACCTATGGACGACGAGGTATATTTAACTTAAATATTTTGAGTATGACACAATGTAAACAGTTTTAACCAGCCAGGCTGAACCACAAACTGGAACTTTGAATTATGAGTCACCAACTCATAATTCATTTTACGCATATCCGATCACGGGTATTTTAAATAACCATGAATAAACCTTTACTTTTAATTGGCGAATATACATTATTATATGACATGACCATGGATAGAGTTTTGATAAACAGGTTTTGTAGTGTAATTTTGACGTTGTTTGACGGGTTAGTTTCTAAATCAGAATCGTAGTTTTGAAAATTCAGCCGATTTAACTTGTTTTATATCATGCTTTAACAGGACCTTTAGCAATTACTTGGGATGATTATAAACCGAAGGATGCAAAGTCGTTACAACTAGTTAAATAATGATTATGTAATTATGTTCACTAAAAAGCCAATCTGATTTTCAACGTTAACAGATTGTATCTTTTTTACAAACCAAAATTATTCAAATTTTCCATTACAATCCATTCAAACAAACAAATAATTACTAAAGGGGCTATTTTTCCGAAAGTATATCATTGTGAACATAAAAGTTGTGTTTTGAGGTCGCGGTTCGACTAATTGTTGTCAAATACCAAATTTAAGACCAAGCTCCAAGAATCTTCCTCCGAACACGTTACTTTTCATAGGTAAGAGTAGGACAGGTTCCCGGATTAGAATGTATTCTTCCGATCCCTCTGGGGCGGCCCTAAATAACCTATGTCTTGATGAGCCATTTAACACATTCAATTGTAACATAATGGAGGAAGCAGCACATTCAGTGGTAACTCTAACGTATGAAGCATCCAACTTTCAGTTGTTACATAATGGAAGATGCAGCAACAGTCAGTTGTAATATAATGTGTGTGTGTGTGGGGGGAGGGGGTGGGGGGGGGGGAGCAGCAACAGTAGCATAATGGAGGGAGTAGCATTGCTGAAACATTCAGTTGTAACATAATGGAGGGAGCAGCAACAGTCAGTTGTAACATAATGGAGGGAGCAGAACATTCAGTTGTAACATTAAGAGATGGAGCTACAACAGTCAGTTGTAACATAATGGAGGGAGCAGCAACGGTCAGTTGTAACATAATGGAGGGAGCAGAACATTCAGTTGTAACATTAATTGAGAGAGAAGCAACAGTCAGTTGTAACATAATGGAGGGAGCAGCAACATTCAGTTGTAACATTAAGAGAGGGAGCAGCAACAGTCAGTTGTAACATATTAGAGGAAGCAGAAACATTCAGTTGTAACATAATGGAGGGAGCAGCAACACCCAGTTGTAACATAATGGAGAAAACAGCAACATTCAGTTGTAACATAATGGAGGAAGCAGCAACATCCAGTTGTAACATAATGAAGGAAGCAGCAACATTCAGTTGTACGATAATAGAGGAAGCAGCAACATTCAGCTGTAACGTAATAGAGGGAGCAGCAACATTCAGTTTTAAAATAATGGAGAAAGCAGCAACATTCATTTGTAACATAATGGAGAAAGCAGTAACATTCATTTGTAACATAATGGTGGAAGCAGCAACATTAAATTGTAATAATGGAGGAAGCAGCAACAGTCATTCGTAACATAATGGAGGAAGCAGCAACTTTGAGTTGTAACATAATGGTGGAAGCAGAAACTTTCAGATGTTACATAATGGAGGAAGCAACAACATTCAGTTGTAACATAATGGAGGAAGTAGCAACATTCAGTTGTAACATAATGAAGCAAGCAGCAACATTCATTTGTAACATAATGAAGGAAGCTGCAACATCCAGTTGTAACATAATGAAGGAAGCAGCAACATCAAGTTGTAACATAATGGAAGACGCATCAACATTCAGTTGTAACATAATGGAGGAAGTAGAATTATTCAGTTGTAACATAATGGAGAAAGCAGCAACATCCAGTTGTAACATAATGAAGGAACAGCAACATCCAGTTGTAACATAATGAAGGAAGCAGCAACATTCAGTTGTAACATAATGCAGGAAGCAGCAACATTCAGTTGTAACATAATGTAGGAAGCATACCACATACCTGGATTGTCCAATGCAATTTGCAGATATAATTTCCGGATGTACATTATTGTCAAAGAAACAGTCACAGCTAGTATCAACCACTTCAAATTTGCTTTACATCGCCTTACAGCTACATGTACAACTGACCCGACACATCGCCTTACAGCTACACGTACCACTGACCCGACATGCCACGCCATTTTAGGATAGGGTATTAACTGAAATAATCAATAAATTAGATGTCTTTTTTTTTACTGTATTAATACATGTGGTTTAAACATTTAATAATTATATAAAAAAATACACGTACAACTGACAAACCGTCTCCTGTAATTATTACAAGAATGATACATTTTCTTTATTTATTTATATGTGTATAAGGGACAACTTTTACTTGCCTCGTCATAGGCCGTTATTTGGCTTAAAGCCATCGAAACTAAACCTTACAATGTGCATAGATATTATGCAATAAGTAGTATGTGTCTTTTGAGCGTACTGTTAAACAAGAATATAATAAGTATAGCAGAATATAGTTGGTGGATGGGGTGTAAATATGTGTGAGGGGGCATAACTCTGGTGTTTCTTATCCACTGAAAGTCATTTTTGAACTTGTACAAGCTATAGAGTGATATTAAGACTCTAACCAAGTTAAGTTTAACTCAGATGCAAATGGAGATGCTAGATTGTTGTCAAGGCAAAATTTAGAATTTTTTCCCCATTAAATCGAGGGCCAAATCTTAAATGTTTATTATTTGATATTGGTGTTTTTCGATCCCTTTCGAGCTTTTATCGATATTAAGATGTTGGCCAAGTGCGGTAAAATCGGTTGCAAGAGGTAGGTGCTAGAGTGTTGACTAGATTAAATTTATAACACTTTTCATTAAATCAAGGATAGTAATTTTGATTATAGACTCCGGAAATGCTTAGTAAAGATCGGATGCAAAATGAAATTGCTAGAGTGTCGTAAAATATAGCTTTGTTTTTCTTCTTCATTAAATCAAGGGCCAGAACTCGGATGTTTATTATCGTCTGAGTGTTTATCGACATTAAGATGCTGGCTAAGTTTGGAAATGATCGGCTGTAAAATGAAGATGCTAGTTTGTGGATAATGCAAAATATAGCATTTTTCATTAAATCAAGGGCCATAACTCAGATGTTTATTATCCGATATCGTTTGTCAAACTCGTCCGAGCTTTCATCGATATTACGACTCTGGCAAAGTTTGGTAAATATCGGATGCAAAGAGAAAGTTCTAGAGCGTTGACATCAAAAAGTTAACAGATTACGGAAGAGGACGTACGACGGACCTTGACGGACTGCTGAGCAAGATACTTTATCTGCATTGCTTAGTACTGGTTCTACCCAGGAAGACATCGAAAGTGATTCAAATAAGTTCATAGAGCTTTCGTTACAATCGATGTAAAATAGATAGCTTTAATCTTAAACACTGCTGACCAATGGCCAGTATAGCTAAAAAATAACATTTTAACATGAAGTGTTCTGGTTTTCGTTTCGATCTATGTTATTTCCCATACGCTTACATGCGCTTGCTTCAGAAAACAATCCTAGATCACTAGTCTTCAATCCTGTAACTTGTCATATTTTAAGGTAATACAAAATGTTCTGAAAAATTCGAAAACCAGCTCCATCGGATTAGAAACACACGAGAAAATAGGGTCATCCCCCACCAATGGAAACTGAAAAATCGACATATGACCTTAGCTGTTGTTGCGACTATAAATATCCAATTCAGTTCAATTTCCTGGTATCTAATACGATACGTCCAGACAGCGGGTAATAGTTATAATATTAATGCCGATAACTCTTAAACGTCAGTACGTATGGATGGCGTAACGTCAGTACGTATGGATGGCGTTTAACGTCGCCTTTAACACCTTTTGAGTCATATGGACTTGGACCGGTAACCAGAGAGGTCAAAAGTTGAAAATGGTCGTACTCGAAAGTAGTACCATCAGTGGTGTTATTTGGGACTGTGTAATTGATTTAGTACATAAAAGAGGTACGTATATTTACTGTTTTTGTTTTGAGGATAGATTTCCGAAGATATGGGTGCAAAAAGCAAAGGAATCAGTCATCAGAGTGCTGAGTGGTACTACTTTGTATGAGGTAAGATTTTAAACAAAATGAGGTGTGGTTCGGCTGTTGTTGTCAAAAAAGGTCATCTACTTTCATTTTGAGTCAAATGCTGGTGCATAGAGCAGTTGTGGTCATTGTTGTTTTGCTATTTTTGTGTTTTGTCGTCACGTATATACATTTTAATGGATATTTGAAGTGTCACGGAGCATAAGGGTAAGTGTTATTCTGTGTTGAGCTATCATTACGGTCTATGTGAAAATAATGGTGGTCCAAATCCATATCACGACGGTGTCTACTTGTAGTAGTGAGTGATATCACGACGGTGTCTACTTGTAGTAGTGAGTGATATCACGACGGTGTCTACTTGTAGTAGTGAGTGATATCACGACGGTGTCTACTTGTAGTAGTGAGTGATATCACGACGGTGTCTACTTGTAGTAGTGAGTGATATCACGACGGTGTCTACTTGTAGTAGTGAGTGATATCACGACGGTGTCTAAGTGATATCACGACGGTGTCTACTTGTAGTAGTGAGTGATATCACGACGGTGTCTAAGTAGTGAGTGATATCACGACGGTGTCTAAGTAGTGAGTGATATCACGACGGTGTCTACTTGTAGTAGTGAGTGATATCACGACGGTGTCTAAGTAGTGAGTGATATCACGACGGTGTCTACTTGTAGTAGTGAGCTCAATGCTAATAGGCCGCTAATAGGCTGGAAAATTCTAATATGCCTTTTCGGAAAGGTCAATGTCTTACGCTTTTAGTATTTTTAGTTCGGTAGCTTAAGTGTGTAAAACTATTGTTTTATAAAGGGAGGACATTTTTAAGAAAATGTTCTAAATTGATATAAAATAGATGTATGGCATGGATTAACTCCACCAAATTTGTTTTTGTGTATTTGATTGCGTTCAAAATGGTTACGTAAGTCATGTAAACATATAACAGTTCAATAGTTCAACCCTTAAAATCGTATAAAAACATATGGAAGCAAACATTCAACCATTTTAATCATTAAACGCACATTCTATCGAAAGAAGGTAAAGATAACCAAACAAATTAGAATACATTTATACTTTTTAAGCAAATTACATGTAAATATAGTTTTTTAGATTCTATATATACGAAACAGTACGAAATAATATAAACGTATGACCTCTCTGTAATAAAGGTGTTGCTATAAAGGGAGATAATAAAGTACACTTGTAAGTTTTTAATTAGAAAAATTAAGCTAACATTAAAAAATGATTCACAGAAATGTTACAATTCAAAGTTCCATTTTATTTGTCTGTGTGCCACCTTCGTAGCATGGCAGACAGGTAGGGATCGCTTTGTCCGTAGTCTGTCTTCATTCGTTGTCTTCGTCCGTCTGTCCGTCACGCTTTAACCTGAAACCTGAACTTGGTCATAACTTAAAAAATATTTCACCCATGTTCACGAAACTTCATAAATATCTTCATCTCACCCAAAGGAAAGTCGTTACACATGTCTAATAACTTTGTTTTTCATTTCGGCAAAGTTGTGCTTCTTTCCATTAAACCTTTTAACACCCTTCTCGTTATTTATTTAACATATGCAAAAACATTTTTTTTCTTTATATCCCATGTGCCTTCAATACACAAATGATACACATGAAAAGCGTGCACTTACATTGTAAACTGAAACGTGGTATGGTGAAACTTTCGGATGAACAGTTTATTTAGATTTGTTATTTGGTTTGGACCATTTGTGTTCGAATATAGACATGATAATCATCAATTGGTTTTGTTTGGCAATGTTTCTATGCAAAATAGTCACTCAGTTCTGTTTTTAACACTTCCACAATTATAGTTGTCGGTTATAAAATATGTACAGAGAAAGTCCGTCATTGTCATCATACTATAACATTGAGATTATTTCGAAACCACATGTCATTGAAAGAATATCTTTGCCTTTTTACAATGGTGCACTTTGAAATTTGGAAAATGTGATAACATGGTTTATTTTATTTAGAAATGATGTCTCGTCTGCTCTCGCTGGATAATTGGAACAATTTATTTGACATTAAAAAAAATTGAATAAAATTACCGTCATACTTTCCGGATATAAAGGGCATATTTCAGCCATATACGTATTATAACTGATATTATGTTCACGTAAATAATATTGAAGTACTGTCATGTACATTATGGTTGACATTGCTCATGCCTAAAGTATGCATTTGGTTGAACATTTCACTTGACCATACCCCATCCATTTTGGAGTTTTTGTTTAGATAAATAGTCCTTAAATATACAGCAGCTAACGAGTATTACACGTGATGCATGCACGTTAACACAGGGTAGATACAAAGGCAATGTTGCAAAGAGGTTTGAAAGACTAGCACAGCAGTCTTTGCTTCAGTTCTTGGGAGTAGGAAAATCGTTCTTAAATGAAAACAACTGATTTACAACGTAGTCTGAGTATATGGCTGCTGAAATAAAAGTATAATCTAGATACCGCTACGCCAATAGGACAGAGCATCCTGACAGACATGTTTTGAAAGACGGTAGTTAAATCTTATTTAAAACAGCAGGTTGTCTAAATGGACACACAGTCTATAGTAAAATCTGATGGTGAGATTTTCCAATCCAATCCACCACTCAATAGAATGGGCATACAACAAGCTGTTGTAATGAGATCCTGGAATAATTATCAAGTGGATATCAGTTAATAATAATCCAGTGTCTCATTACAACGGCTTGTTGTATGTCCATCCTGGTCAGATCTTGATGAGCAGTATTCCCCATAAATGCAACAGCAGCAGTACAACATTTGCGTGCATACCACCACGTGCAAACAAGGACCTCGGAAAGTCTTACATAGCTTTAGAATAGGGATGGTACACCCCTTGAACTTTGTTATAAGGCCTTTTATAACATATGACCCATCTGTTCCTTTATAATTTCGGAATGTTATCAAAGTATCTTGCGAAACTTACTTTACACTGTACTTGTAGAAAGCATGGACTTCCCTGTATCGCAACATGGTGTGAATGCAGGGGAGTTAGTTGTTGCATGTATACCAGACTCAGAATGTTAACATGCGTCAACATTCGGCAAATGAAAACGTAGTATTGTGTTAAAGATGTTAATATCATGAGTCTCTCTTTCTGTAGCTTTGAGACGTATATTATTTTCCACGCTGAGTTTTCTTTAAAACTACGTTTACTTCTTAATTGCATTTTTCTTAACCCAAAACTGAAATATCACTTCTCTCGGTTCTGTTTTTTTTTTGCAATAGTTTAATAAAAGAAATACTACAATGGCATTTGCGTATGCAACTTGTGAGTTTGAGTTTAATTATCAAAATCGTTTAAAAATGTCTTATTTTACAAATACATAATATTCATGCAATTCTTTTTTTAAGCTATTTGTTTTTATTTATTTTTTGTGTGTTCGTCCATATTTTTTTTCATTATACACGAACATAGAAGAAGAAGAAGAAACTTTATTTGCGTCGTCATAGGTCTATGGAGGTTCGAGGCCATCCTCCATACATATAACAATATTGCAATAAGTTTAAGAAGACCCTTGAGCAAATCAATAAAATACATAATCATTAAATATTTTTTCGTTTCTCGATCATAGTGGACAGTGTGAATATGTGTACTTATATCTAAAATACATCACTCATATGATAAGGTAAATAATAAGATTAAATGTTAATCAATCAAACAAAAAAAATACCATTCTTCGATGATTCTAATTAGTAACGATTATTGACTTATTTGAGTCAAGTATCTTCTAGATACCTGTCTGTCGATCATATCTTCCCCCTGCGAAATCGAAACAAGAGGAAAGATATAATTCAAAACTGGTATATTTAGACAAAATGTAATGAGAGCCTCTTTATCTACATAATAAGAAAATGGTTACACCTTCAGCTCCCTTTCATTTCAAAATAAATCATTTTTTAATAAATATTCAAATTTTCGTAAATTTTATTTGCAGCCTGCTTTCAAGTTACTTAGGAACATTTTGTCTTTACCTTAATACATCTTTATTTACATTTTTGAAAAAAACTTTGTTTTGTTATAAATAAATATCCAAAAATCTTTTATTTTATACTTTATTTTTGTAGATTTTCTCCAGAAATGTCAAGATGTATCAACTTTGTATATTCCAAACATATTTCTCATGTACATTAATATAATAGAATGTTTATTTTAAGAACATTCAAATCCCTTATATTGCAATAAAATTAGATTTTAAATAGTCCAGTTTTCGGCGGTTTTGGTTTAAATTTCGATATTCTGGGCCAAAAGTAATGGCATTTTCAAATCTCTAATCCTTTAGGACTGTCTCTTCTGTAGCTTTACATTTAAAGAAATACTATAACGACTTCTGTTTTATTATATTTTAATCATAATTTAAAATTTCATAAATATTCCAAAAATTAGCGACTTTAATTCATTTTGAAATGTTGATTACCCACCCTAAATTTCAAGATTTATATATTTGATTCATTCCAAATATTTGTTTTCATGAACTTGTATATAACAGATAACTTTAAGGAATATTGTAATGAGAATTATATTTTTAGAAGTAATCCAGTTTTTAGTGATTTTGATTAAATTTGCAACTTTTGACCCAAAATATCCCGGTTTTTCCAAATCTCAGATCCTTTAGAATTTTACCTATATCTCAGGACATCTTTAGATAAATGAAAACACTTTAAAACCTACTATTTTGTTTAAATGAAAGTGTCAATATTTTTTTAAATAATTATTCCAAAAATCAGCAATTTGTACGCATTTTTTGCTGATTTTCCCCCAAAATGGCAAGCTGTCTACATTTTGTTCATTTTAAATATTATTTTTATTTATATGAATATAACAGGCAACTTTCAGAAGCTTCAGCTCCCTAATAGTGCAATGATGATAATATTAAAAAAAATATTCCAGTTTTTAGCGATTTTTGTTCAAATTTGGATGTTTTTGCCCAAAAATAATGTGTTAAGCTACCGTTTCAGAAAAACTATCCTGGCTATTTCTTTTTTACTAAGATATATCTAAAAGGTGGTAGCATTTAAAATTTGGTAGCATCTAACGCCGGGTCGACCCGTGATAGAACTACCCTGGGTAAACATGGCATGATACCACACCCAGTCACATTATACTAACGCCGGGTCAACCCGTCATAGAACTACCCTGGGGAAACATGACGATACCCACCCAGTCACATTATACTAACGCCGGGTCGACCCGTCTTAGAATTACCCTGGGTAAACATGACGATACCACACCCAGTCACATTATACTAACGCCGGGTCGACCCGTCTTAGAATTACCCTGGGGAAACATAATAATATACCACACCCAATCACATTATACTAACGCCGGGCCGACCCGTGATAGAATTACCCTGGGTAAACATTGCATGTACCCACCCAGTCACATTATACTAACGCCGGGTCGACCCGTCTTAGAATTACCCTGGGGAAACATGATATGATACCACACCCAGTCACATTATACTAACGCCGGGTCGACCCGTCATAGAATTACCCTGGGTAAACATGACGATACCCACCAATTCACATTATACTAACGCCGGGTCGACCCGTCATAGAACTACTTTGGGTAAACATGACATGATACCACACCCAGTCACATTATACTAACGCCGGGTCAACCCGTAATAGAACTACCCTGGGTAAACATGACATGATACCACACCCAGTCACATTATACTAACGCCGGGTCGACCCGTCGTAGAACTACCCTGGGTAAACATGACATCATACCACACCCAGTCACATTATACTAACACCGGGTCAACCCGTAATAGAACTACCCTGGGTAAACATGACATGATACCACACCCAGTCACATTATACTTACGCCGGGTCGACCCGTCATAGAACTACCCTGGGTAAACATGACATCATACCACACCCAGTCACATTATACTAACGCCGGGTCAACCCGTCATAGAACTACCCTGGGTAAACATGACGATACCCAACCAGTCACATTTTACTTACGTCGGGTCAACCCCTCATAGAACTACCCTGGGTAAACATGACATGATACCACACCCAGTCACATTATACTAACGCCGGGTCGACCCGTCAAAGAACTACCCTGGGTAAACATGCCGATACTCACCCAGTCACATTATACTTACGCCGGGCCGACCCGTCATAGAACTACCCTGGATAAACATGACATGATACCACACCCAGTCACATTATACTAACGCCGGGCCGACTCGTCATAGAACTACCCTGGGTAAACATGACATGATACCACACCCAGTCACATTATACTAACGCCGGGTCAACCGTCATAGAACTACCCTGGGTAAACATGACGATACCCACCCAGTCACATTATACTAACGCCGGGTCAACCCGTCATAGAACTATCCTGGGTAAACATGACATGATACCACACCCAGTCACATTATACTAACACCGGGTCGACCCGTCATAGAACTACCCTGGGTAAACATGACGATACCCACCCAGTCACATTATACTAACGCCGGGCCGACCCGTGATATAACTACCCTGGGTAAACATGGCATGATACCACACCCAGTCACATTATACTAACGCCGGGCCGACCCGTGATATAACTACCCTGGGTAAACATGGCATGATACCACACCCAGTCACATTATACTAACGCCGGGCCGACCCGTCATAGAATTACCCTGGGTAAACATGGCAAGATACCCACTCAGTCACGTTATACTAACGCCGGGCCGACCCGTCATAGAACTACCCTGGGTAAACATGGCATGATACCACACCCAGTCACATTATACTAACGACGTGCCGACCCGTCCTAGAACTATGGCACGATACCCACTCAGTCACATTTTACTAACGCCGGGCCGACCCGTCATAGAACTACCCTGGGTAAACATGGCACGATACCCACCCAGTCACATTATACTAACGCCGGGCCAACCCGTCATAGAACTACCCCAAGTAAACACGGCATAACTTTGTACTATTTGTAACAACTGGAAAGAAACTGTTGACTGTAAGTATCCAAAAAATGTACTTTTACGTTTTTTGGAACAAATCAAGAATCAATGTGGTATTGATGTGAAAATAAAACCCCAGGAAATCCTCCTATATGTTGAACGGAATGAAAACGTCCTACATTTAATTAATATTTGTCTTTTCATTTTTACGTCTACTGCTGTAAACTGAAACACTGTCTCCCAAAGTATAGCGTTTTTATAGAGAATTTGAAGAGATATAAACACCTTGAATTATTCTCATTGTTTATGTACCCTGAAAAAAATGATAATGCTATCAAAGCGAGATGGAACACTGTGTACAATATCTTTAACAATTAAACCATAACATTCAAACGTTTATTCCACCTTTTAATACTGATGCTTTAAAGTTACTTTAGTTTCTACAGATTTCATTCCATGTCTGGTTCTTCTCAATCTAGTTTCATCGAATGTATTCTCATATGCAATTTTTGCCTAAAATGTTTTCGTATTTATATCATGTATGCATGTACACAATCGTCTGAATAAAATTATTAAAAACGAATACAAAAACATGGCATAACTGATCATTCGTCTGGTACATATTCGCTTGTCATCTTTATTCTATGGTAACTGCTAAATAATTCCCATAGGCAGGATAGGGGTGGGGGCTATAAATTACCTTTTGAAATCCCCTACCCTCTCCCAATATTTGAGAAAAATAGTAAGAGTTTACAAACAGTACCATGTGTATAACATACATATCGAATGAGTGACTGAGCGTGTGAGTGAGTGAGTGGTGAGTGATTGATTGATGGTGTGTGAGTGAGTGATTGATTTATTGAGTGAGTGAGTGAGTGAGTGAGTGGTGAGTGAGTGAGTGAGTGAGTGAGTGAGTGAGTGGTGAGTGAGTGAGTGAGTGAGTGTGAGTGAGTGAGTGAGTGTGAGTGAGTGAGTGAGTGAGTGAGTGAGTGAGTGAGTGAGTGAGTGAGTGAGTGAGTGAGTGAGTGAGTGAGTGAGTGAGTGAGTGAGTGAGAATGTAAGCAAGTGAGTAAGTAAGTAAGTGAGTGAGTGAGTGAATGAGTGAGTGAGTGAGTGAGTGAGTGAGTGAGTGAGTGAGTGAGTGAGTGAGTGGGAATGTAAGCAAGTGAGTAAGTAAGTAAGTGGTTTAATAAAGTGACATGTGCACATACAATTTGAAAACAAAACATATGAAATAATAGTAAATAAAGCACCCGGCCCAATTGGCCTATAAGTCACTATCTCTAAATACGAGTATTACGAGTTATATGTTATACCTTGTATGTTTTAGTAACAGTTATGTGTGATTTTCGTTGCGTTGATACCCCCATTTAAAAAAAAAACATCTTGCGAAACAGTTTTGTATTTTATGCTTTTTGACGAGAAACACATACCTGGTTTTCAGTTATCCTGACAAACGATCCTGACAAACGAACAAAAAACGCATACAAACGTTTCCAGAACAATAAAATAATGTCACATATCCGTTCAAATCGAGATAAATAAACCCATAAACTATATTTATTTAAGATGATATATAGAGTAAATAGCAAGCAATGTATTGTTCAAGACATAATGGAACTACAACGGGTCAGTCACAACAAGGATTCGTTTTAATCCACATGTCAATTCCTTATTGGCATATTACGCATATGGTTGAATACCATACAGCTGTATAATTGTTTAAATGTGTATGTATACAGTTTGACCACTTTCAGCCATCGATTCCGATTTCATAACAACTGAACAAACATGTGACTCAGTCCCAAAGTATAAAGGTTTAGAACGTTTGACCAATTTCTGTCCAAGTGCTGTATGTTGACTTTTTCAATTCAAAAGGGATTAGCAAATGGCATAGTATCGTAATTGATATTTTGATAAGGTTTACGTATCCTTAACCAAGTATTATTATTATACCCAGGCGCGTAGCGTGCCATATTCATTTACTCACGTGAGTAAACTTTTCAAACGAAGGCTCAAAAAATAAAAACTCGAAAAACGCAATAAAAATCATTATACCATAATTTTCAGTTCTAAGGTGAATGAAATGTTAAGGAATAATGGTAATTTCGACAGGATTTAAATATTTCATCCTGACCCTAAAATGCACCAGAAGTCACGTACGAGCGTTTATTTTTTTAAAAATACCCGGACCCCCACCAGCGGGAGAGGGACAACCCCCTCCCGCACCTATCCCCGTGAGTAATTGAGATTTTGGTCACGCTACGCCCCTGATACCTCACATGAAGCGATCATGCTAAATCCCCATATACAACATAGAGAATCTTACATAGTGACTCATTGTTACAATTTCAAACAACCGATAATCACGTACTACACTTTGAGAGAACTGTAACAAATGTTGAAATAACTTGTAGTTCAGTCCGTTTGCATATGTTTCTATGAATATTGTGATGTTGAATTGATGTATTGTAATATCTCTGCAATAGAATATTATTAAACTACATGAGTGACTGTGCATTATTGATTTTAATAAACATTGGATGAATCCTACCTTTTTATCCAACGAGTTTATTAAAATCAATAGTACACAGTCACGAATGTAAGATTCTATTTATCAAATAAAACACCTACAATATGATAGTTTCACTTTAATGTTGTCTATTTACCTTATATACGGCGGCAATTTGTAAGAGAAATCACGAGTTTTTAATGACGTCAGCCATTCTCGCCCTCGATCGATACTAGTATCATCTCTCGTGTTTGGCGCTTGGAATTATGGGGGAAAAAGTAGTCCGGTCGAACATGGTGGCCCCCCCCCCCCTCCCCCCCCCCCCCCCCCCCCCCCCCCCCCCCCCCCCCCCCCCCCCCCCCCCCCCCCCCATCACGCAGGACACGCCAGTGAAGACGATATTCAACAAAGACAATCATTGTACGTATGGAAGAATCGTGTGAAGGATTTGTTATGGTGCATGACATTGACTTTATTTAGAAGTAATATGAAATAGGCAATGCCTAGATAGCAGGAAATAATTTAATTCGAACGCGTTATGTTTCAGTAGTGCATGTGCACATCGAATTACTTCAGCGCGGATGAAGTCCTCAAAATGCCGAATATCAGTGATGGATTTGATAAATTCGATATGACGTCAGTATGGACGTCAGCTACGTTACGCGGTTGTAACGCGTTCGCGCTACAAATAATGCGACATCTTAAACCAAATTTAACGTTTCTAACCTGCATTTTATAAAGTAAGATTTTAAATAATGATAAATACTTCAGTATCTGAACGGTATCGTAAGATATACCATGCAAACAATTGAATGTTTTACTGTATACAGTGATTCGGTCCTCATTTGCATCTGGGCTGCCGCACGCAGTCGGTATCGCGGCGGATTTGTAACCGGAGGCCCCGGGTTCAATCCTCCGTGGTGCCACTGAGTTCCGTCAGTGTGTTCTTTCCCATAGCCTCGTCCGTCGAATGGGGACGTAAACCGGGCGGTCCCGTGTATCGGTCTATCCTCCGAGCACGTTAAAGAACCATAGGAATCTATTCGATGATAAGAGTAGGGCAGGTACTAGGGATTCCTATGTATCCTTCCCCTCTCTCTGGGCGGCTCTAAATAACCTATACTGTGTTGATGAACCGTTAAACAACATTCAATTCAATTCAATTCATTAGCATCTGTAATACACGTCCCTTAGAGATCAATGTGTAATTTTTCTTACTATCTGACGCGAGGGTGATATTGCAGAGTGATAGGAAATCGCAGGGTGATAGTAGAGGCCAGGAGGGTCTATGGACGCTCTACTGTCTAAAACGGCTCTTATATCAAGGGTTGTCGACATAAAATTCTCATCCGTATTTCTTTTAAAACACTGTAAAAACAACAGGGCTAGGAAGGCCTTAGATCGCTCACCTGGTAATCATGGGGGCAATAATGATGTGTCTAGTCTGGCATGGGTATTGTTTAATTAGTCCCATTTTCAATGAATGAAATTTCATAAAAATGGTGGAGGGGTGGGTGGTGGTCTTTGGGGTTGGGGGCGGGGGGTGGGGGTGGGGGGGGGGGGGGGGGGTGGGGGGGGGTGAGGGGGGGGGGGTGAGGGGATAATATTAATATTCTAAACAGCACAACTAGACATCATACTGAGGCTTCCTCCCAAATTTCGTAGAAATCCAACAAGCCGTTTAGAAGGAGTAACGCCAACAAGAAATTTAAAGTAAACATGTCTAAAGGCCATCACGCCGTAAAGATCGGGTGAACTGGAACAAAAGCGCATTTATGCGCAACTAGACCTCGACCGATGCTTCCTGCTAGGAGGAGTAGCGCCGACTAGAAAGATTAAGTAAAAATGTCAAGGGGACGTAATTCCATCAAAAATCAACGAACCGGAAAAACACGCAAAAGGCACAACTAGAAATCCTAGCAATGCTTCCTACTAAGTTTCGTCAAATCCAACACGGCGTAAACAAAACAAAAAACAATAATTAAAAAATAATTCAAAATTTTTTTTAAAAAAAATCCATTTTTTTTTTAAATATATGTATTAAAAAAAAAATTTAAAAAAAAAAGAAAAAAAAAAAAGTAAAAACAAAGTAAAAAAAAGTCAATTTTATTTTTTATTTTTTTTATTTATTTTTTAAATATTTAAAAAAAAGTAACAAAATCTGGTAAAGTTTGGTAAATATCAGATCAAAAATTAAGGCATATTTAAAGACATCAAGGGCCATAACTCCGCCATGGAGCGCTGTGGTCTAGTGGTAGAGCGTTGTATACCCATGAGCGAACAGTCGTGGGTTCGATCCCCGCTATTGCCATATGCGTTGTGTCCCTGAGCGAGGCACTTTATCTGCATTTGCTTAGTACTGGTTCTAACCAGGAAGACTTCGAGAGTGATTCAAGTTCGTTACAATCGATGTAAAATAAATAAGTTTAAAGTAACGTGTGTGTGTGTGTAATTCTAAGGTTTATAGTCCCTCCGCCAACGAACACGTCAGGAAAGTTTAAAGTAACTAAAACTAACTAAGCTGTTACTGGTCCGATCTGGCTGGTTTTTAAACTTGTCCGGGCTTTCATTGATATTAACAATCTGGTTAAGTTTGGTAAAGATTTGATGAAAAATGAAGGCCCTATCGTCTTAACGAGGCAAAATACAGCAGTTTTAACAAAACCAAGGGCAGTAACTCAGCTGTTACAGGTTCGATCTGGCTGGTTTTCGAACTTATCTTTGCTTTCATTGATATTAACAATATGTTAAAGTTTAGAAAATATCGAATGAAAAACGAAGGCCCTATCGTTTTAACGAGGCAAAATATAGCATTTTAACTAAATCAAGGGCCATAACTCTGTTTTTACTGACAATCTGTTCCGATCTGGCTGGTTTTCGAAATTGTCTGAGATTTCATTAACATTAACAATCTGTTAAAGTTTGGTCAAATGAAGGCCCTTTCGTCTTAGCGAGACAAAAGTTAACGACGGACGACGGACGGACGGACGGACAACGGACGACGGAAAACTCGTCATCCCATAAGCTCTGCTGGCCTTTGGT